>CANUEZ040000182.1:6875000-7430000 GCA_948099385.1 Fasciola hepatica | reverse complement strand
CATTGTCCTCGTTTTTGTACAAGATTACAACTGCATCACACATCACTCATACAGTTAGGCCATACCAGAGCCAAATGAATGCTAAATTTCCATCATTCCACTTGGTCGGGCTTCAATATACAGACTTCCATGAATGAGTCCCAGATTGTTTACGAGGAGGGTGTTGCAAGATCCGCATTTTATTCTGAATCCTATTCCCGTATAAACCACTTCGGAAAAGAGCTAAAATTCCTTTCCAATCAGTGAGATTTCAAAAACAAGATTTTGGATTGAATTATTTTGAAGCGACTAAGCTAATCAGTGATGATAAAACCACCAACCTGGAGGTCTCGCGTTCGAATTTCCCCGCCGCTGTGCCGCCAGTCCTTTCCCAATCAGCAGCCTCCAGTTCGCTGCAATCCATTCGTGAAATAGTGTACCATTTGGGTATAATGAAAAAAGGCTATAAATATTATTATTATCATTCAAAATAGCGGGTTCTTCAGACCAGTGATCGCGCAGATCTTAAAATGGAAAAATACCTCACACGAACTCCCGGATGGGACCGAAGGAATGTTAGTTAGAAACATTGCGGGGGAAGGATATGGCTCAGATCAATGCCATTTTCGTGAGAATCGTGCAGTGTGATCATTTATATTCCAACTCTTCATAAAAACTAAGGACTGTTTTGCCAGCGAATCAGAAGACGAATATGGTGAGGAAGAAACGTGAAGAATATTAGAAAACTTGGCAACATTTCTGTATCCCCGCTGTACTTTGCGATGTCTGTATTATCGGTCATTCCAGGTTAACGTGTGTATCTTCAAGTGTCTTTTACCTCGTGCTTCCTGTGTTGAATTCTTCCAGAAAAAAAAGACAGTGGGACATTTTCCCTCTTATTCACTTGGTTCTTCGCGATGTGATTGCTCGAATACATGATTATTTTTCTTCGGAGATAGACGTATTTCTACGATCCCAATATATCTACGCTTATCAGCATGTCATTGAACCGACCAATACGGTATGGAATCCGGTAAGCTTATCCACAAAATTGTTGATCATGATATACTTGCCATCTATACACATCAATTCTACCATATCGTATGACCAACAGTCTGTCTGAAAAGATGCCTCCACATCCAATGACGCAATTTTGTATGGTCTTTGTTGATCTGCCAAATTTCCCCACTTGACTAATGCGCTTCCCTGTTGACAAACCAGCTGTCGTGTAAAATTCTGTCATAAGACTGGATTTTTCCTGCACCAAACCCCATGGTGACAGGGGAGACAATAAACCACGTAGAAAAGTTTTGTTATCTCGATAGGGACATTCCACCCGGAGATCAGATATCGGATGTAGTTTCATTGCTTACACAGCAGACCTGTTTGCCCTTTACCAACCTCAGATATTTGTGGCCCCGATGGGACTGACATCCGTGTGCCGATTGAGAGACAAGAGTACGCAGCAGCCCTTATACTAGTTACTGTCTCTACGGTTCAGAAGCGTGGCCACTATATATAGAAGATTCGTGACGATTATCGATATCTGAACTCCTGTTTTCAAAATATCGCATTATTCTGGTAAGAACACCATATTACCACTGCTGAGTTCTTGCATAAGTTTTTGTGCACACCTCTAACATCGGTAGACCCTGGAATGAAGCTAGAAGGAAGAGGACGACAAATTTGTGTTCGGGTTTACAGGGATAGATTTCCTCAACCGAACATACTTACTAAGGACTGCGGATAAGTAGTATGCGGAATGGATGAATCGTATGAAGTTCCCACCAGCGCAATCAGTCATGTTAGGATCCTTGAGTGTGAGGATATGGGCTGGCACATTGCCAATAGACAGCCTGATTCAGCAGTAGACAGAATGACATTGTCCATCCAGATTCCAGAGTATGGTCGGAGTCAGCAAAGCGGAGAGCATATTAACAGCCGCCCAGAATCGAAAACAATAGTGGGGACATCCAAGCGATCAGGGGACCAATCAGTGGCCAGCACTTGTGTGAGCCGACCAGAGCCGAATCAACCAGTCCTTGCGCGACCAGACAAATCAGCCAGATGGGTCGTTTAGGCCAGCCGGTAAATCAATAAGCTTTCATACAAGGTTCTGGTTATGATCAGCTCAAATCTTATGTAAACGATCAGCGTTGTACCAGTGAGCTTAGATGGTTCAAGTTCAGAGGAATCTTCTCACTAGAGTTGGTGGGTCGAATCAAAACTCTGAGCACCTCAGGATCATCTAGATTCAATTATTCGGTGGTGAGAGATCGAGAGATGGGATGGAGATGCAGCTTGCTCTGACTTTTTTATAGTCACAAAAGGAACTGAAATTGATTTCTTTGTTTACATGTTTCAATGTACCGGGTTTGATAAGAAATATCTGCCTCTTAAAGAACCAGAGATAACATATCGATTGAAAATAATTGCATTGTGTAACTGAGTTTCATATGTGCATCTATCACTTATCAACCAAATCTGACAGAATACATTCCTTTTATTCTCATGTGGTCTTGCCAGTTTATCGTGAGGGCAAATCGGGTGCTAGCTATTCCATTATGTGTGACTAGCCGGATAGATACAATTCCTACACCCTAACATCGGTATGACTTTGTACTTGATAATGTCACTTCATTTGTCTTTGAGTTTTGCTTCTCTTTTACTCTTCAAATCTCACTTCATTTGTCACTTTTGGGATAAATCCCTCCACTCGTATGTTTGGCGCTTATAATCCTTGGTTTTGAATACTGGCGCTACTCTTTCATGGGCAACATCGGAGATGATCTCTTACCGGCACGATTTGATGTCGTTTGGATTTCATTACACACACACAGCATCACTCCTCGTAGTCACCAGTAAACCCCTTCCGATCTGACTAGCCTCTGTGTGTGAGTCATCGTTTGTACCTTTAAAGTGTAAAAGACTGCTACAGCACCGGGCTGGTCTAAAACCAAATCTTGTTTTAAGAGGGGAGGCCTTAACTGTTACTTGGGCCGATGCGCCTCACTTGGTGGTTTTGATCTCGGATGAATTGTTGTCGAGTATACAATAAGCTCTTTAAGATTCTACCAACTTCAGACAACACAGACTTTGCCCGTTGCTCCATAGACAGCTGAGCCCACATTGTAGTAGTCAGGCATGTCCTTTTATGGTGATCAAAAATGTGGCCATTATAGGTGTAATACCATCAGTGTAAGGTGTGATATCTTAGCAGCATTGATCGCATATAGAGAAACACCAAAAAAGCAATGCTGTGATCAAGTGTAGGTTGTCGGGATACATAATTCAGTCTTCAGAGTCAGCTTTCAATCTGAAAAGTTTAAGATGGTTGGAAAGTGTTTGACTCGAGCCCATAGAAAGATCCCCTCAGTGTGCATTGTCCTGAGGAGGGTGGTGATTGCTGGAACCGTTGGTGTAGTAGTAGATAAGCTTGATCAATAGGCCTGTCCGAGAAGAACACTTTGGGCTTCAGTGGACGGGGCTCACGAGACCCACTCACCAGATAGTTGAAGACATAAAGCGATATGTCTAAGAGCCGCGGTCAGTGGCATAGTTGCAACTGAGTCTTCTTCATAATTTACACTGATAACTTCATTTTCTGTTTCCTTGCTTATTATGCTTCTAATAGTTTTACACCCACCTGAACGATGCTACACGGTAGGAACCAACATCAGACTACAAACGTTTGAGGTTCGAACTACGAGGGTTATACTAAACTTAATTGCTAGAACAATTGGCTTCTCGGTGTGTAGTCTCATAAAGAACACTCCCTTCGTAAGATGGCGGTGATCCTAAATTATTTTTAGGTTTTTCTGAAGCGAAGCAAACAATCGTTGCTGTTCGAATTCTTCTATGGTCTCTTTTTGTTCGTTTCTCTATCACAGTCCACTAATATTGATATATCTTGGTGTTAGCGCACGCGGGCATCCATGAACCGAGTTTCACAGTGAACTGAACGCGCCCTCAGCTTCGGATTCTAAGAAGCTCATAGAAACCACTTCCAATGTCTAATAGGCGGAAATTTTATATTGTGTTACGATCTAATCATGCGCTTTCATTGTATCCTCTCTCTCTCTCTCGCTCTCTGTATGTCTTTTTTCATTCTCCAGTGCGGTGGGCAGTTTGCGGTTAAGGTGCCGAATTTTAAAGGACCAGTGTTGGTAAGCTGCATACATCGAATGGGCGGCTTGCAGTTACTGCAACACAATCACCGTCTCCTTGCTAGTGGATATGTGATGGTTGAATTCCCAGAAGCTGAGGTATGTTCAGGGGATAGAGGAATCACGTTGTTCATCTGATTGCACACACACACACACACACACACACACACACACACACACTTGTCCACCTCACGTGAAGGGTGAAAAGGAAACACTTGGATTGATCATAAAACTGCAGGATTATAGAAGCTGTCAGTCAAATAGGTGTATTTGCCTCATCCGTGTGTCGTTCGAATAAACGTAAAAGGACAATTAGTAGATGAGTTGATTCATATGTAATACAAATCATCAAGCAGGATGAATACTCAGTTCAACATTGAAAACCATCATCATGTAGTTTTGATATTAGATAAACCACTGAAACCCAGCCCGGACAGCTTGATGGTTAAATGTTTAACTCACAATCATCCACCGCGAATTCCTAAGAAGCCAGATGAAACAGCTGTACCGAGCACCCAAGATCTTCAGGGGTGAGTTCAGCGTTGATAACGTATGGTAAAACGTGTAATAAAACCTATCTTGTTTATCTTAATGATGCACGCTCGCGCACACACACACACGAATAAGTGGACAAACAGTTTGATCGTAAAGCTCTTGCAGTCCGACAGAATGAACTTTGAATGTCAAGGGTTAATACTGAATGACTTATCATGAACCAGAAAAAAACACAACAACAAAACGTTTCAAGCAATCTACACTTGTCACTCAGACCATTGGAGTCAATTTATTATCGATATCAATAATTCGTGCTGTGAAGTGTTTATTGGGTTGCACATTACACAATGTCCATGCTCGATCTACCATGGATAATCTTATGTGAGTACTGTGAGCGGTGGTGCCGTGTGTGTGTGTGCTATCCACATTCCAAGTAAGATGAAACATCTGTTCGATGATTCACTCGACTTCCAAAATGATTAGTTTGGCGTCGAAATTGAAAGAATAGTTTATTCTGTCAAAAAAATGCAATTGTTCATCGTTAGACTAAATCATTCTTACACTGTAACGTTATCATGTTGCGTGATTTGTGGCATCATTTGCACTCGGTACTTGTCGGTTTGAAGCATGTCCGCCAGTTATTCACATGAACTTTGGAATCCTTAGCTTGGCATCTAGATTGCAAAGGCCTCATCGCCGAACCATCTGAAGTCATCATCTGTGACCTGAACGCCCATCTGTGTTCTGGAGCTCAAAAGATGAGCCACAAACACCACCGACGGTGATTTGTTTGACAAAAGAGAACCCGGCGGTAATTTTGTACGCAGTTCTCGGGGCACCTTGCGATATAACTTGGCGGCCGCAGAGGAGCCTCAACCAATCAGGACCTCCCTGACCTGGTTATAGAAAAACCAGCTGCAACTGTTCTACCAACAGGTACCTTTGATTATCGGTATACATATACATGTACAAATGAACTATGTTGTACGATTACCGTACACTTTTGCAGCCTCGAATGTTTCCACTTCGAAGTGCACAGTTCCGGTTTGGAATTAGTTCGATACATTCTTCCAGTCCAAGAAGTTCGAATATTACAGAACTATACGTTTACTTGTCTACACAAAAAACGAAAACGACGTCGAAATTCTGTGGACATCCGGACTGTTTGAAGTAATCGATCTCCAGCATGTAGGCTTGTAGCCTCGTAAAATTTTTTAAAGTTACATAGGAGACTTTCGATGACCTCTCATTCACATACAAGGAATAAATTCTTGATCTTTTTCAAACAAGACATTTTAACAAGAGATTGTGCAAACTAAATCATGGAATTTTCCAGTGGTTCTGCTAATGTAATATTCTAAAACAAATAGATAGATTCGTTCACCTCTATAAGATGTACAGCCTCGTGTAAAAAGTGATCTGGTGCACCATTTTGCAATAAGACAGCTTTCCTGGAATAAACTCTGGTCTGAGAGACAGGAAAATTTCATCTAACGAGCACGCTGAGACCCGTGTTATTCAGGACATCGTTAAAAAGTCCATCCCCAAGGTTGATCTCGATTATGTACAGCCCATGCCAACCATCACACTGTGAGTTTTGCAACTTCAAGCTTACTAGAATGAGTTATTTCGGAAGTTTTCTTTTCACAATGGACTCTTTTGAGAGCCTCCTAGTTCTCACTACAGGGTCCAAACGACTTAAGACATCATTCGGATATTTCCGGGGTTACAAAATTTAGCCACCTTTGTTGTTTGCATATTAGTGGCTTTCGATCGGCTGGAGGCTGGAGCAACTGACTTTTCTCCACCCTTGTTTGCCAAAGAGAGTGAAAGTTTTTAAATCAAATTTCCCAAACTAAATAATGTTTCTCTCAGGTGCTATTTTTCTCCCAATGCAGTATAGGAAATAGTTTTAAAACGGGAAAAAGTTTTCGATGGGCGAGCGCAAGTTCCCCCTTATCTCCACTTTAGTAAATTAGTGGAATTTCTTGGTTATTAGTAAAAAATACTTCAACATGGTGAAAACTTGCTGGGTGTTTAACTGGTCGGGCTTCAACCACTTTAACATTCGGGCCTTGCCCTTCTGAAGCAAACAGAAGCCTTTTTCCGGGGAGTCGAGCAGTAGCCGTGAGTTCGCTATTGAACTATTAGACAATATAACACTCCTCATACATGTTCGCTTCGTTTTTGCTTATTTCTGTTTGGCGAAGTTGTGGTAAACAATTCAGAGGAAAAACCGTTATGGCCGGATGAGAATTTACTCGTTAATGAAAAAGACCACCTTTGGTGAATTTCTCTTCGTCAGCCTAAGTTATATTTACTATTTAACTTACTTCGGTTCTGTGAACTTCATACAGATTTGTCTTGGTGACCAAAGTGGCACTGTTCCAGTTTTCAGCGGATCGCAGCAGAACCAAAGTGACTGACACTATGTTATAAAGAACTTTATATTTCAGCCTTATTCGGTAATATCCTACGAAAAGTTCAAGAAAAAGGAAATAGTTGGGAAGAAAACTTTCGTCTAGAGAATTTCGACAACACCTGCGTTTCAACGAAGGAATACCTCCTTTTCCCCTCTTGTCATACGGATGAACTAGAGATATCGTGCCACACTGAATCGTATGGCCGTTTATTCCGACGAGTGTCCGCTGGTGAGGAATTCATCATCAGACCATTTTAGTGAGGTTGTTTAGGTAAAATTGCATCGTAGAACTCAACAGTGTGATCGAAATTACAAAACGTTAGCTTTCTAATTTTGTCTACTAACATTATTGACAGTAGCCAATTGTTTGTGGACAATAATAAATTGGAGTAAACAGAAGTAACCAAAGTTTCAACCTCCAGTTTCAGCATGGTGGCGCTGGGCCATTTGCTCTTTCAACAAAAGTCATCTTGAGCGTGACTAAGAAAGACTGCATCTGATATCATAAGCCTTCCAAACAGAGTTACTGCTTCGGACAAATAACTAAAGCCGGGAGTGGCAACAGAGTACGGGGTTCAAATTCCGCCCGGGATCACGGACTTTAGCATTTGATTGATTACAAAAATTTTCCGAATATGCCGGACCCTAACACATAGCCAAACAAGCTCGATTACTGAACTGTTGGACCGCGGCCAGTACAAGAGGGAAATCCAGCTGTGGTGGACGTCGTTTGCTACGGCAATTTGGCTGGTAAACCGCGAGATCCATGTGCTGTAGTTAAGACACCCTTCAGAGTGGCCTCGTGGTTCAGCTGGTAGAACACACACCTGGTACCAAAGTTGGGGTGGAAAGCAAACACGTCATCGGATCCCGCCGGGACCAGTGACTTTCAACAATGTGATCATTCAAACCCTGATGCAAAATCACTGTTGGTTACTGAATTTCTATAAATGAGTTATTCAATGCGAATAAGATTCAGTCGTTTTTGTTATCGACTAAGTAAGCAATCTTAGTACAACGTTTTGATAGATCGTCTGTGGGAAAAATACTGGGGTAAAAAAGTGACCACTGAGATCTGAAAAGGCAAACTCGGAATCTCGTTTACTATGTTCAGAATACAACACAGTGCAAATATAGTATTTTGTTTAAAAACCCTGGTATGATGTCAAGAACGGTATAAAACTATGGAAGTGAATATTGATGTGAAACGAGCTGGCTGGGGCTCGTTGAACTGTCTCGGTGTTCATATTCGGATAGAAAGAACCCGTGACTTTCCGATAGTCTTTTGTCTAAGCTTGTTTTACTGCAAGTTGTTCTGCCACATAACATCAATACGCAAAATCTGATTCACTAGCTCCCGCAAAGACGGTCTAGTTCAAGGATGACGGGATCGTCCAAAAACTGAGGTGTGGAAAAAAGCGCGTTATTAACACTTGTTGTCAGTTAAAATGAGATTTAATCAAGTAGAAGAGCTATGGATGAGAAAAACCTGTCTAGTTGTTTTATTATTATTTTTACTGCTTCATTCATTTTAGTCGTATTATATAATAGTAGCACAGTATTTCAGGAAAGGTTTTGTATACACTTAAAGACCACTAACTGAGGGACTGACCAGTGGAAGCACAAAGATTTGAACTTTGGAAAAAGGCGACAGAATTCCATCAAGATGAACTTTTCATCCCTGCTGATCAATAAAATCTAACGGTCCAGACACTGATTGTGTCAATGCAACGTCATCTCTATGCATGTGTAAGAGACACGGTAGAAGCCAGGTGAGTTGCTGATTTAGGTCAATGTAGCATATGGAGTAAAGACAACTCCTAATACTTCATTTTTTATTGAGTTGTGCAGCGGAAAAAGCGCTCATATGATAGGTTTATGACCGGTAAAGAATGAAACTGATCGAACAATGCTTTTCTAAGTTTCAATTCCAAGAAGAAAGTAATGAAGATTTACTCACCTTCAGACGGACCTTAAATTTTCCTTTAGCCGAGGGGTACCTTGACCGACTTAACTGAATTACTTCTACAAATAGTATAAATAACATTGGTGATAATATCAACAATAATGATAATATTTTCGAAAAGATAATACAATACGATTTCCCCTACCCTCTTAATGCGTCTCATTTCTAACCACGCCAAACCAATCGAAGGAAAGTAGTTATGAAACTCCAGTCCATATCGCGTTTGGTTTGCCTGTCTTTCTAAATGGTTTACCTTATGACTGTGCTGAATTAGTGGAAAACGAACCGCGAAAATCCTTTCGACCGTCCTCCCGATGTCGTATGGAAGTGTTGGATGAGTCTATCATGGGGTGTATCTGCAAAGGACCCGGTGCATATGCCTTGATTCAGGTAGGTTCACCCTTAGCTCCCTCGAATATGTTGCATGCTGTACGCGTTTGTCCCGGGCTAGTTCACACTTTGCAGGCACAAAGTTGAATCATATTTTTCACGCAGGACGCACTGGTTACTTAAGTAGAGGAAACCGATTAGATCATATCAGTATAGAATCATCCCCAGAAATTATTTGAAGATTTGCGACATCTCAGACAAACAAACGGAACCCTGAAACACAGAAGTGCTAATGAACACCTACATGTGGAATGAAACAGGACATAAATTGCTAGACTTTGTAATGATAGTTACTATTGGTTCGTTCATACTTTTCTACCACATTTAGAATCGACCTCTGAAAATGACTGTGCATTTATTGTGCCCTTGTTTGAGAAAACTATCTCCTTTCTAGAAGGTGAATTAGAGTCCAGTACCGAACATTGTTCAAAACTCTCTCCTGTCGATGTCTATCGCGCGCATTCTAGAACTTTTCAGAATTACTTCGAATTAATAGTAATCGCATAGGCTATCCCACGAAAGTCGGTCAGAGACGAGATCGGAACTCAGCGAAATCGAGTTCTGATTCCAGAGACGATTACCTTAAACATGCTAGGCTTTGGTCTTAGTGTAACACCGGGGAACAATACACATTTTCACTTTTTCGCATTTCATCCACAGCATCCCTTTCAGCTTTCTTTGTAACGTTTGTTTAGAAACCGTGACTCCTGTCAAAGCTTTCCACGTCCACAAGTAGTATGATTTATTGTAGATTAGACGAATTACTTTGTGCTCCTTCGACTTCGTTAGATTTTGGGACTACTTGTTCGCGTTTAGGCCCATTTCGCTCGTCAAATTCCAAATACCATCGACCTCTTCTATAGTTTGCAGATCTCAAGCAAACTGAGTCCCATTTATTAACTCGTGGATATTTTGCCCTCCTCGAAATTTGTTAGTTCCTTTCCGTGTGGCATTGCGCAAACACAACTCGGTAGGAGTTTTCTAAGATGTACACGTGCAACCAACACTAGTACAAGTCATCTCGGTCAGTAGGTTGCCTCATGTGCTCCAGTTCACAAGGATCACGCGATTCCGTAGACTCGTCAGTCGCAAAATCCACAGACTGAACTAATCAGCTTTTTTTTACCACGCTCAACGGTTCTGCGGAATTTCCCATGAAACTGCGCACCGGAATGGGGCCCGAAATTTCTGTTACCCTCGTTTTTTATGTTTTCTAATCTAACTAGCATATAGTGCATAATTTCGTTCTGAAATTTGGTATGCCATTTAGTATTGTGCATTAAGTCGTTCTGACCAGGTGCAGTTTCGTTCGATAATACAGAACAGGAAATAGGCAGTGTACTGATATTTGTTTTTTAATATTTCATATAATAAAAACGTGAGCGATAAACAAATACAGACATCCCGGTCATGAACAATGTGATTGGTTCACGTGAATGGGCTGAACACACTCACATGATGCCACGGCCGACCATACAGCAAAGCGGGACGGCAGCCACAAATCCCATTTGATCACAGAGTGAATGAGTGTGCTGCAATAGAATGGGCTAAACTTGCATTTGAAGGTATGATAAGTGTGTGCATCGAACGAACTGAATTGGGCTTTATTTCAAATAAACTTTTGATGTGGCGTATGATGGGAGCTTTGAAAATATCCCAGTATGCTGCCTTTGGAAGGCGATGGTATAGTTGGCCATCCGTGGAATGCCCTACAGAGGTGATGCCCACTATCCCTTGCAGGGGTTCGAACATACTTTCTAAGAATCGGTTAGGCCAAAATTCAGTCCGTGATTCCCCGTCCAATATGGGAAACCCAAGGCCCAGGAGCGTATAGCTGCTCCTCGCCAACTCCGAGATCGGCAGCCTTGAACTGCAGCCTTAACTCCTGATGGTCGGTCGTAGTGTCGAACCCAGTAACCAGAGCATCCTTGTCGGTAGTCCACTTCATCTCCTCCGGGTCTCTTTACTCGGCATCCAAGCCCGATCGTGATCAATCCTCGAAAAGCGCCTGAAGAGTTACTAACTCTACTCGAGAGATCCACCTCGTCATCGAAACCCTCTAGAAGGCGCGCACTCTAGTGTCCTCAAAAGATCCCGAGAGCTTCATCCTGGTCAGGGAACTAAATATTATAACCCACAAGATTTTCGAGATTTGATTGTGTTTATTCGGAATCAAGCCTTTAGACAACTCAGATGAACTGAACTGATTGCAGCCGAACACCATTTTTGCCTCTAGGACATAGAGTTGAAGATAGTTCACAACCCATTCTGTTCGAAAGTGTTGTAACATTTTCCTTATGCATTGCTTTAACCCTACGAGTTTGTCTGTGTGTTCTCATCACGCTGTTTTTCGCTCCGTTGTAAATATCTATTTTGGATCACACGTACCACTTACTCACGTACTATTTATCAAACTCTAACATACAACTACTGGAATAACCTATGTAATAACAACTCATTAAATATTTGGGCGTCAGTAGAAATGTTGAATTCGCAGATCGTACGCAACACAGAATTTTGCTCGTCGATCAAAGCAATCCATCTCCCAGTCGCACTGTTCAACTACGAATTTGTAGACGGGAAAGTGAATGTTTGATCACGAGTGATCCATTCATTCTGTTATTTATAAACTGTGTTAGTTCATCTTATCTCACGTGCCATTTATTTCACCCATTTTCACGTTACAGTCGGTCGGTGATATGGCATTTTTGAGACCGTATTTTTTCAACCATCTGGCCGTTCACTCATGGACCAGGTACATACATGAAGCGTTGATTGTTCTGCTGATAGGGGCGCTGATATTTCTGCTTACTATTCGTTGGTAAGTTTCATGCTGTTAGAATCACTTCCAAACAAACGTTTTCTGTGTAATGGGTGTGGCGGGCCTCGATGATATCTTCCAACAAACGTCACTACCAGAATGGAACTGTGGTTGTGGTGGCATTGTTCCCAATGTACCCAGCCGTTTAGCCGAGATGACAGCGGAGAACATCGAGTCAGCACGTGAAGTGTATTCTCTGTATTAGATTAGCAAAAAAATGTGTATTTGGAGGGTATATGCGTGAGCGAACAGAGAACCAAATTTTGATTGTGTGCTTGTGTGTATGTGTGTGTGTGTGTCTGAAACAAATCAGTTACAAAGAACCAATCCGAGGAATAGTTGTGCGTGTAGGTGTCAGATCGATAGACAGTTATAGTCAAAGGCTGACACGATGTGATCGTGTTGATCGAGATTTCCGAACGGAAAATCGGGCTGAATGCATGGTGAGAAGTGCGACAGTTCTGGCTGGGGCAAAATACAATGTCCGAAGTACAACGCCAGTGCGTGAAATTATTGCGAAAAATGCAAGCGATGGTATCATGTACACGAAGAGATTGTGAATACAGGAACACCGCTGATCGCGACACAACCCAGCCTTCTCTCCCAGTGTTGTCCTTTTAGACTATTACCTTTGCAGATGAAATCCGTCGGGTGAATTTGGGAAGCATTTCGGTCATAATGTAGAGAAGAAAGCGAGACGGGCGAGGCAGAGCTGTATTTGACCCGCCAGACAAGTCCAACTGTTAAAAATGTGTACAACTGTTTATATGCTTCTTTTTCCGGACTGCACTGTAGCAGCATCGATCCTCTGGATGCTTGAGTATTTGGGCTCCGTTCTGGCCAGGTGCCTTGAGCCATTAGGTTAGTTCGTCTGAACATCATTTCTGTTCCGTAGGTCAGATTGCTCCGGTTGACGATTCGATGGGTGGCCCCTCACACTGGCTATCTTGCTAACTGCCTGAGATCCCACTGAGTTCTATCTGCCAGTCCTCATGCCTCTTTCTCTCTGCTGCGGGATACTCCCGACATTTTCACCATCTTTTTCTTGGTCTGTGAATGTCAGTTCGTTGACCCGATTGGTTCGATATTCGTCTACTTCTGTCGCTACAGAACACCCCTCCAGAATGAGGATAAATTGATCCCCACTGTTCATGGTGCCTCTGACTGAGGTTCACCGACAAGGGTGCCCAAAGTTCATTCCAGCCCAGGTTAAAAATCATGCTGAATGTGAGGCCAGGGCATTCGGCGAGATACCTTTCTTGGAGGAATTTATTCCCACGGTTAATCAACAAAATAAATTTATTACTTTAATGATGGGCTTCAACATTTGAATGCCTTGATGAAATCGATACGTGCTCTCCTCCACTGGGCATTCAATGCAGGTTTGTTGTCAGCCGATATTTTCCGTATTTCAGATTCATCCGTGCTTCTGCACAAAAAAGCAAGGATAACCGAGCAGATTCTACTCCACTTTATTGATGACCGGGTTTCACGAGCATCGTTTCGAAAGTAATGCGTACAAAATAGTCTTCAGCCTTCCATGTGCTAGATCTATTGCATCCTGAAATTGTTCTCGTGGACGGATACTGTGAATTATCCGAAAGATGATTTTCTGTTTCTCATTAAAGTAGGTAATTAGGTTTGACATAGAAAATCCAAGCTTGTAAATCTTTGCGATCCGCTTTTGATCCACCACGCAGAGGGAGTGAGAAAATTCCGTTTTACTGGTTCCTTGCTTCGTTATAGCGAAAAAAATATGGACGATTATTGAAGCACACCCAACTGACCTTGACGACAACTGTAACTCGTACGCCTACTGGAATTTCTCTTTCTGACGAACTATGTATTCATCTTTAAAAATTAATATTAAACTGTAAACACAACGAAATCTCCCAGTTTTTGAAAGAATTCCTTTGGACCTTTCATGAAGGCTCATTTACTGATACAGCAAAGTCTAGAGAATGAGGACTTCTAGGTTACTATTGAAATAGGTAACCTCTGTGCACCTAAGTATCCAACTTTGGATAATTCCTGTAGTCCTGTTCAGGAAGAAAATTATATTTGTAAGCCATAGTAACAATTCGCCTAAAGGGATCAGTTGTTCCTTCACTGACAGCCAAGGTCACGCACTTCCGACTACAAGTAGTACAGTATGGAATCAGCTGTACGTAAATTCATGCCACTACTCAGTTATTTGGCACTCCTAAATTATGTCTTGGAGTTCAAATTGTGGACAAAGAAATTTTTAAGTTTCCTGAATGATATATATATATATATATATATATATAAATATATATATAAGCTTCATCTTAAAGTATGGAAACTTAACTCACTATTGGAAACCATAGAAGCACGGTACAGCCGTTTCTTCTTTGGTAAGACTCATCAACAGTGCACTTCCATCGAGGCCCCACTGAGACTCGAACCCGGGGTGAACGAATGTAAGTCAAAGTCATTCACAGTAGGTGCCTAATTTTTACCTCCGCTCCTGGCAGAAAGTAACAGATGGATGATTTATTTGTCTTCAAAATTGACATGAGCTTTGATACTCTACCTGATAAGTGATATTGCTTATAAATCGAACCACCTACTACCATTTTATTACGTGCTTGCTCGTGCATGCAGTGGAAGGAGTTATAAACGGCAGCCTCAGAAACCACCTGTCCGATTGGGAATTACTGGTAGCCCAGCCCTGAGACTTGGAATAACAGCGAGCCACTTAGGTTACAATAGGTCAGGCACTGTGACGAGCCGGACGACTGTGAGGATTACTGCCTACCACCAAAGTACCCGGTGACGGCTGGACTCGAACTTCTGACCTCTGGGGTGGAAGGTTAACGCTCTAGACTACTCGACCACGACCGGTCACAACGGACATTGATATAAAAAGATATATCTTTTCTCGTGAAAGATGTCAAAGATGTGTTCTAGTGGTTTAAATTGGAGTTTGGCTGCGTCACACTTCAGGTCATTAGTATTCGAATAAATCAGAGTTTAACGCTAGAGGATGACAATAGCAGTGTACGGTTCAGCAATCAACGAAGCTGGAACTCATTAAATTGCGTATCAAGTTTAAAGTTGCCACTTTAAGCTCCCCCCGGTTCAATGCAGTTCGCAACCAATCGAATTAAAGTAGCAAACAAACCACAAGCACCACGACGGGGTCGGTGTATTGGCATATTCGTTCATTTATTCGGATGATGTTCGTGGCAGAAAACAGTAGAACACAGTGGTATCCTTGATCATCTGATAGCAGGTACACTCCATTTAGCTTTTCCCCTAATCCAAATTGGTTAACCAACTATTGGCTGTTGACAATAGTTCCAGTAGTATCACCTAGAATTCGATCAATATCTGATAGTCATTGGACTTATTGGACAGACTTTACTGAGTATTTTTGTCAAGACAAAATACTTTTGAAATTTTGAAACGGCAATTTTGACCAAAATAGTCAGCTATGCTCTAACTGTTGAAACTCCTCACTAATACTATTCTCATTTCAGTTCTAGAAAGCTTTACACAGCCTACCAGACTCGAAGCCGGTAAGTTAATCAGCCAGAATTATGCAGTTGAGTATTTTTTTGTATTTTTGAACTGCTTGCATTCAATACATAAGCCAGTAGAACGATCTCAACGATGGGATCGCCATCGATTGCGGGTAACTTTAGCATTATAAGCAACGTCTGTGACAAAAAACCCGAAAGTTGGTTCCTTGAATTTTCCATCAACAGTATAATCATTATTATTATCATCCTCATCATTACTATTATCAGGTGTAGTCTTCAAAATTAAATAAGGATGCCATCTACGTCGTTGTTACTTTTAAATTATAGAATACGCCCATCGATTCATGAAAAAAACATGTAACACGAAGAAATTTCTTTTCGATATATCACTTCAGGCATTGACATATATAGTACTGGATAAAAGGGAGTATATGTGCAGCTAAAGATAGCAGAGAGTGAGTAAATATGCAACAAATCCGGTAACTCGACAACATGCTTCAACTTGATGAATCTTGTTCGTTGTGTGAACGACAATAAGTGTGAAATGTGTAACCAAATAGCGTGAAAAGACAGGTGTGAAAAACAAAGGTGTGAAAAAAGAGGTGTGGGGCTGGGGAGAATTGGTACAATGGAACCATAAGAGAATCACTTGTTACGGCCACGGCAACAACAACTGTTGCGCGAGGTTACGTTGCTTACACAAATCCGGCTTCAATAGCCGAATTGCTGTCACCGTGTCGATTTGGTGTCCGCTATCCACCAGATGTTGTAGGATTGCGCTATTGATAGTCCGGACTGTACCTTTGCGTAAAGAAGCCGGGACGTGTTCTGATATCCTCTTCGACAGGCGTCTCGTCGTATGTCCAATATACTGTGCACTACAAGAACACGTAAACTGATACAGAACAAAAGATTGAGACTGATGAGGCAACCTGTCCTTGGATTGTTGAACAATGAAGGGCTTCGTATTTGTTAAGATTCGGATATGTGCAGCGGGGAAAGACTTCCTGAGGGTCTTGGATATGCGCAGCTCTAGTATTTCTAAGGTTTTGTCACCTTTGAACGGGACAGTTAGGAAAATATCCTTTTTCTTGGCCATTTGAACTTTCATTTTGTGTCTCCTCTCTCCCATATGTTGACGAATGAACGGTTCTGGATAGCCGTTTTTTAATAATGTACCGCGTATGTGTTCGAGTTCTTGGGCAATCGTGTCAGGACTACAGATGTTTCTTGCTCTGTAGGTCAGACAGCTCACAAGGTTTCTTTTGTATCGTAGGGGGACAAAACTTAGGAAATGTGTGTATTACCCCAACCATGTACATTTCCGATACACCCTCCTTTCTATATGTCCGTCCTCCACTAGGCAATTAAGCAAACCTGGCCAACAGGCGGCTCCATACCGCAATCAGAACTTCGTTTGTTGTTCTCCTCTCAATCTTTTGGTTCTACTTTTGCGTACAAGTGACAGACTATTATTGGATTCCATCAGCGACTGGTTTTTTGTGAACACTCACTAGGGATCGTTATCCGAGAGTAAGTTGATCTAAGGACCAGGATAAATGGCACTCATCACCCAGTTAATAGAATTGGCTCATACGGTAAGCTAAATGAGGTCATAAAGTCAATGGTGAATGATGTGTGCTGGAAGAAGTTTGTTCTCGGTCAGAAAACGTTCGACGGGCGACGAAATGAACACTACCCTGGTTCTGGTTTGTCAAATCTTGTACAAGATATATCGAGGATACATTCACGGAAGTGAGTATTAGGGAGTACTTTTCACACCTGTTGAGTCACAGGTTTATCCGAAGACCGAATCAGGATGGATTGGGTACCATATGCTCGGCATGTTAGCTTTCAGTCGGTCCAGAACCTGCGGACGCTAATTTCATCTTTCTATACGACAGACATCGTACAAATGGTAGGAACTGAACCACGCTCCAAATGTTTAGTTCCAGCTGCAAGAACATCCGCAGCTTTTATGCCCCGGTATGTTGATCCGAAGTTTAAAGCATTAGCCTTCTCGTGGCTCTCCCGGACATTTTCCTTCGGATTATGTGTTCCTTTTCGCTGAACACTGATTTGGATCTTTTGAAATCTTCCTAATAACAATAGTCAATCTGAATGTTTCCTTCGAATTCCGGCATATGCTCATCCCCGAGTTTGAGTATACACTTATTATTTCTTAATCCAGCTTAGACAGCCGTGGATCTCAGACTATTTTTCTGTTTCAATGGATACGAGATCGCCAATTCTAATCGGAATGCGTAGCCCGAGTGAACGCTGTTCCATAGCCCAGAACTAAACATCCCAGAGTACTGAGAATGAGTCAGCAATGACAATGGCCATTGTGTTTCGTAACCAGATGATTGTTTTACGATTATTTAAAGGATCGTTTCAATAACACTTCAAATCCTTTGAAGGACACAATCTGGAGTAAACCAAGTTATCCATGTCATATGTAAACCCGGGTACTTGTATAATATTGTGAGGGCTTGGTCTGGCACGTTGTTTGATAGACGGCCTATTCACACTAGCAGACAGCCGGTCAGTAACGGTCCAGAATCCAGGTCAAAGCTTGAGCCAAAGGATTCGCAATCGACAGGACGGTGGATCAATAAGACAAGAAAGGATTTCCCTCAAGTGGTGGCTTTTCGTGGCAACCGTCAACCCATCAGGAAAAAGGCTACCCAGTTCAAGTTTGAACCAGTTGATCTGCATTGCAAAGATTGGCGACAATGATCCTTTCCTCCAACAGAAACAATGCGGTCCTAGCCAATAAACAGGCAAAATTCGAAGGCATAAAGGTCCTTTTACTAGAGCTAGTGGGACATTTTAAAACGGATGTGGTAGTAGGGTGACACATCAGCACGGTAAATTTGGTTGCACTATATGGTTTAGCTCAAAATGAATCTCAACTCTCTTCCTGAAATTAATGGTAGGAGATAAAGGACAGCATTTACTGCTCTATAATGATCTGTAAGAGCAACTGACAGAGAGGAAAATGTTAGTGCCTTCCGTTGCGTTCCCCATCTCAAAATCGATGGGATATGTCAGGAAGATTTTAGTCATTCATAAATCACGAATGAATCGTGCCATACCCTTGGTTTACCTACCAGTTAAGCGGGAAGAACCGCACTGTTCGCAATACTAGAACTGAGGGAACGTATCAAAATCGTTCCAACCCGGAACCATGCACACCGAGATATCGATAAGACCTAGGCTGCGGAATCGGACGTCCATTCTATCACATAATTCAGAGGATGTATTGTTGGCACGAAGAGCCTGAATGGTATGTTTTTTGAAAATCCACTTGCATTGTTCATATCGAAAAGTCGGACGCCGCGAGTAAATATTTTTCATGAAGAGAAGTAAGTGACCGACCAAAATTTTAATAAATACAGCAGGTGTTCGTTATACTTAACCACATGCTCATGCTATAGTTTTCCGTATCATAGTCCTCATCACGAGAGGTTAGCTCCGCACGAGACTAATACTAGTTCATTACTTTTGTTTCCTGTCGAGTTCCGGTACTTGTACTACAATGCTGCTGAGTACACGCACGTGCATTCATTCTGATTACTGATGTTTGGGGCACAACAGTCACGTCTTCCTTGGTTGAAAGGTTCACGTTATGTCTGACAGATTCTCTTTTATCTACTACTTTTCTACTGTTGTTATTCGTCGGTGTTTATGCCCTATCTCTTCGCTCGTTCATATAATTCCATCCGCCCAACCCTATTCACCACCAACAGCTCGTCAAGACGAATCTACTGGGTTGATTTGGCGATAATAATTCTATTTCTGGAAGTGGCACGACTTATATTACAAATTACTTCGATAAACATGCAAAACTACCAATATTGCAATGTAAGTTCCTTAGAAAAAGGCTGATTCTGTAGCTAGGACGCAGGGCTTTATTTGCATTGGTTCAGTGATTCGGTTCTACCTCGCTCAGGATGGAAGGGGTTTCGAAAATTTTCTGTAACTACCTTGGGTTTTATTGACTAGAAAACGACAAACTTTCCTTTCCGAGACAACCATCATGTGATTCGTCGATATCAGTAGTTAAAATGCAAATCCGAACCTAACATGTTTGTCTCGTGCGACCTGTGCGTTTTCGAGTAGGACATAAAGAAAGTCGAGATGTGGAGCTTACTACTACGATGCCTTTGAGTAGGCAAATTAGTGTTAAAAAACCACATCGTTTCCCAGTGACCAAGCAGCGGATGGGGCGTCTCAACGCTGTTCCGTTTGGATTTCGTATAGAATTTGGACGTTAGCCCATTGCGTGAACGGTCCACAATATGGATAGAACCACTTATCAACGGTGATGAACTAATACAGTCTACTAGTTAGCAGTGAACAGAGACTTTTATCCAGTTTGATTACCAATGTACTTTTCATAAATTTGTATTCATTTTTTTAGTCAACTGCCATACTTTGAAACCAAGTTCACTACAATGTGAAAGATTTAACAGCCCACCTAAACCTTTGTTGCCAGCATTCTCCTGTTCTCTTCAACTGCATACTGATTCAAATTACGCAACCTCAAACAGTGACGCAAATACAAAAGCGAACACGGAGAGGTGGAAACCTTATTAAAGCACTTTTTTTGTCTGTCACGAGTAAATGATCAGTAAGCTATCCGAAGTAATCTGGGCAACCGAATTCGCCTCGCATTCAGTGAACTAAGTGCAGTACAAAGAAGTGTATCGTGCTGCTATTTTTCGCTTACAAACTGCTTTGACCGTACATTAATTACCGACGTTATAGTAAACGAACACGAAATTCACTTTCGTACCAAAGCGTCTATCCATATTTAAGTATGAATATGACAATAGGCAGATACATTGTACTGGGTCTTGTTGAAACCAAGTTTTCCTGATGGTAAAAGCCACCATAAAAGAACCTATTTGAAGTTAACTGTGTCATTTCTATTTTGGCAATCATACGTGGTTTCACCAATCACTCTTTACTGCTACTGTAAGGAGAATGAAAAGCGGACAAGGCACAACTTCATTCACTGAACCACATCGTTCAACCCAGACAAGTAGCTCAGACCAATCAAATAGGCCTTTCTTGATCTGTACTACTGTTTTTGTAGTGTTCAGATTCTCCTCGTCGACTTTTTTTATCGGGAGCGCTCAGCTCGAATCACCTAGCTGTCTTTCTCAGATCATGTACTGCCAATGTCCGGTTATTCAGTGGTAAGATTTATGTTGCTTTTTGCGGGCTACTTTCTTCTTTTTCTGTCTGTTCCTATTGAATGTTTGTAGAAATCGGCCCAGTTCTATTGCCTCAGTAGTCAACACTAAGCTCAGTTTTTCACCTTGTCCAAAGTCACATAGAGATACTCCGGAGAAATCCGACGCGGAATCCATTTCAATATCATAAATGATCTTTAGTTTCAGAGAACGTATGGTTGGCACTAGGAGCCTGAATCGTATGTTTTTGGAAAATCCACTTGTATTCTTCAGGCTCCTCGTGCCAACAATACATTCTCCGAATATATTTCAATGTCCGATGGATCACTTTCATCTGTGTGCTGTTCGTCCCATTGGGAAGTGACCGACGAGGCTAGCCCAATGATTAAAACCAGGATAGATACTGCGTATCATTGGAATAGTGGTTCGCGCACTATCGATTATTCACTAGCGTTATTCACACGGGACCGTTCGGGCCGCGATAGCTCAGCTGGTAGAGCATCTGCCCGGTATGCAAAGGGTCGCAGGTTTGATTCCGGCTCACGACGTCCGACTTTCCGATCTTTAGTTTATTTCATCGGTAAGTAGCAGTTACACAAAACTCATATTGTTTGCATTCCCCTGGGGTTTGCAAATTTTCATACGCGTGACCATTTATCCAATGATTAGCTGCCTTGGGTGACACCGTACTTGATGAGAAACGAAAGAATATAACATGTGACTCTCATCATACATAAGTCAGCCTTACATTATTAAAACCCTGGCCGGAAATTCATGCTATATCATATAGACCAGTGAAGAATTAGTAAAAAAAAGGATTTAAGTAGAAGAAGACGGCAATTCCCATGCGTGCTACGGCACCGCCAGGCGAAAATCGAACCCAGTTCATCGCGGACTAGGTACAAAGCTGCCTTATGAAGCATCAGTTGGCTCTCATTTCCAATGCAGACCGCAAACAGTTGCATTAGAGTAGCATTAAAGTACCATGGACCATCAAGACGGTATGGACATCTCGGCACACTTGCTTCTGCAGTAGGAGACCATAATTTAGAATAATAAAACTATTATGTTACCGGTCCTCCGCTTACGAATACCCTCCACGGAATGTCTCCTCCAATGCATGAGGCTTACCTGAAGTTTGACTATTGACACGGTTGCAGAAGTAAGGCTAAAATCCTTCCAGTTTGAAATTGGTATTGTCAGATAGACTCTTCGCCTACAGTGTTGCAATTCCCTTGTCGTACTGGCTGCTTTCCGTGTTCGGCATTGGCGCGTGATTTCTACGCTGCAACTCGTATCGCATCTTCCCTGCCCCTCAGAATGACGTCTGAATGTATCACAACCACACGGTTTAGGAATCGTGTATGATAATTGGATTAGATTCTAATCATAAGACCGCACTGGAAGTGCAAAGTGCAAGCATCCTTTTTCAGGTTGATTTGATTTTTAAGGCGCCAGGTATCACGATTGAGATTGGTTTACAACCGATTGCTCCTTGGATCTGGGTCAACATGCGTTGAGGGGTAGGGTCGGCAGTATGCGTTCACGACTTCCTGATACCATGAACAAATGTGTTAAAACACAAGGATGTGTATCGATAGACAATCCTATCCAAGGCTGATGCAGCCGCGAGCCCTGGTTAAAACGCAAGAGTGAGGTAGTTCTGAATATCGTAGAGATCGATAAATTCTCTACAGATTTTCCGTGGAACTCAATTCAATCTTTCATCCCCTGTCGCAGATGGTCGGGTTGGCTACGTTGGTGATAATGTTCACGATCAGCGTGGCTCACCTCGCCTGTGCAATAGTTGCTTTCTCCTTGGTGCGTACCGCTTCACCTGGTATTCTGATGATTCAGCTGGGTTGTTTCATTTACGGTGAGTCATTCTCTCCAATCGACATTCATACACACACACACACACACACACACACACACACACACACACACACACACACTTCTGTCGGCCATGAACAATTGATCTGGCACGCATGTTCACACTTTCACACTAACTACTCAAAACTGGATGCACACACGCAAACGCATATCCATAGTCACACGTATGATTTGGTAAATTCGGCTATGTCAGTAATCCCAATGCATCACACGGTCATTGAATTCAAGATACATTGGTGCGTATTTCCTGACGTGACTAAGCCGGTCTGACAACGACGTGGCTGTGCGAATCTAAGTCCGCTAGATTATTTTGGTGCTACTATAGCGTGATTTTTATCCTTATGGGTACTGGTCCAAAATCAGAATCAGATTCAAAAAAATGTCTATTTCGCGAACGTTATATACTAGTTAGGCAACAAATGCTTCTTTCATATCGTGTGGGATTGCTACGAAGTGATTTTCATTTCCTTTCAGAACACGCCTTCAGTATTGTTGTAGGGATAAATTAGCTTTTAAATTTCACGGGGCACCAAATTACAGCGAATTCTTCCGTTCAAATCACAGGTATCGTGAAACATATAAAGCGATACGACCCCAATATTCAACGAAGCTGATGTCCTGGAGTAACCCATTCAAAGTGAACCATCGGATAGTTTACTCATTGACTCAGGAAAAACATTCTCATGCGGACAGATCACTTCGCGATACGTCTATCACTTCATACATTAACATTTGTTTGAGGCCCTCCGGAATCCTTTTCCTCTTGCACATATCCGAGTCCCACGAAATACAAAACCAGGCATATTTTGCCAATCCAATAATAGATTGTCACATCGGTCTCAATAGTTTGTTCAGTGTCAGCCTACGCACCCTTTTAATGCACGATACATTGGTCCATATCACTAAACAACCGTCTAAAGGAATAGCGGAACACGTCCCCGACTCTGCTGGCCGAGAAAGGGTCCAGACCGTGCTCTGTGTAACCCTACAACTCGCAAGCTGATAATGGATGCCAAGTTATTACGGTGATAGATTTCGAACCAGTATTGTCAACTCCTACGGTTCACACGAAAGGACCACACTTGTTACGGATCATCGCAACCAAAGCATCAGTAATTCGAGTGTTGAAGCCCAAACTTTGTAATCAACGCAGCCTCGTGCAGTCATTGTTGTTGCCGTGACTGTAACAAGTGTTCCGTCTGTTGCATACCGAATTTTCTTCACGACACCCCATCCATAGCTGCCCATAGCAACCTATCTGCACCAACTGAACCCTCAAAATGTTGGTTAGCATCACCGCATTAGAGAACGGAATGACGGTTCAAGGTCCTGCAGAGTGATAATCAGCCTCGTCGAATCTCACTGCTTTTCCCAACTTGTACACGAGTATGCACGCTTAAACATGTGCTCCCTCAGTGGATCAATTTTTATTTAAGGACTGCCTGCTTTGTAGACCTTGCAAGCGTCAAGACTTTATGCAAAAACTGAACTGAATTTAGTTACTGAAAGCTGCTGACCACGTTTTCTGTATTTTTTCACAGTCT
Source organism: Fasciola hepatica (assembly GCA_948099385.1). NCBI lineage: Eukaryota > Metazoa > Platyhelminthes > Trematoda > Plagiorchiida > Fasciolidae > Fasciola > Fasciola hepatica. Next base: position 7,405,614 of record CANUEZ040000182.1, on the reverse strand, counting down.
TCCACCATCCTATACACCTCGCCTGACAAAAGTGCAATTTGCTTTTCAGCTTCACATGCGGGCAGGCAAAGCAAATGCCTGAAGTGATAAGTCGAAAAGACAGCGGAGTTTGGCTACTTGACCAGCTTCAGTAGTAAGATGCGGAGGGAATAAATTTGGCCCCGCTGAAAGTTTTCAAGTACTTCATTTGTTTATCGAATGCTAGACGATGATACAACGGTATCACTACCGAAAATATGTCGAAGAACAATGTGTTTCTTTCATATCTGTTACCTTTTTTTCGTCGGCTAGGCGTTTCACATGTCGTCGAATTGACGAAAGGAAAAGTTCCGCAGTTAACACATTCCATTGTTATTTTTTGTAAATTGTCACAATACTGACTCTTACCTATCGACACTTTACCCTATCTCAACATTAAACCTTCAGCTAGTCTGGTCGCTTCGACAATCTGCTACTATATATTTACCTGGGGACGATATATGCGAATCAAGTGAGTATCTCTTTTCATCAATATTAAAAACTGTGGCTAGCACAGTCACGGTCGTTCACCATCGTAGTATACTGAATTAAATTTTGCTGATCTTCAGATAGACAGGAAAATGGATCAAGCGCAATTAGACTATTGATCGCGGCGCTTACTGTCACCAGCCGTCAAGTACTCGAAGTCGGTCAACACAAAACCTGAAATCTAACACTTTCACCCCAGCCAAGCCCACATGTTAAGTTTGCACAACTTTTCGCTACGTCATCGACTGACCACCTCGACTCACCCATCCACAAGACATTACCTGCCTTGGAGAGAGAGCCGAGAGCTTGTCTGTATGAATACCCAACACATCTTAACCATCTTAACCTGCTTAGATTATATGACTGCGCTAGAAATTAACCCCTTCTGAGCCTTTAGCCTAACCTCAGTCAGTCTGGAAGGGATGAACAAAGATTAAAATTTTTAAAACCAGTATTCTTTTTACATTCGGCTCAGATGTGCACTCTACATTCATATCCAAAGCATGAACTTAATTTTGTGTGTATGTCTGTGGTATATCAGTTACAGTGATCCAGAATAGAAAAGACTGTGTGTGATCTAGTCTGGCTTGTGGAGACTCTGGATCCTTAGGCTCTCGCCAGACTGATCGCTTCGACGGCGATTTGCAAATAAATGTCACGTAATGCTACTGAGCTCACTGTGTGTGGAAACAGAAGACAGATTTCGAATATCTGATAGAGCTGATCGCCGGGGTGCTGCGGGTGATGTACCAATAATTTTGGGGCCAAAGCAATATGGTTGATTGCTTTCGGTTTCCCGACACATTCGGTGATTATAACATAAATATGTGGATGCTAGTCATTTTACGCGCGGCTGTGTCTCCCAGTCATAATTGCTATTTATGCACTTTATCTTGGCTGATGTCAGTAGCCAAATAGGACAGTTGATTTTTACGCACAACTCTAAGATGCACTGGGATGTTAACGGTTTTGTTGGACAACACCTCACACTCACGATCCGTGACCTGATTAGCAAACGTGTTCAACGCGTTTCAATAGCCCTGATTTTACCAAGGAATCCAAATTTAAGGGATAGTTTTAAGTAGGACGGATTTCTGCAATCAGATGGGCAAATAAGCGGCAAAGAGTGTGCTACCAATAACAGCAACCACGGTGCAGTTCATCTGAATTAACTGTTAGCTTCTTAGTTCCTTTTATTCGAATGACACTCAAGCGACAAGATAAAAGTTGTGATTGGCATCAAACTGCATCAGAAGTCTTCTGGAAGTCTTTTAAGGAAATTTATTCGTGATAGCTACAAGAGTGCATAAAGCTTGCGGATATTTGTTTTCCAACCGTCTGGAAGTTAGAAAACTGACGGGGATGTGCAGTTATAGAAAAATGTTTGGTACTCGATAACAAAATGTTGTCGGAAATATTTGTAATCAGGCGACTTTTACATTACCGTGGTTAGGTCTTCCCAGGGTGTCTACAAACGAGTATATTGGTTTTATCCACTGTCGAATAACGGTTGTCTTCTGAGCAAATTCTTCATTAAAGTTGATAGAGTAGGTATGTGCAAGGGTATGTTAACTCGACAGCCAACTTGAACAACATGATGGATTGGTCGATCCATTCGCAACAAGCGAGCTCATGCGTAGATCGTCGGAATGCGTCTGCATTTTTCTGCAATTAATTCAGGTGTAAATAATTGCACTTTGAGGTCATGACTCGTTAATATCGATATGACTGATCTGCCTTTCAAGGGGACAACATGGTGGCTTTTTCGGTATGCATAGGAAAGATGCAAAAAATAACTACTACCACCGCTATCAGTAGCCAGAATAGACTTTCGAAATTCCAGCCGTGGAATGCGTGATATGAGTTATGGGAAATAAATTTCTTCGCATTCTAAAATGCAGAACACTGATTTTTCCCAAATTCAAGCCCCATGAAAATATTTTTTAACAAAGATATTTAGGACGTGATTTTTCTCCTAAATTATGTCGGCGTCAGTCTATCCTCTTTGCTCCCTCCCTATCGCTTACCTCGGCAGTTGCTTACCGGAGGATCATTTGAAAATGATGGTCATCCCTATGCTAACAGTGAATATATTCACTTTGATCGCATTGTCTATCTACTGGTTTCTACGCCCCTATCACTACATGTTTCATTGGTTCGGTGTACTGCTTGACACGGTGCTCGGTATGACAGCTTGGATCACACTCATATTGAGTCCGGCACCCGAATTTTACCTGACCAAACCATACGAACGATTAGTATTCATCACTTTATGGCAGGTGAGTCATTTGTATTCATGTGTGTATTTCAAGAAGAGGGAGGGGGGGGGGGTGAATGAGGGGTATATGCTGGATGTGAGTTTGCAAGTAGTCAGTCACATTGATTATATTGAACGTCAATTGGGACAATACCGGGCACGTTTTACAATCCATCTTTTCAGTGATCGTCTAACCAACGTGTAAACAAACATTCACGAGTCTGTGTGGGTCTTTATTTCGTGATCAATATAAGATTCATGTTTCGTCTCGAGATCCAGTTCAATTCAGTTCACTTCGTTCTACCAGTAACCTTGAGTTTTAATGCTCTGAGATTCTTTGCTGCCACTCATTTTCACCCACCTGAAAATTAGATGAGGTGAAGTAAAACAAATTGCTGTTGATGAAGTTCCATGGGTAAATCATAAAGACGGAGAGATAGCCTGAATGCCACTGAGCTACTGATCGGGTCATTGGTTTATTTCTGGTACGTACGGCACCCCCAGGAAATTTAGTTTGTCCACAACGACTTTTCACCAGTTTTCGTCATTTGGTGAACCGATCGCCTCCTTCTATCCTCCCGCCACTACTTATTCTCGAGAGCGTAGAGCAAGTCTACCGATACGGTCAAAATTCCTCTGAGATTGCTCTTTTTAGAATTGATCTATATTTCACATACAACGTTACACCCTTGTGCAAATATTTGCTTTCCCCGGATAACGAACCATAACTTCTTATTTTCGTGATCACAACACAGGACCACTATAGTTGGGGGCATATTGCTGGCTTTAGATCCGTCGCTGAGGCCAGCCGTCAGACAATTCCAGTTTCTTGATATCCTCGACACTCAGTGGCCCCTTTACACAGACTTAGGTGAGTATTAGGCAGATAACAGTCCCGAAGACATGAACTTTGTTTCGGAAGCTGATTTTGTTTTGCACTCAGAGAACCTTACAAACCTGGAGAAAAGCAACCATGGAGTTGGTAATGTGCAAATTAACTTCGTTCTTAGCTTGGCCGTTTGGATGAATCATTGGGCCCAGATACTTAAACGCTGTAGTATGATCGACTCTTTAGTCGTTGAAAAATATCGGTTGTATGGAAAGTGTCGCGCAAGTCTAAAAGATCTTAGTCTTTGACATGTTGATACGTAGTCCCATGGCTTTTGTGAAGTATTCTGCTCGGTTCATAACCGGCTGTAAGGCGGTCGGGCTGTCTTCAAGATTGACAATGTCATCTGCGAATTCCTAATTGGTGTGAAATGCATTGACGCTCAGGTGAATACCAGGATAATCGGCGAGTGCCTGATGCATTATCCAATCGATGGTGTAGTTAAGCAGCACTGGTGACAAGGGACAGCCTTGTCTTGCAGCGGAATTTAAGGAGGAGTCACTGGATTCTTCTCCTGAGACCAGTATTCTCACACGTGTATTTGGGTAGTACGATATCATGAGAGTGAGAAGCTTCTGGGACATTTCATCTGCTTGTGATATAGCGATCCTCTGACGACTGAGTCGAAGGTAGCCCAAACATTATTGAAACAAGCTGCGGCTGATAGCTGAAACTTGTACCGATGTTCCATTACTCTGCGGAGAGTGAATATTTGATCCACGTATCCTCTATCACTGCGGGAACCTCTTTGATTGGGGCTTGTGCGCTCGTCCCCTATGGCCGAGAAATTATTCGACAAAGGCACGGAGAATATTTTGGCTACTACTTTGATCAGGCTGATTCCTCGGTGGTTTACGCACAGGGTCCTGTCACCTCACTTCGAAAGAGGGGGCAGTACAGAAATTTTCCCGTCCGTTGGGAATTTTTGTTTTTTTCTGATGTGAGGTTGCTCAAGCACTGTCGGAAGATATGATTTATGTGTCTCCGGTGTGATGCTATCTTCTTCAGGAACTTCCCGGTTCTTCAGCGTGTGCAATGCTTTGGTTGCATCTTCTTGGCTTGGTAAGCTGATATTAACTTCATAGATCTCGCTCTGGATTGCTGGGATTTGGTTCACAAAGGTTGCGGTGGGACAGCTGAGTAAATAAACGAAGTGTTCGGTTAGTGTTTGCAGCCTTTTAGCTTGCTCAGGAATGAGCAGCCTGGCAGTATCGCGAATGAAGGGTTCTATTGACTACCCCCTACCGGCTGCGATACAGATTAGGCGGAAAAGCTTTTAGAAGTCACCGCAGTTAGCTGTAGTCTCCATCATCTTGGAGATCCCCATCCAGCAGTTGTTTCCTTCTCTTCTGGCTGAAAGACTGTCTTTTCGTCGGATGTCACGGAAGTTTGTATAACCACTTAAGTGTCCACCTGTAACCCTCTCGGATAAATGGAGAGTTGCCCCTGAGATCTGGTCTTTCCGTCGTCGTAAGGTAAACCACTGTACGTCTAAAGCAGACTGCTGGATAGTTGCTACCATCGAATTCAACTGATGTGCCATTGGCACTTCTCCACATAGGAAAGATGGGGCCAGATGAGAGGCAATATCGTCCAAGACAGCTTGGCCCTTTCTCAGTGACCCATTCGCTGCCGTTCTGAAGCACAGCTTTTGCGGTGGTTGGATCTTGAAGCGTGCAGAAAAAAGGGTGGGGTCGGTATCATTCTTGCTAGTGGCCTCCTCACCTCGGTAGGACCGGCAATCTTCAATCGAAGATGACCAGCGTGATCGTACCAGAATGCAGTCGACCCGGTGCTCAGAGTGGCCTTAATTAGAGTATTACGTTAGCATGGGCTTCCTCGGATGTCCGAATTAGGTTGTAACTGAACAGCTGTCCAGTGAATGAGTGACTCGTAGAACACGAACCCGAAACCCAAATTGAATAAGGCAATCCCGTAAACTACGTGCACCTCAGAGAACAATCATTGCAATTACAAGCGACATACCTCGATTTGTGGGGCAATCCAGTCACAAGGGTCAGGGAATACAGTTCAAACAGTCGGAAGGGTCTGTCGGGGAACGTATGCGGAGCAATATGGGACCGAGTCATCGGAACAGGGTGAAATCCACCTTTTATAGGAAGAACAATTGACCAATCAGGGAAAGAGTGGTGAGCGTACATGAGATGGAGGGACAGGTATGGCCATGAAATTGGATCAGACAAGGACCAGAAGAATCACACTCATTCTTGACCTAGACCCTCACGCAGGCGCGGCGTGATCTCCAGCATGGAAGGAAAGTACAAAGGTCATTCATGCGGCGAGAGTGAGAAAGCGAATAAAGAACGGATGCAAGCGTAACACACAAAGTCGGGCACCTATAACGTACAAAACTTGAAGGTCGTAGGCCCCTGAATTGACTGTAATGGGAAACTGGTCTATTGTAAAAGTAAACTCATAGGAAGACTGTAGGCGAATCGAGACAAGGTAACTGGGTTCAACATGTGAAATGAAGGAAAGACGTGTAGGTTGAATTGGTTGGGAAGGGCCGGGTAATAAGCTAATTAGAGTCACATGAGTGAGATAAGACAACTGCATGGGAATTTCACACAATGTACTCAAATACCTTTACAGGATATTTATGACGATTAGGCTGTTGCAGTCTTCAAAGTTGATGAGACTTTCGACATTGTTGCACTGCTTTCCAAAACCATATTTTCCCAAAATGTGTCTAGTTGCTTAGGTTCAGGCACCCAGTGCATGTGTTCAAGCCATCCGAAACAAAGGGGATGTCACGTTTCAGGACAGTGGTAATCTTCTGGAGCAGTCTAGCAAAGAACCCGCCTTTATCATTTCTTCGGCTGATACCGCTGGAGCATGAACTGCGACAACCGATACGTTTAAAGGTGAGGCGAAAATCGGGCTAAGGTAATCCGAGGGGATATTAGCTTCTATTCTAACTGTGTCTTGGTGGCTTTGTTACTGACTGCGGTCGGGACTCCTTGGTGATCGGAGTTGTCTGTAGATCTGCTGAGGTAGAGGTGGCAAATGTTTTCTGCTCTGGGAACCTTTATGTACTGGGTGCCAAAATTAGGCTGCCGAGCTTTAGAGAGTCATTTCATTTCGATGCCGTAGTTATGTACCATTCATGTGGTGATAACTTGGCTTCCGATGTCCAAGAGTGTTATTTAGGTGTAATTTCACGTGTTAAGTCCCCCCAACTGACCGCGGGGATAGCACGAGATACGGTGCTTCCCCGGGGACGCGACAGCATGAGCGGCTCGCATAGAGGAACTATTCGAGAAGCATTCTGAGAAATGGGCTTCAGTTGTCTTCCTCAGTGTTACTTGGCATTTTGTTCGAGGTATCAACTCTAGACCGTGCGCAACCAAGTGCAACCCGTCAGACAATAGTTAGTTTGTGTTTTAGGGGCCGGTGACCAAGAGAGCAGTTCATACACCTTTTGGATAGCTGCAACCTACAGGATCTTACCCCACTCAAGATAGCTGAGTAAGAGACAAAAACAGTGGTTTTGTTTAGTGGCCGACCACATCCGTACACGTCACGTCAATGGGCTCTAATGACTTTCATGTAGGGTGTTCGCTGCCGAGAAAAACACTTCATGCCCTCTAACAACACCGCTGGTCGTCGGCGACTGCCTGTTGTGAGCTGCTGCTCACGCGGTTAACCGCGGAAGTAGCCACTCTCTTATCCGCTACTGGGATACTCGCTGGATTGGTTGCCAAACCGTACACACGAGCCTGAACTGTGCGAACAACGCGAGCTTGTGATCCATTTATCATTGCCGCGGTAACGAAGTGCGACACTTGTTGCACGTTCTTCCGACAGACATGTATGTATGTGTGCGTCAAGTGAGTTTGCCTTTCATCCGTTTTTCTGTGAAAATGATCACTTCAACTGCAGTATGCACCTGATAAGGATGCAGCGAAATGATTTCGGATACATGGTGCAACCTATGTTTTTAACCTTTGTCTTCAGTAATATTCGCTCAATAGAACCGTCACTTCCAGACTGTAAAGGATAGAAAAAACTCAAATTTTTGCAGCAGGATTTGTACGAAACTCAATATTACTCTTTCTCTGTTCGGCAATAATCGAGTTCAGTACGGAACAAACAAATTCCTACAAATTTCAATGCGAAAGTGGTTGTAGCAACTACCTCATTTACATAGGCTGTCAGTCTAGCAGAAACTTAGTCTCGCTGGCTTTACGACCAGTATGGGCTGTATATGGCTACGGGCAGCAGAACAAATTCCAATGGAATAACGTGTTTACAGTATTTCCGTGATTCCAAATAACATAATATATATAAATAAATAAAATCAAATGACTAACAGCCAGATGAGCTACCAAGAACAACAGTACAGAAAGTTTTCCGGTAAATCGGGACAGTGCAGTCGCAAACGGTCCACTCAGCAAAGAGTCAAGCGAAACTGTAGCACAGCAAGGCCACAGTACAGATAGTAAATCAAGAAGCTGTCTAGCTACCATGAAGTGATAGCTTCAGTCACAGAATAAGGAAACAATCTATGGTTAGAATGTACAAAGGAGTTACCGGTGTCAAAGTACAATAGTATCAGTTGGGAAAATACAAAAGAGACACGCGTCAGCATGAACAAATAAGCCTAACAATGGGCTTATCACCTCACATTTGGCCCGGCGGTCTAACGGCATGGTAGAGAGGTACTCGTTGTGGTAGGCAGTTTTTCACTGGGTGAAAAGACCAGCACGTTTTTCTTACTCTGAGAACGTACGCTCTCAGGACACCAGAGTCAAGATGTTAAAAGTAGAATGTTCATGCGATATACGTCACAAAAAGTAAATGTGAACTGTGTCAGTGCATTAAAAACGGATAAATTAGGTCATAGATACTGGAGGTCAGTGACGCGTGCGCACTCTACTCACGAGTAGGACAAGTGAGAATGTCATCAGAACACAAATTACCAAACTTACAACGGTTTTATCAAAGCCAGAAAGAGTTTGAGTGGCAGTAGCATACAGAAATCGGAGAGGAACGGGTGCATATTGTCTAGAAATATCTTGTGGATGAAGTTTATACACCATCCAATATTTGTATCAACATGCATAGAGGTAAACTCACTAGCAAAGATAAGGGAAACACGTCTGGTCATCATTAGACCGTGCGATATAAATTTAAAGCAATGTCTCATAAGACCTGTGAATATCACAGGAAAAAATACGATACGAATTTAAAAATGTTAGTAGTCCCACAATAGAGGTTCGTTTTTTTTGAATAAACCAATCACAAGACCATTCTCATTTGCCGCTGAGAGTGACCTTGGAGCTTTAAAATTACAATGACCTCAATATTTCGGGGGCGACTGTAAGCCGAGGGGCAGTAGAAGTCTGTCTGCCACAGAATTTGAACAGCGGAGACAGTCGGATCATAACTACTGCTCCGGGGTTCATTCATCACATACTACTTAGTTACCTGTATGACCCACTTTATTATCCATCCAGCATTTAGGGTTGGTTTCAAATAGGAGAACATCACAAGCAATGATCGATTCCCCTGTGGTCTTATTTGTTTTTTTTTTCATTTCAACCAGAATTGTTGGTCAATAATTAGGCCCCAGATAAATGGTGTCAAACTGATCAAAAACCTTTGGTATCTGTTCATCCTCTGTTGTAGGCTTTGTTTTCGCTGTGCTTTCATTGCCTTTTGGAGCCGGGGATCATTCGAACAATTTGTTATTTGTGCAGTTGTCGCTGCGTTAAACATGTGGATTCGGTTACAACTCGCAGGTCTGCAATGTTGCTACCGAAACTGATCGCTTTTCGACAAAAGCATAGTGGAATCAGAGCTCAAATGCAGCGTGTAAGTTGAAACTAAAAACCACTTAACAATATTGCTCCACTGTATTAGTGAAAAAGTAGAATACGTGATGCTGAATTGTAAAAGTACTTCCTTGGTAATACTGTCAGAGAGAGAAATCGGTTTCTTTTGATATTAGGAAGAATTTTCCATGAAATGCGAAGCCCGCAGGATGGTTAACAAGACTACTAGCCTGTTGGAAATGGAATGACCAGCGAGAAATCAGCTTATATATATATATATATATATATATATATATATATATATATATATATATATATATATATATATATATATATATATATATAATGACCAAGCTTGCTGGTGAAGCACCGCAACTCACCTTGAAATCACTACTCGTCTCAACGAACAATGCGCGCTAAGGAGATCTATCCGGGGATATATGCAGCACATATCCTAACCATCTTAGTCTAGAGGCCTTTGGTGTTCCATCTAGTGATTTGGTTTGTGTGCTTCGTACTCGGAACCCAGTACTGATGGCACGGTATTACCATGAGGTTCGAGTAAGGCAACGAAGAAATCGGTGTTTATATATTAGCTACCTTCGTATATCTTGCCCCCACAATCGCCATGTTTCTGAACCATACAGAAGAACGGATCTCACTGCTATAGAGTACACTCGACCCCTTGATATTCAACGGACATCTTGATGACGCCCTAAATGACTGAAGTTGAAAAAGTCAAGTGCCCCCCCCCCCTGTATACGTGAAATAGTTGATCCAGTATCCATCATCCCGATAAAATGCAGCTGCCTGAATAATAGAACCTATCTACTTGGTCTATAGTTCCCCATTTAACGAGAGGTTTGATGTTGGACCAACTCAGCCACTCAAAAGCTTCTTGCCCTTTTAAGGCGTAATACGCTTACCGAACATTGTCACGCAGTTGTTGAAGCTGTCCAGGAAAAGCATGCAACTTATCTGTGTTCTTAGTTCGTTCCACCAGCACATCTCGTTAAATTTGCCCATATCTCCAACTGTTAGTTCCAACCAATCGAGTTTCTGCATTGAGTCATGAGCTGCACGTTGATTCTTTGTGTTCAAGGCTGCCCTGCCTGGTCGTATTCGATGGCATGCGGAGCTTACTCTTGCAAAAAGCGGACTCAGTTGTTTGCTTGCTTGATCACTTACCTAAGAGTACACGAATTTACTAAGCACCATGTTTTGACAGTAATAGAGTACACAACAAAAGCCAACCTCCTTTCAAGTAGTCCAGGATGACAGTGAAGAAGGCAAGCAGAACACACACACACACACGTAGCACAAATTACTGCCTTCCTTAGATAATTCATGCACACATTCATAGTCGAACTAGTAAAGTGGGACACAGAGAACTGTGAACAAATTCTGGCAATTTATTTTCAGAGACAAGGCTTGCGGAAATCGGTTCATTGAATAATACGTCGACAACGGGGCAGAGTTGCATCATGCCGCCTGAATGCCGTCTCCTAACGCACGTATTCCTGCAGCGGTACTTCCAGAGAGTGGGAGACACAGAGCATGACTGCACAATGAGACGAAAATCTATTTGGAATTCAAGCACAGTCAGATTCACGAGGGATATTTTTCGGTTAACTGGGATTGTCTCTACCGACCGTCCGATCTGTTACAGAGGCACAACAATGCGGGAAGCGATTCGGTCGCCGTATTACGCCAGCGTAGTAGCGTATTTTGGCAGAATAATAACCGTAGACAATTTTAGCTGCATAATCTTTGACCGAGGCAAATCTGTTTCCAAATCCTTGATTTTAACTTGGTCGTCAGGATGCCACCTCAACAGAGAGGTCCTTGATAAAAGGATGCTTTGAACAACACAGGTAAATAGGTGCCGATATTGAATCAATGGGAGAAATGGACCAACATTTTCTAGGTGGACACGTGAAAAGGATGTGGTAGTTTTGGGCAAAAGTGCAGGAGTTGTATGCATGCCCCTTTCTGTCTTTTGCAACGAATGTGTGTTCAACATCACAAATACAAGCCGCCGGTCACACATGTGTATCATAAATAATTTCCAGTGTGACTCGGACTCCTGGGTGGAGTAACTCATAGAAGTGGGTAAAAGGTCATACGGCAGAACGAGTGGAGAACAAAGTAGCGTGACTTATCGGTAGAACTACTATAATTAATAAAATCGGTGCAATGAATGGTGTCAAAATAGTAGCTTGGTTGTTTCGTTTCCTTTTCGTCCGACTGGGTTAGCCGACGGAGTACAGGCGAATGTGCAGAGTGTCACGGAATCCGGGGTGTGGCAGAGCATCGGCAACGAGGTTGGAAAAATCTTTGGAGGGTGTTGAGAGAGAATCGATGATCAACTTCACAATATAACATCAAGCAGTGGACGATTCTTGCACTGGGTGAAGGTCGATCCAATTTGGAAACGAATGAGCAAATCAACAAGGTTAATGATCCACCTGAACTACGATGTGTTGGTACCTTTTGATTGCAATTCCGACAGACGGTAACCCTCAGTTGAAATTTCAGTAACGGTCTTGCCTCGAAAAAGATGACATGAGTTGTTCTGTAATGACTAATTGTGGTTTCAGAGGCATCCTTAAGTTGGACAAGAAGGTTGGTTTCATAGATGCTCATATGCTTCGGTAGATAACTCTGGAGAACATTTCCTTTTGAAGAACATTGGAGAGTGAACAGTGATTCTCAATCTTGCCCTTACGGACCACATACGTGAAAACGGTGCATTTCTGATCGATTGTTGGCTGGGTTTAAGCTCATTGTTGCAGTAAATGGAATTGGAGTGAAGTGCAGTTGAATGAACTGAAGTGAAGTGGAGTGGAGTCGAGTGGATTGGATTGGATTGGAGTGGATTGGAGTGGAGTGGAGTGGTGTGGTGTGGTGTTCAGTTAGCGTAATGATGCCAAATTGGCTACTGATAGTGGAGTTTTAAGGGTCATTTTCTCGCTTCGAATGTTCCACATTTAGCCAAAGAATTTGAAGCACCTGAACTACTTTCGCTTTTGCGTACACAGATCCGGGCTTAGTAGATGTACGGCAATCCCCTCAGCAGTGGTCGGGTTTCTAAGTAGTTTAGTAGGTTTATTCAGTTTTAGAAAGAAATGAGAATTTTTATGAGCCCTTTTTCAGACCGGTCCAAGGCTGTGAAGACTCTGACAGCCGTAAAGGATTCCCAGAAGATGTTTGTATGATCGGCCAACCGTGAAAAAAGAGTGTTGAAAGAGTTTTACTCATAAAGTCTAATATAACCAGCCTCTATATGATGGTCCACGAGGTCGACTGAGTCGGTTCTTGGAACACTTTAGGCAGAAATGAAGGCAAGCACAGTAATCTGCGGCAAATGCTCATCAAGCTTCTTCTCTTTACAGCTGTTTTAGGATTTTTCATCTGTGGGAGCGAAAGAAAAATTAAGACCACAGAGAAATTGATCCAGGAAAATTTGAAGAGGCTGCACAGTGTTCCGACGGCCAAAAATCACAATCTGAAAACAGACTCCGGGTTGGTTTTATTAACTATTCAGACTACGTGAAATGAGGGATGTATCGAAATCGTTCCAGCATAGAACTGTGTGCGGCCAAATAACAAGACCGACAGGAATTTAGAATTGCACTGTAATTTAACTGTAGAGCTCATTTGTGTAACTATATATTACCAAATGCATTATTTAGTAGATAACCAACCGATGAGTCAACCGACTTTTGAAGTATCTGTTCACAGTGATTCTAACTGGATGAGGCTTCTCGCTGTAAGAGGCCGCGAAGCTGTATTGCACCGTATCCAAAGAAGTACCTACCGATTCATCACGATTGTTTGACGTTGCTTTTCTAAGCATGTCTTCACATATGATTACAGTATGATACGAGATCCAAACGCGATCTGACTTAGTAGCGTTTAGCTATGTAGACCGTTGAATAAATCATGGATTTATTGAATCGGATAGTGGTCGGACACGGTGACGTTTTTAACGGACACCAATCGTTTTTGTTCTTGGGCACTTTATGTGGTAGGTGGACAAATGATTCCTAGTCTCAGAATACGTTCTAACTCCAATGTGACTATTCAAATGATTTGGGGTAAGGCTGCTCGACATCGAGCCGCAACATGAAGGATCGTAGTGACAGAGTGATGCAGACGGTTCATTACGGTACCGTTCAACAATCAGCGGAATGAGTAAGCAAATTCAGCAATCAAACTTGGGGGCACTAGCGAGCAGGGTGAGGGGGGGGGGGGGGGAGGTACAAATCCTTATTACACACACATGAGCGAACGAAAACTTCACATTGCTACAACCAGTAAAGCTTCACTGCTTACTGACCGAACCTTTCCCGGTCAGTGATCAGGAGAAAATTCGACAGATGCTCGGCAGTCAAATGATAGGATAATCTAACCGTGAGTTCATTTCAGTTCATTTTACTCCACCATTAACCTTGCAATTCTGTGCTAAAGGTTCCCGTTTCTACCTTTCGGCATCGCTGAGTCAAGAGAAACAAGAAGAGATGCATAAAGTGAAATAGCCGAAAGCAAAGCGAGAAGCGGAAATCATAAAGACAAAAAGAGTTACAATGCAACTACGCCACTGACCGCGACACCTAATCATATCACTCAGTCTCTTCCACCATTTGGTAGGCGGGTCACTTAGACCTCAACCTGGAAGTCTAACACGTCCTACTTGGCCAAGTCCAAGTTTCCATAGCATTTTGCCATGTGATGGACTGACCACCTCAACCTACGTTCCAACCACTACCGGTCTTGGAGAACAGCATACGCCGAGGAAGTCTATCGGCTCAACACGTGTCTCGGCCACCTTAACATTTTTAGATTCAGAGCTTTTTCTAGTGCATAACCACCGCGAGTGGTCAGTACAAAGTCGTTCGAATCTCATCCAAAGGTTAAAAGTCGATCAGAAATCTGATTCAGAGATGGGATGAATATCCGAGAAAACTTCAGACAGGACAGGTAGCAGACCAGTCTACATACCAGCATTAACCATAAGTCTCACTACTCTAAGTTTCATTATAAGGACTAGTCGGTCAAGAGTTATCTCGATTTACCGCTCTGATCCTAAGACTATAAAACTGTTTACCGTGGGAAGATGTTCTCACTCGAAAGGTATTTCTCGTGTCTGTTACCTATGCAAGGCAATCAATGATAAGATCAGTGTACCTTTCCTCTAGAGGGAGAGAAGCCTGGCAAAACTTTTACTGAGATCACGCTACTTAAAAGGGTCGAGCACATGGTCCGTACTGTTAAAGCTCTTCATGCAAGCCCGTCTTGTTTTTAAAAAACATTCTTGATATGCTTTTACTGCTCTTGGTTATTACCAATATTATTATAATTATAATTATAATTATAATTATAGTTATAATTATAATTATAATTATTATCATTTTTAGTATTGCAATCTGTGGGCATGTGGATTCCATAGTTGATAGATCGTGGATTGTTGTTCAAGTCTGGTTTAACATGCCATCTCCCGGTCGGGGTAGCACTGATCTCGAGAAGAGCTGCGTGCTACCGGATGATTCTCCAGGTTCATAACTAACTACCAAACCGGTGGTTAGTTATGAACCAAACGGGCTTAGGTCCACTGAGCAATTGGCCTTGGATGGAGAGCTGCAATGCCTGAGGAGGTGGTAGGTCTTTGCTCGGCTAGCGTTTTCCTTTCCCAAATACCATATAAGTCTGTTGACTGCACTGTGAAGTAGCGCACGCAGCCCGCCACCAAATAAGGCCGTTGCCCCTGCTGCCATGCAGGTTGCACTTGGATGTGCAAAAGCTAAAGATGCACCTTCGAACAAAAAAAACAGGAATGGACTAACGGATATCACAGAAGTCCCAGACGGTTCCGGAAACATCGCTTTGTATCACTATTGCCAAAACTCTCCATGGATTATTGTGAATTTACGCGCTTTCATCATGTTATGGCGTCCCCGGTAAGCGAAGCGCCTCGTGTTCCAGTAGCTGAGGTGACAAGATAGCGAGCTGGAACCCTCGCATGTAGAAAACAGGCACACACAGTCTGTTGGAATATAAGGACGCTACTAGATGTAGAAAGCCAGAGTATTGAAATGCGAGAACTACATGATAACCATGTAGACTGTGGCTGTCTTTCGGAACTTTGACTACTATTCTTCGGCACTTGGTGCGTTAAGGTTCTCGTAGTGGATACCGTTTATAGGCTGTATCACAGTCGACCTGAGGACAACTCCGGACACCACGATGTCGCATTCGACCTGAGCAAAAAGGCCAACAGCGCCCTGATTTCTTGGGAACCAGTTTCTTTCAGGTTGGCCCCAGCACTCTGCATCTATCAGTGATTGCTATCTATGCATCGAGGAATGCCGCTAAAAGCGCAGAAAAAGGTGACTTCTACGACAGGTTACAAGATCTAATCAATCGTGTTTCAAGCAATGATATACTTTTCATCGCCGGTGACCGGAAAGCACAAACAGGCCCCTTGGATGAGTCCACTCTTCATATCCTAGGAATGTTAGGACTTAGCCAACGTTGTGAGAATGAAAACCACCCATTGGATCTGGCCGATACTAGCAGGTTAGTCATCTGCAACACGCGCTTCCAACACCCCCCTCCCCGAGAAGATATTTTCTAACCTAGTGTAACAAGGACGACAACGCACGGCAGGATACTTGTATTCCCACGGTCACACAAGTCAAGTCATGGCACACATACAGTCGCTTATATAGGCTTTTTTACAGACTGCGCGGCACCAAGATTGCTATTGTCGCTGCTTGAGCGCTTCGGCTGCATTCTGTCCATTTGCCTGTGGCCGATGGCTTGCTTCTCTTGCCCGTCATTTCCCTTCGGTTGGTCCGACTGTCTCAGTTGACGGCTCGATCGGCAGCCCTTCACCTGAGCTATCTTGCTAGTTGCCGGAGATCCCGCTGCTTCCTCTCTGGTCGTCTGTGTGCTTCTTTTTGCCTGCTTCGGGACGCCTCCGACATATTCGCCACCTGTTCTTTTGTCTGGGGCCCTCGTTTGGTTCGTTCGTTCGCCTTGATGTTTACGCCGTTCCCTCGCCCCAGCATTCCCTGTTACACTAGTACTCAAACGATGGTGGCACAGAGCATCAAATAGGTCATATTCTGGTGCCATCTCTTTGGGCTTCATCAGTAGACGACTTCCGAGTGTACCGAGGTGCAGAAATGGAAAACACGGATGGTACAGTCCATGTCCTTGTACGTGCGTGCTTCAAAATCCAAGTCTTTACAATAGAGGGTCGATGGAATAACCGTCACGAGAAAGCCAGTTTTGCCTATGCTAGTGCTTTAAAATGTGAGAACAGCAGGAAAGGAAATCCAGTAGATATAGAGGATTTACTTAGTTCCGCTGTGTTCAGTGAATATAACAAGCTAGAACCAACGGTGCGACGGGCTAAAACAGACACCATATGCGGGTAGCTTGTAAACTGTGTACAGTGAAGGTGGTTCAAAACCTGGGGAAGTTATGACAAAGGCAACAAATTCCTGCGAACAGAATCCGCGGGGATGGTGGTGGTGGTGGTGTGTGTGTGTGTGTGTGTGTGTGTGTGTGTGTGTGAGAAAGAGAGAGAGAGAGAGAGAGAGAGAGAGAGAAAGAGAGAGAGAGAGAGAGGGAAAGTGAAGCAGAGGCTCGGGCATGGGCTAGTGACTGAAGATTGAAGGTCAAAATGAGGTTTGCAGCGGGGTGGATAACTTTGTCTTGAACAAGACTGAGGGGGATCATATGAAAGATGAAGCTCCTCTCAAAACATATCTATGGTAAAAACGAGTAGGACAGATTAGAACCTTGCATAGAATAAGAGGTTGGGTGGATGTGAAGAAAAGTTTGGCGTGAAAAATGAAACCCAACTTTGTTGACACCATCGAGACATGAGTGATACCATGTGAGAGGATCAAGAAAGAATTGGATAAAGACCGGTCAAGGAGAACTATCATAGGTATGGGATTAAAAGTAATGGAAAAAAGCTTTTCCTAGTTGACAGTGTTCATGCTGCATGAATATGAGACACAAGGTTTGAACTCCACCTCTGCTTATAAACATTTGTAGTAGACAGCACCCCGTTGTCACCAAATTTATTTTCATGTGCAATCTTCGGGGGATCTTGAACGATTCCCTTCTCAGTGCTATGGTTGTCCCTTCTATCTGGTAGCGTGGTGTGACCTAGTTTAATTGAGGCAAGCTTCTCGCGGCACTCTTTCGTAAGTATGAAATAAAAAAATGTCTGTGTTAGAAAGTTGGTGGCTTACAATAATTTGGAAGTAAATCCAAACGTTTGTGTAGTCAAACGAAGCTGTATCATATCAGTGCACGCTTCAAAAGACATATGGTTTTGCCTGTTTAAAAACGGGAAGTTTGAAGGTATTGTAGAAACCGTTCAGGAAGTAATAACGTGACAGCAGATGCGACCCAAGGTATGCCACCAAAAATGGAAGCGAGTCGAGACATGTTCACGCGTCTGAAAACCTCAATAACTGATCCACTATTAGCTAAGACACTCCCTAATTCTAAACTAATCGGAATAAATTTGCTACATCCAGTTTGCTCAATTTCTTTGATTCATTTCTAATAGACCTCGGACTTCGCATGCAGGTACATTCTGTCTCTGCTTTACTGTGAAGGTTCGCGACGGAGGACGATGATCGTGAATCTGTTCTTTATGTATTTCAGATAAAGAGCCAAGTAGCACCCAAATTCCTAGTTAGACACAGTTATCGACCGAGTGAAGTTCTCGCGGTAAGTTCAACCATTATAGATCCCTTGCATGTATGTAACTGGTGCGATCATTTACTTGAAAATTCTAAAACAAAGCTAGAATTTAAAAAATGTGGAACTGTGAATTTATCAGGCCTGAATTTGCACAAAATCCAATCCAATAGTAAGTTCCACACTTCTTTTGTTGCGGAATGCCAGCGTTTTTCAGTGGTTCCGTAACTGTTAAAAAACCGAAATCGTGAAACATACTACTAAAATCTTGTTTGCTAGACAGATTGATCCTAGAAAAACGTCATGCAAATGATCAGCACGTACTCATTCACTGGCGTCTTGATTTCGAGCTCACAGCAGTAGACTAAAACGCTATTAATAAACACTATGATAGGACTAATTTCATCGATGATCATTCGGTAACCTATAAAACGCTCAAGTGAACAAATGCATGAGCAACAAGAGCACCGTTTCATTTGATGCAGATAATTGGTCGACCTAAGACAATCTGTCCGTTACATCTAAACTCGGCTTTCGAGGGTAAACTTCCTGTATCTCCTCAGTGCTACTATCCGATGCTACAAGAAGAGGAATTCGGATGTATGGACAGTTAAAACTCGTAATCGAGCTGTAAGGTGTATGCAAGTGACTGCACGAATAGCAGTTGATCGCCACATCCGTGTTTCATTTTAACAAAACACCAAAATTTTGTTACTGTTGAGCATGTCCAAAAGCCGCTGTAAGATCCATACCAGAAAGAGAGAATGCAAAGAGATCTGTAAATGTTTATTTAACGAACAGTTGAAAAACATTCATCACTTAGATTGGATTGGATTCGCTTTAAAGGCGAAAAGATTGCCGACTTCAATGCTCACTCGGGAATGCTCAAAGCAGCACGACGGAACTGATGCAACGCACGTTTACAAACTGACTGTAACAGACCTGCATTCTTTAGCCCTGATATCGTGTTCAAAATTTGTCGGTCACTACACTGATTAAGACTCAACATTCTTGAAAAGCGACCTCCAGCGGCTGAGATGTAGCTGATCAATCTTAGGGTTTGCGATTCTAGATTCGGTTCACGTGTCTGTGTCACTTGTACTATATACCTTTCCAGACACATCGATAGATGGATTCAGGGCTACTTTCAGGAAAATCTGATTCAAAAGGTACCAATTTAATTACACCTTTTAGTGACAACTATTTATCAGTGGGCACACCCTCGGTGGGCAGGTAGGTCGATTCAGTAGCTTGTGAATCGATTCAGTTTTGTGGGCGGAACAGTTAATGCTTAAAGCATATGGTTGACGAGAGCAATCGGTTAATTTTCTTAATCGATAGCTACTATCATACATGCATCAAGCGGTTCGTGCGGTCCACTACAAACGTTAAGATGGAAACATGGATACCTCAGGTGGCACCCAGGCCCTTCTGATTTCTCTGTGGAGAACAGTGTTCAAAAATATACGGAAATGCCCCACGAGAGTCGAATAGTCAAACGGACTACTGTAGTGAGACCTAGTAGGCAAAGTGGAGATGATGAACCACCTTTTTATTCAGGAGCCGGTGGGAGTTGCGGTGCACTTGAGCTGCTTTTTCTGTTTTTTTTGCAAATACCCATGAACCGGTTGCGAAATATGAGTTTTTATGTCATACGATGTGGTTGAAAATGATGGAGCGTCAACTGAAGATAACTGACAGGTTCGATTTCCAAATCACGCAGGTGGATATCTCTACGAATTGGGTGAACACACCTGGGGACAGTGGTTCCACATAGGTCATAAAATGTTACGAAATGAAAAAGTACCATGTTTGTATACCATCACCACCAAATAGAAGTAAGTGGAACCACTAGATCGGCTACTTTTATGACTGACTCCGGATATGTACATTTCATGTTCATTCTCCTTATAAATCCAACTTGAATGCACCACTTGGGTGTGAATTAAGTGCCCCGGAAGAATTATTTCCCCCGTAACACTAGTGCAAAAAGGGGATGACTTTTTGACATCCTCCGAGAGACTACAAAGCGGCCCGAATTTCTGCCTATTTTGGCTCTTGACAATTCAGTCTGGTTCTACCTGAACATGTGGGCAGAAGCTAAAATACGGCTTCTCCATATTTCGGACACTTAAATGATCACTTACTCGATTTGTGTGTGGATCTTTTGATTATAAACTCAGAATATTCGGTGTAATATCTTCAAAATAGTTCTTATGTACCAGGTGTATTGCTACTGTGACATGCCATTCTTTGAATATATGGTAATGAATACTACATACGGTAACCCAGAATATTTTACAGGTGAGAAGTAGATTGAATAGATTTGCTGACATCGAAGAACAAGTGAGATCAGCCGAAATTAGTATCCTTGCTGGCAAACCATCTGAACCACTGGCTTTTCTGTGTTCACCATTGATTGGCCCCTATGGAATTCCGATAAATGAATTACACGAGGGTATTTGCTCTTATGCTGTGTTTGTTTTGATATCAGCACTGAACGCATGCCCTCAGTCCCGGGTGGCATATCCATTAAGGCCAAATAATTTGCTTGGCCAGCTCCCAACTTTCACTGCAGACTTTACTACGGAGCATTATACGACCGTATGCAGAATCACACATATAATTTTCACTTGTTTTGTTGTGTTAACGATATTTCGTCTACTAACAGACACAGGCCTGGTAAGTTGCCACTTTTAGCTTCACCAGGGTATTTTCAAACATTTTGGACACACTTTACGGTGCGTCCCGTATGTTGCCAGGCTTAATGACTGTGTTGAGAACCCACCGTGGTCATATAATGCAAAGCTCCGGCATCAAGCGGCAAATCATCTGGACTTTTGTGACCAAGTGTTAATTTGAGTTACGGTGTAAGCTATTTAACTGGTATACAACAGCTTTATTTAGATAGGATTCAACAATATATTTGAAGTCCACTTCACTAAAAACAACCGTGAAAAAACCTATTCATTATTCAACTGCCAAAATTAGGGATTTAAAATCAGAAAAATTTCAAAGGGTTTCCAAATTATTTGCTTTTTCCAAAATTCATATTACAGTTTAATAATAATAACGTTATTAATATTATTATAAGTAGGTAATGTGAGGGTATTGGCTGACGCATTGATAGGCGGCCTTGTTCCATTAGCAAACAGTACCTCCTTGTCTACCCCGAATTGATGGCTCAATCAGGTCCTCATGAAAAGGAACGAAATCATCCAGTCAGCTGCCAACACATTCGTTCTCACTGAACAGAACTGAATCAATCAGCCAATCAGCAACCGTGCGTTCTTCTAGCTGAACGCAACGGGACCAAACAATCAGCGGCTAAGAGGTGTTCTGACGGAACAAAACACAGTCAACTAATGAGCTTCCAACAGTTGTTTTAACCAGACGGGACAAAATCAGTCCGTCGGAGACGTAACCAAAAGAGTCGGTCAGAAGACCTGTTCAGGGGAAGCTTTCTGTACCAGTGTGCTTCGTACCATGGTTTTGACTGCGGTCACCTACCATTATATATAAACTGCTTGTTTTTGTATAACGAAACGAGAAGAGTCGCAGGCAGAATAATCTTCTCACTAGAGTAGGTGGGGTGGACGAGAACAGATGCCAAGTCAAACGTCTTTTTGGCACACTAAAATGCCATGACCATCAATATGTACTGAAGTGAAACTCTTAATCCGTAAGCAAACAGCTCAAATGGCACACAAACATGTGGCATTTCTGAATGAACAAAATATAAAAACGGCGCGTTGTCGGGTACATGATACCTTATCATCCGACCACTGATTAGACTGGCATTTAAATTAGTCTGGCCCCATGCAACAAGTTTTTCACGTAAGAACTACGGTCTCTGGTTTCATCCTACATCGAAGAAAGTTCGTTGAATGACCTCAAGGGAAAAATATAGGATATGCGTATGAAAATAGGCATAAACAAGGTGTGGAACAGAGAAAAACGGTTTCAGATCATCATGTGTGATAACGTAACTGTCGTCTATAAGAGTGAAAGAGTAGGTTACAGCGAAACTGTGTGCCTGCTTTCCGGTTCATCTTCTGGTCATTTTTTATCCCGTCGAATCGAATCGAGCTTAGCTGACTTCGGTAGCTGAATTACGTGCTAGAGACGATAAAACCCGTAGGCCTCTTTGTTCACTGATTGCTTTGTGAGCTTCGGGTGGAAATAATCCGCCTGAAGATCAATAGATGTTGTGTAGAGTATATGAGGAAAAGTTCAGTGTAGATCCATTTTTGCTTCCTGTTTCTGATAGGGGTTCAAAAACTCTCGCTATCATTCATTTGGGGATAATGGAAGTTGTAGCAGTGAACAGTAAACAGTGGTAAGGTTGTTGTCAACTAATATAAAACATCACTAGACATATATGTATGTAAGTGTGCATGTATGCTTGTGTGTGCATGTGTGTATGTACGTATACATGTATGCGTGTTTGTCAGTTTAGGTGCATATGTGTATATATGTATGTATACGTGCTTGGATATGCACATAAAGCTAGGCTATGTATTGTGTGTGGTGTCTACAGTGGTATTTCTTAATCTTCATTTCTGAGCCCTCCCCACCTAGGAAAACCATGTTCAGTTCAGTGCTCATCACTGTTCCATCTTATGATAATGATTACTAATATGGCATCTCTAAATGATATAACTGTTGAGCTTACTTGCAATACTTTGTTCCCCCTTTTCTTTCAGTCGGTTGAGAGGAGAAGAGGTTATTTCGAAAAAGTACGCTCCTAATCAATGTGATTCGCCTCATCAAGTTTACAGGCCACCACGGAAACACTCAGATTTCCAAAGACTGCAGTCAAGGGACCGTCGGAGGTGGCAAAACTCATATTTCTGAAAGTCTAATGTTCTTCATTGGATCCAAATAAAATACTGATGACAAAATTCACTTCTCACATTCTTATCATCAATTAGGCGGGACGGTGCTTAAAAGGAGATGTAGACGCATACTTTCTCCGGCAGGGAATTATTTACTGGTGTGATCGTCCCCCAAGCGTTCAGAGTTCGAGGACCAACTGATCTTGTCCATTTATAATCAACACAGCCACACTCACTTACAGGCCCGAAATAATGTTGACGTTAATCGTGCTCATTCTTGTTCATGCCCCTTGAGGCATTCGAGAATAGTGACACACTGCACGATGTAATGAAGTGATCAGATAAAGTCCTCATTCACTGCCTTGCGAAACATTAAGACAAAGCATTAGGAATTTCATAAGTTTACTCGAAGCAGCCTCCGTATATTGTCTGTTAGCCTCGGTCTTTGGTTAGCGTGTTATTCGAAAATGACTCACTCTGATTTGTGTTATTGCATTCTCTGTGTTACACTACACGTCTGTACATTGTGTTATTCCGCGCATACGAAATAATACTCGATGCTGTCGCAGTGCCTAATTCTCAATAGTTCTGCACGGATTTCAGCCTATTCAATCCAATCGGTGTTGCATTTGGCGTGAAGAGAAGGAATAAAACCACCATTACTTCCGAAGCTGAACTCATCGACGTAAGTTTTACATCCCTCCCGGTTGGGGATTATTTGAAATGGCTCAAAATCTGGCTGATGACCAGAAGTCATCTGGATGATGCGAAGGAGGCAGCAGGTTTTCTTCGCTTTATTGGAAAGCGGGCATATGGCCTGGAGAAAAATGTGTCATTTCGAGCTACTCCCATCATTTTACAGTCTGGTAATCTGAAAACGCACAACACTTCAAGCCGATCAGTTTCTTTGCCGCTGAAGAAGCCAAATATGGCTGCATTGCTAGATCCGAAAACCACTCCAAAGGCAAATTCGTTCTTGAACTGCAGACACAGTTGATGAAGTGCAAATAAGGCGCTCATTTGGAACACCAGCTGCACGATTTCTTAGTTGCTGGAATTAATCTACCCGATTTGCCACAAAAACTGCTACTTCAAACTCATCAGAACTTTCATCCCATTCTCAATATTTAGGAATGGTATCAAGATGTGGAAACTGTAACTGCTGTATCAGAGTCAGTCTTGTTCAGTCCAACTAAATATCAAGGTGATCGACGAAACCGAAAACTGCCACATATGAACAAACCAATTGTTTATTGTGGAAATCAGGCTGCACTTCAGCGATCGACTCATTTGAACTCCATCCCTACAAGTTCGAATTTGGGCAAGTGCACTTCATGTGGTCGGTTGCATTACGGTCCCACATGGTCCTAGAGACCAGCTACAAGTTTTGCCTGCGGTAAGGTTCGCCACATTAAAAGTGTTTGTGGAAGTAGTCAAGCACTCTGATTGACAATTCCCTCAAGATCTGACATTTAACAACTTGAGAACCGTTTTTCGACACTTGCGTTAGCCGCTTTGCCAGAAAAAGTCCCCCAATTTACCCAGACATTGTCTAATGCCGAGGGTAACAAACGCACTTTTATTGTTGACAGTGGAAGTGCGGAATTTCACGACAAACTGTGTGTTGTTTTAATCCCATTCCCAAGAGCCATCTTACTTCTATACCATTCTCTGCATTTTTTCGGAATTAGGTCAAAGTTATTCGGGAGTGCCACTCGACTGACTGTTTGAGATTTCCTCCTGGCTGTTCTGGAGACTGGCGTAGCAATCACCCTTACACATTTCACTTAGGTAGCCACACCGTGTGCTCGTTGTCTGCGTATCGCACCATAATGTGCGCCCACGACTACGCACGTGGACTCGACCCTTTCGTGACCATAGCTAAGAGGCTCAGCAACTAGCAAGTGACCGAACCAGGCGATCAAGAAGCTATCAATACCAAGAACAGTAGACAGAGTGAAGCCTCACAGTCGGCTTTATGGGTGAAGTGACCAAATCAGGTGAAATCACACTGTGGTCACAGACTGACTCCGAGGATAATAATGGGAAACGAGGACTGTGGTGTGGTTACAATGGGGCGAACGTAATCGAATTTCCATCCACCTTCACCGTTGTTACGTAGTGACTGAAAAATATCGGGGCATACAAATGATAGACTGCATTTAGGCTCCGTCTTTGAGGGGCACCTAGGAAACACTTTGGATGTCAAAATTTATAAACTGGCAGGTGCAAGAATTACGAGCGAGTTTTTCCGTATTTTGTATTACCAACGTCCACAAAAGTCTTATCTACTGGCCTCGTAACAGCGGCATTATTTGATCGATTCAGGTCGGTACGTGAACTGAGGCTTGGTTACGGACAGTGCATCGCGGTCAAAGTAGTGAAAATGAGTCCTAATATCACCAGTTTAGTTTGGTTTGAACTTTTGAGTACCGAAGTTTGTCACAATTTTTGCCGATTTCGTGGGATGAAATTTTCTTTGACCGATCTCCTACAGCTGAATCTTCAGTAGTGCCGTCCTGCATGCATCCGTGCTATCCCCATGCATTGGTTCAAGATGAGGAACCCGTTGGCTTGCAATTCTTTCCTGATAAAGATGTTGATAATTGCGTCACAGTTATTCATCTGCCGATCGGTTGAATCTATTCAAATAGCTTACAACGACTGCATGTCTCCATTTCAAATAAGTAACAGTCATGGCGAGAATTGGCAGTACTGTCCAAAGATAAATGACAGTGCGATCCCTGCCATTCTGGATGTTGTGGCAACTCCTATAGAGATAGGTTGGGGACGTCGGAATTTATGGATCGTCAGCCGGCGCCATGCATACCAGTGGGGACATCCGCAGCAAAAAAACGTGTCATCATCTCAGGGGTTGCGCCTGAGAAACAGACAAGAGTGAATAACAAGAGACACATAAGCGACGGAGCAAACGCGGTGGTGTTATATACTAACGCGTGTAGCATTAGAAACAAATGGGAGGAACTTGCCAAAACCGCTGACGAACAGAAAGTGTCAATAGTTGCCGTCACGGAAACGTGGCTTTCTGAGGAAGACCATGTGCCAGGCCTAATAAGTAACGGTTTTGCAGTCTGTAGGCAGGATCGAGAACAGGATGGCCTTGGTAGTGGAGTACCCATCTTCGTTAGGTCAGGTACAAACCACCTTGAGTCTCAGACCAAGATGTGCACTCGCAACATCCAGTTATGCGCCGTTACGATCATCCTTCCGGGCAGAAGGGTTAACGTTGTCTGTGTCTACAGGGCACCAAGCACTCACCACGAGAAGGACGTTTGCTTACTGCGGTTTTTGACTGAACCAGTTAAAGACGCACAAAAGACCCTCATAGTGGGTGACTTCAATCTCCCGCACATCGACTGAGTGGCTGGGGTCTGCGTGCCGGGATCGGAGGAGCAAACCTACTTGGAATGGCTGCATGATAACGCGTTGCATCAGCATATCAGGGAAAATACCAGATATGGGACTGGATGCTTTCCATCCTTGCTAGATCTAGCTGTGGACTGCGTTATCGTGCACCGCTGGGAAAGAGTGACCATGTGTGAGTCAAAATAGTCCTATGCATGCGGTGACCCAAAGTACCTTCAAGGCAAGTAAAATGTTCAAACGATGCTTGTGTGTGATGTGAAACGAAGTAATAGAATAGTTAAGACCCGGGGTCATTCCGTTTGCATTGGATTTCTGAATATTTAAATGTGGTGTGTTTTTGTGTGTTTCAGTATGAAAGTAGGCCACAGGAAGTGGAGGACAAACCAGGCAATCCCAGCTGGAATGAAGTGTAAGCAAGCACTGAAAGCTAGTCTACACAGAGATCACTTAATCTGATGGTCATAACATGCATCAGAGATACGGCATGCTGCCGCTATGGGAAATCCAGCAAGCTAATCTATCTTGTAGGAGTTGCCGGTAGAGAACCACTAGGTGTGAGTGAAGTGGTCTGCGAAACTGAAGTTCGGCCAATTCACAATCAGCACTATCCTCTCAAAGGCTGGGTGGAGCGCTTTATAACAGTTTAGCTGGCCTACATTGTCAGCTACTCACGGATAGTCCGGCGCTCCGTCCATAGTCTTATTCGACAGATCCACTTATTGAAGAGGAGATATTCAATGAAAAATACGTCTTAAGAAGCCACAAACCACCGGGCTTCAATATGTTTCCCCGGCCCTGTTCAAAGAAAAGGGAGTGAAGCTTGCTAGAACGGGATCCCTACGTTGTCTCCCAAGTAGCACGTTGCCCCAACCCTTGGGGCAAACCTGGGGCATGCCCCAAGTATGCCCAAGATTAGTTTTCATGTGGAAAAGATGCTAACTGGTTACGGAATCACTGGGATTATATTCTTATGTACATATGTTCTCATCCTGAGGCACGCTTATTGTGGCCTGTTTTGTTTTATTACGTCACTATTAGTGGCGAACTTCACGCGGTCCCGTGCAGTCGTCGCTCTATCCTTCACGTGACTGTGGTGTGGTTTCTCTGGCACGTGACGCACGAGTTCGTCATAAGATTCGTAAAAACCGTGTTGAACGCATCACCTATACATGTTTGTATTCCTAATGAGCAGCATTCTTGAGGTTTGCCCGAAGCTTGGGCAACCCCATTAAGTACACTTGAGGCAAACATGGGGTCAACCCCAATATTGTGGCCCCTTGGAGCACTTTTCATGTGCTTTCCTCATGTTGACTGGTTTATCGATCTCCAACCAGTGACAGAATATATTCATCATAAGTGGATGAACTCTAGCTCAACGAGCGTATACTTGCGGTATTATATATATATATATATATATATATATATATATATATATATATATATATATATATATATATATATATATATATATATATATATACCTGGCAAACGCATGTTTAATGTTTATGGATATTTGTTTTTAATCATCATTTTCGGATTTAAAATGGAGAAGAATGTGGTTTAGTGTTTACCACTTTTCTGTGTTTAAAATGGACAGCTAACTCACATGGACCGTCCAAGCAAGTGACAAAGTCACCGTCGGCGTAATACGGACCGGAGGATTTAGTCTATAATATGCACTGTTTAACACATTTGTTAGAAGATGTCCGGAAACACGGCATGTTGGACAACTTCTCCTGTTTCCCATCTGAATCACATCTTGCAAAACTGAAATCATTTATACAGGGGCCGGCTAAACCAGCTGAGCAATTGTATAAGCGGCTCCACCAACTAAATACCAACTGGGAAACCATCACTGCAGAAATCCCCATGGATGATTTGTCCCTTCCAGTATCTCGCATCCCCCGGAGTAGACAATTTGTCGTTCTCAATGGTGTTTTATTTTCGGTAGATAAGCCCAACAACGTCATTATCATTAACGGACGTCCCGCAGAAATTGTCAGTTTCCTGGAGGATAACGTTTTCTTCAAATACTTCAATTCACCGGGCAATTTTTTCACGTACGCGTTAAGTTCAAGCCACTTGTAAATATTTGCTGTAGGCGACTTAGATTCCACTCTGCACAATGCACACATCCACACCATCACATGTAAATGTATTCGTGTCTGCATTAACTCTTCTAGTATTGGTGTTCCCATTTTACATACATTTTTGAAAAAAATGTCACATAAAGCTCTGTGCTTCCCGTGCCACTTTTTTCGCAAATCAGCATGATGATCTGGTGAGAATATGTAATGCTGGGGTGATTGCGAGGCAAAATTTGTTCTCCTTTGTCGGTTGTTTTGGCGTGAACTGTTCGTATTTTGCCGTTTTCTTGCTGTCTTCGTTTGCTTGTTTGGTGTCAATGGCAGACTCGTGTTTGCTTTCACGTATGGGTGATCACTTACGCGTTATTGTTATTGTATTCACCGTCCACTTGTTTCTGTACATACTTAAATGTGATCAAGTCCCAGATAGACAATTCCTAATGAGAATTTTCTTCCTAGATGTGCGTGGTTGCCCACTTTCCTGACGAAAACTCATACGTCGTGGTACACAAGAATTGGATGGTCGACGAAACGCACGTTCGTTGGCCACGAAAGAAGAGTTTTCCTGACTACAGGCGTCATTTTCTATCGGGAAAGGCAGTGTCGGATTCATGCCCGGAATACTACTTTAGGCCGATTTACTATACGGGTAAGTCAGTGGTAGCATAACATTTAAAGAGACAAACTTGGGGATGCCATCGACTTCGAGCATCAGCTGGTTGCTCAGTCAAGTGCTGCTTCCACGGATGAAACGGAGAAGCAGACATACTTTTCGCAGCACTATTCCACAGGAAAGAGGTAATTAACCATTTATATTCACATACCTAAAGGGTTCCCGTGGAATTCTCATCCGATGAGAGTCCCCAGGCGATGCGGAGAACCGCAAAAACCAGTTATGCTGGACTTACCACCCTCCCCACCACCCATTTTGGAAAGTCTTGGGGGAATGCAAAGGCAAATGTCTAACATACACAACCGAATTCTGTGTTAGTTCGCGTCACTTGTCTTCACAGTCCACTATGTCTGCACAGGCTAGCACCCGAGTGCCAGTCGCATCCTCAAGGTAATTATTACTTTCGCTTCATATTGCCCATTTTATTACAAGTAGCGGCTCAAGCAGCAGCGCTACACAAATGAACTTGGCCCCTCACCTGCGCCAATTACTATGCAAGTTCACATGCACTGCCGTCACCTTATTTCTTAGTAAACCAAGAAAAAATTCTGCTGTCCATAGACAGCCTTACAAGAACTGTGGAGAAACTAAGTGTCTCCATAGAATCCCTTTCCACCACTTTCGGGGCGTCACGTTCACAAGCTATGCCGCAGCCAGTCACACGTGTGAATACTGTGGATGAATTTTACCATTTACGCGAAGTCCTCGGAACACCAGAAGCTTTCAACAAGATGGTAAGTCACTATACGTGTACGTGACAAATAAAGGCCACAACACTGCGGCGGTACACAACTAAAAATCTTCAAGATGCCGTAAAGCAAACGCTATCTGCTGTGGTCAGCGACGACGTCGCAGTGAGGTGCTGCTGGCTCGGTAGCAGAAAGAGGATAGCCGTATGCAATCATAAACTCATCAAAGCAATAAAAAATATATCGGTTCATTAGTGGTCTCACCACCTACTAGACGCTATCAGATTCAGTCCGTTTTTTGCCGAGGAACCAACTATCAACATCGACAAGCACATCAGAAATTGGTTCCACAACGCTCGTGATCACGGAGCAGGTAGCAGATACAGTAGGTAAGTAGAATGAAACGGAGTTGCCTCAATTCTTCGTTACGGTTAACAGAAACATGTATACAGTAGGACTGACATTTGAAGTACATTAATCGTTTCTTGAATTACACCGGACTTCCGCATTTTTTCCCCATACGCCACTTTCGCTATCCGTATCATATATGTTATTTGTGAAAAGGCATCAGTTATATGCAAGCCTGTGTTGTTCGGTTTACATCGACAGACCGCTCCATTACGAAATATTAACATAGATTCATCTTTTTTCAACTTGCAAGCTTGGTTGAAAAATACCATGCCGTTTGTTGAATATAATTATATCGGATGCCGTTATCACTTAATACATAGTGGTGGAGTGATTTACTGACAGTTCGTCAATAACAGTATACATTTTTTTCTCATCTGCAGATATCGCGACCACAGACAACTGCATCCAACGTTCAGTGGGAATGTACTTTGATGGATTATTACAAATTTGTACAAAATACACATTTATTGAGCGTAAATAAATTTTTCGCATTGAGAATTTGGCTTTCAATCTTCTTTCACATATTCGACAGAAATTGGTGTGTGTGGGACGCGTACGCAAACGGCCAAATTAGAAGTAAACATTGGTAGTAGTCCGTGAAACGGCAGTTGGATCTGGTTTCGTTTAATGTACTACGAAGGTTGGGGCTAGCCCCAGGTTTGGCCCATGCGTGCCCCATGGGGCAAACTTGGGGTGTGCTACTTGGGTTGAATGTCTAATGACCATATACATTCGCAAATAAAACCGTTTCGTTTTCAACTCTCGCACTTCTGTTTTCAACCTTGGGACCCATTTTGTCAGATTTGTAGTATGGAAGTGGATTTTTTCACGAACCAGAACAGTTGTGCTTTTAGTAAAGCAAGAAGAACCTGGCGGACAGAATGATCGGTTGATTTTACATTCTTTCAATCAGTTTTATTATCTATTAAAAAAATTAAATGAAATTAATGCTACACAATGGAGTTGTGTTCTAGGTGGCTCAGCATGGAGCCCAAGTAGCACACCCCAAATTTGCCCCATGGGGCACTCATGGGGCAAACTTGGGGTAGACATGGGGCTGCCCCAAGCTTACCGTTGAAAACTTGGGGCAGCGCTACCGTTGCCCCATGAGTGCCCCTTGGGGCAAACTTGGAGCCAGCCCCAACCTTGGGGCAGGCATGCTGCTCATTAGGAATACAAACATGTATAGGTGATGCGTTCAACACGGTTTTTACGAATCTTATGACGAACTCGTGCGTCACGTGCCAGAGAAACCACACCACAGTCACGTGAAGGATAGAGCGACGACTGCACGGGACCGCGTGAAGTTCGCCACTAATAGTGACGTAATAAAACAAAACAGGCCACAATAAGCGTGCCTCAGGATGAGAACATATGTACATAAGAATATAATCCCAGTGATTCCGTAACCAGTTAGCATCTTTTCCACATGAAAACTAATCTTGGGCATACTTGGGGCATGCCCCAGGTTTGCCCCAAGGGTTGGGGCAACGTGCTACTTGGGAGACAACGTAGGGATCCCGTTCTAGCAAGCTTCACTCCCTTTTCTTTGAACAGGGCCGGGGAAACATATTGAAGCCCGGTGGTTTGTGGCTTCTTAAGACGTATTTTTCATTGAATATCTCCTCTTCAATAAGTGGATCTGTCGAATAAGACTATGGACGGAGCGCCGGACTATCCGTGAGTAGCTGACAATGTAGGCCAGCTAAACTGTTATAAAGCGCTCCACCCAGCCTTTGAGAGGATAGTGCTGATTGTGAATTGGCCGAACTTCAGTTTCGCAGACCACTTCACTCACACCTAGTGGTTCTCTACCGGCAACTCCTACAAGATAGATTAGCTTGCTGGATTTCCCATAGCGGCAGCATGCCGTATCTCTGATGCATGTTATGACCATCAGATTAAGTGATCTCTGTGTAGACTAGCTTTCAGTGCTTGCTTACACTTCATTCCAGCTGGGATTGCCTGGTTTGTCCTCCACTTCCTGTGGCCTACTTTCATACTGAAACACACAAAAACACACCACATTTAAATATTCAGAAATCCAATGCAAACGGAATGACCCCGGGTCTTAACTATTCTATTACTTCGTTTCACATCACACACAAGCATCGTTTGAACATTTTACTTGCCATTTTGCTGACCCTTACTTTACAAAAAATGTGACGGCATAGTCACGAATTTTCAGTTCAGTTCAGTTCAGTTCAATTTGCACGGGACGGGTAATGGCCACGGCCAATCGAGCGCCCAGAATTCCTTCGATGGTATGCACACCAGTTATGCACCCACCACTGCTGAGTGTATTTCGTCGAATCCCCGTTAAAAATGAGAGGGAAACGGAAATCCTCACCGCACTACAACTGCGAGAGACATTATGCATCGTGAGCGTTCACTGAGACTGTATGCAATGAGCGAAAAATTCTATTAAAATATACTCCAGAAGGACCACAGTGCTACCCGTCGTCCATCTAGTTGATATACTCAAGGCTCACTACGAGGAAATATCTTGTACCACTTGCGATCTGGGACACCTTTGAAGGTTTGGACGGTCTGCAGATCTACTATTCCACCAGGAAGACAGTTCCAATTGTCCACAACCCTGTTACGGAAGAAGTGCGATCTAGCCATCAATCTAGCTCGGGCTTTTATCAACTTCTTTTCATGTCTCCTTGTTCTGGAGCCTACGGTTACTTGGAATAGACTATCTGGTCTAAGGCCAGAAAAGTCCCTCATTACCTTGAACGTTTCTATGGGATCTCCTCGACTTCTCCTCCTTCCCAATGAGAAAAGATTCAAATCACAGAGTCTCTGCTCATACGTTTTACCCCTCTGCCCTCCAACCATTCGCGTGGCGAGACGCTGGACTTTCTGTGGGCAGGCGGCGTCCTTTTTGTAGAAGGGTGACCAAGCCTGCACGCTACCTTCTAAGTGAGGTCGTACCATAGCCATGTAAATAGGTACGAATACCTCCGGCCTCCGGCAAGACAAAGCTGATCGCGGCCTAAAGAGGTCCCCACGAGCCTTGTGCAGCAGCTTTGCACTGCTCCGACCATTTGAAGTCACTGTTCATGGCGACCCCAAGGTCTTTAACCCTACTGACTGCCTCTACGGTGAACAGCCCTTGATCGTGAGCGACGGTTAGGCTCTCTGTTGTCCTTGACAACAAAAGGCTTTTTTGAGCGTTCAGAGGTAAGTCCCATTTGTATGCCCAGTTCAGGACGGTACCTATTTCCCTGCCCAAGTCCGCCCTACCCTTAGATCCAACAATCTTCACATCATCCGCAAAAATAAAGCTGGGCGATTGAAGAGTAGATGCTAGGTCATTAATAAATAACAAGAATAGGACCGGGCCTAGGACGGATCCCTGAGGTACATCACTGGTGACGTTCACCAAACTGGAGCGCCTGTCTCCCACTTTGACGTAAAACGTCCTGCGGGAGAGGAAGTCCTCCAGCCACCTATATACTGGCCCACCTATACCGAAAGTCTCCATCTTGCATAGCAAAAGACGATGATTAACGGAGTCGAAGGCCTTGCTAAAGTCCAGGCAGCATACCTTAACTTGCTTACCTTCGTCCAGTCGTCGAGTTACTTCATCCAAGAAGCACAAGAGGTTGGTCAAACAAGATATCTTTTTCAGGAATCCATGCTGGGCCGGACTTAACATGGAGTGCTCCAGTAAGTGCTGGCAGATATGGGCGCGGATGATCTTCTCAAGGACCTTACACAGGATGCTAGTAAGGCTTACCCGCCTGTTGTTCTGCACAGCCGACTGAGGCCCACTGTTATGTATTGCCACAACTGCCGCGACTTTCCAGTCCTGAGGCAGCTTACCCTGGTCCAACGTGGATCCGTACAGCCTGCCTACCGGTGGAGCAATGATATCCGCCAATGGCTTGATGATAGCTGGATGAATGCCATCTGGGCCCGCTGACTTGTGGCTGTTTAACTCCTGTAGGTACTTACGCACGCATTCCTCTGAGAGATCTAGCTCTTTTAACTGAGGAGGATGCACCAGAGCCAGATCTAATCGTATCCCACTATCTATCCTATGTACACTACCAAAGTATTCCCCCAGGGCGTCTGCTTTGCCCTGGTAATCAGTGACAATACCATAGTCTCTAGTGGATAGCGGACCTACGGCATTTCTTGTTAAGCATTTAGACTGTACATAGCTGTAGAACTTCTTCGGCTGTTGTCTTACAGACTGGGCAAATTTGAGCCCAAATTCCTGCTTGGAAGTTCTCAAAAGGCTTACAGTCTCGTTTCTCGGCTTTGTATAGTGGTTCCAGGCTAGCTGACTGCCGGAAGCTTTGTACTGGTTCCAGCTGCGGTTTCTACGTCTGATGGCCTTGGCTATTGCAGCCTTCTACCACATGGGTTTGCCCTCCCCACTCCTTCGTTTTAAGAGTGCGAACTCTTCCTGTAGAGCAGTCAGACATCCCTTTATGGTCTGCCAGCGCTCCTCGACAGTAGCCTCCTCTGTCGTGTCCCAGGTCAAACCCATCGCCCTATTACGAAGCCTATCTATGTCCATACTACCGAAATTCCCAACCAGCCTTGAAGGTACTTTGGGTCACCGCATGCATAGGACTATTTTGACTCACACATGGTCACTCTTTCCCAGCGGTGCACGATAACGCAGTCCACAGCTAGATCTAGCAAGGATGGAAAGCATCCAGTCCCATATCTGGTATTTTCCCTGATATGCTGATGCAACGCGTTATCATGCAGCCATTCCAAGTAGGTTTGCTCCTCCGATCCCGGCACGCAGACCCCAGCCACTCAGTCGATGTGCGGGAGATTGAAGTCACCCACTATGAGGGTCTTTTGTGCGTCTTTAACTGGTTCAGTCAAAAACCGCAGTAAGCAAACGTCCTTCTCGTGGTGAGTGCTTGGTGCCCTGTAGACACAGACAACGTTAACCCTTCTGCCCGGAAGGATGATCGTAACGGCGCATAACTGGATGTTGCGAGTGCACATCTTGGTCTGAGACTCAAGGTGGTTTGTACCTGACCTAACGAAGATGGGTACTCCACTACCAAGGCCATCCTGTTCTCGATCCTGCCTACAGACTGCAAAACCGTTACTTATTAGGCCTGGCACATGGTCTTCCTCAGAAAGCCACGTTTCCGTGACGGCAACTATTGACACTTTCTGTTCGTCAGCGGTTTTGGCAAGTTCCTCCCATTTGTTTCTAATGCTACACGCGTTAGTATATAACACCACCGCGTTTGCTCCGTCGCTTATGTGTCTCTTGTTATTCACTCTTGTCTGTTTCTCAGGCGCAACCCCTGAGATGATGACACGTTTTTTTGCTGCGGATGTCCCCACTGGTATGCATGGCGCCGGCTGACGATCCATAAATTCCGACGTCCCCAACCTATCTCTATAGGAGTTGCCACAACATCCAGAATGGCAGGGATCGCACTGTCATTTATCTTTGGACAGTACTGCCAATTCTCGTCTTCCAGCGCGTCTTCAATTACAACTATTTGCGAACCCGCAAGTGGCTTCCTTACTATTGTCGGGGTCGGGGCCTGAGAGCCGAGTACGGCTTTCAGCTGAACTTTTTGGTTTCTCACCAGCGCCCTGGCTGGTAGAGCAAGGTTACCCCCCGGAGCTAGATCACCAGGCCTTACTCTATGCCCGTCCGGCACAATCTGGTGTCTACCCCTGGTAATGTGAGCCACTATTGCTGCCCTCGCCGGCAGTTTATCCCGGGTGACCTCATCAGCAAACTCCACTAGGATTGGTCTCGCACGACTTTCGCCTTTGTTCCCCAGTGGTGACTTCCATGTCCCCCCTCTGTGCACCCGTCTTAGAATAGTAGGGTGAGGAACACCTGCGATTCGCTGTGTCACAGACCCTCCTCCTGTCTATGTCCCCCCTGGCCTTCGATTCCCTTATAAAAGGTTCCTTCTGGTTTGGGATCAGGAGCCTGTGGCTTGAGACCCTGCCCGTCTACAAGATCTGCCTCTGCAGATCCTTCACCTTGTTTTCCAATACCAGAAGAGCAGGGTCATCCACCCTAGCTAACCCATCCTTCGCGATATTACAGTCACCCTTCTTTTTGACCTGCCTTGCTCTTCTCGGCTTCTGCTCAGTCCACTGGCCCTCGTTGGTCTGCTTCAAAGAAGTTGAGGCAACAACCGCCTGGCAATCTCCCGAAACCGGTCAATTCGCTCTGATGACTGTCCTCTCGGGTGTGGATACTACTTCCTCAAACGACTAACTAAAACCCGCTTGCGGTGGTTTGGGGCTTATGACTGGGGTACTACTTGGTGGGCGTTGGTCCTGCCCTTAGTCCTGCAGTTTAAAGGCCAGACTGGCCGCCTCCTTGCAAGGGGCACAGACCCATTCAGCCCATGGGTTCTGTTTATAAAGGACGTAGATGTCCCTTTCTATTCCTGAACACCTTGGGTGAGCCTACCTCTTGCATACCTCGCAATCTATACCATTAACCGGACGTTTTTCGCAATTGGGTGAGAGGCATGGGTCGAAAAGCGTGTCATATCGAAAACCACAAAAACGAGGGCGAAAACAACTCAAGCGCTCTTTACCCAAACACAAAATACGCACTCTGACACTAGCAGGTGAAGCCAGCTAACAAAAAACAAACAAAAAGAAAGACTAGAAGCGAGAAAAGATCGCTTCAAAAAGCACCGAAAACTACTCGGCAATACTACAAGGAACATAAGAATATTCTCTAGATAAAGCGCACCTTAAATGCAATTATGGTGTGCTCAGTATTGTGAATTAAACTAGGTTATTTCACAAAACTATTCAGAAAATCGATTTAAAGACGAGAGCACTATGAATTCAAACCGGGCGTCACACACCACAGTTCGACAACAGTCGTTTTCCTGGATTTGCTTTCTCAAGTGACTATGAACATCTCTTGCCGTCCGGGCTTTTGCCAAATTTGCTGGTTCATTTTGACGCCAAAGCTCAAGTGAGTATAGCCAGCGGGATCTCTGACAAAGCCATAAGCGCAGTGCTATAGTGGTGGTCTACATCATGATGGAAGCCACCTGTTTTTTCTATCGTCGTCTGCTGCCACCTAAAGCTAAGTATTCTATTTTTAGTCGGGGAAGATTGCTGTTTACAGTACTCTTAGACATTTCCGGCATATTCTCGAAGGCCGTCATTTCGTCATCTTTACTGACCATAAACCATTGACGTATGCTTTTCAAAGTCGAAGCGATGAACACTTACCACGTGAGTTGCTTCATTTAGAATTCGTGGCACGGTTTTCAAGTGATGCTTTTCAGGTTTCTGGCACCGACAACGTTGTGGCTGACGCTGTTTCTCGATTAGACGCTATTTCTAGTCAGCCACTGGTCATAGACCTCGAAGCTTTGGCTGCAGCCCAAAGTTCTGAATTGGGTTTCACAGATTCAAGCCAGATCGCATCTCTTAAACCTTCGGAGTTTCCTTAAGCCACTCCCATGGGCTCGTCAATGAGTGATACATTTTTGCTACCCCCATGCCCCATCGTACCCACGTCCTGGAGCAGCAAAATTTTCGATGTTTTACATAATTAAGCCCATCCTGGCATCCGAACCTCCACCAAGCTAGTTGAAGATAGGTAGTTCTGGTACGGTGCCCAAAAGAATATTCGTTTTTGGGCCCGTTCATGCTTTCAGTGCCAACGATCGAGAGTAAGTAGACACACAGTGACTCCAATAGGCTACTTTCCAGTTGGATCCTCACAGTTTTCTTATATCCACTTGGATACCGTTGGTCCTCTCAGCCCCCGTAAAGGCTTCCGTTACCTTCTGACTATGGTCGACCGTCTCACCCGTTGGCTAGGGGCTGTTCCCATTGACAGTGTTAAGAAAGGAACCGCAATAGCTGCTTTTATGGAAGGCTAGGTTTCCTCATATGGTTGTCCTGCAGCGGTAACTGCGACCGCGGGGCACAGATCGAATCACACCTGTTTGGAGAAACATTGCGTATGGTGGGCTGTCACCGTTCTCGTACGACAACATTTCACCCAGTAGCCGAAGGTATGTTTGAGCTTATTCGTCGGCAGCTCAAAGCTTCGCTCCTCGCTGCTGGCAGCTCTATTTGCGTGCAGACGCTTCCCATCTTTCTCTTAGGTTTGCTTTTCGCTTATAAAAATGATATTAACCCGTCGGCTGCGGAATTGTCTTTTAGTCAAACTTTTCGGTTATTTGGGGATGGCTTCGCCATAGGTCGCATGGAAGACGACGGTTGTGCTTCATACGCTCAACAGTTGGCTGCGCTGATGCACCATTTGCAAATGCGTTCGCCACGGCCATAGTCTCGATCGAATTAAATTTTAACAGAATTGTCTAATTGCGCCTACTTCTTCATGCACATGGATAGCGTTAAAACATCCCTAAAGAAGCCTGACGAAGGTCCATATAATGTCCGCATGCGACGTGATCGAGTTTACCTCATCGACCTAAAACGTTAACGTGAAAACATATCTGTCGACCGTCTCAAAGTTGCGCACCTCGACAATAGCGTAGCAAGGGAGGCATTGCTGAAAGACAGTGCTCCAGTAGTTTCTTCACATATAATCGGGGCCACCCTCAAACCTCAGCCAGCGCAGCCCCAAACCGTGGAAACTCAGCAAGAGACACGATCCGGCCGTCATGCATATTGGCCTAAAAGTCTCGTAGATTGCGTTCATTTTTCAATCCCACTTAACGTTTCTTTCACTGTTTTGACTTTTTATGAGACCATTTTGAAAAACAGAAAAATATTTCGTTCATTCGGACATTTGAGCACTGTACCCATATACCAGGGTAAGTTCCTTTTATTTTGTTCCTAATCATCGCCGTTTGCTCACGTGTTTCATTTTGCTGTTGTATTGCATATACGGGCAAGGTGGATGGAGGAACCCAAGGCCAGTCTTGTTGGATAATTTTGTACGGTAGACACACATATATTTTTTGCCGCATTCAGGTGAGGGTTTCGTAGATGACCGCAAGACCCGTGCCCATCTTAGTGATTAGCCACCGGAGGCACTAGCTTGTTGTGGCATCGTAACATGTTTCCTTAGACGACAGATGACACATGAGACTTGTGATGCTAGTGGAGACCTGCGGGTGCTGCGCCCTCAACTAGATCGAAGTATCACTTCGACGATTCCCTTCTAGGATGGAGTTGTTGCAGCGAGCTAGAGATGACTGAGTATGAATAAGTGAATTCATGACCGAAAATTACCGTAAACAAACACAACCTATTATCATTTTGCTCTAAGCAGTTTGCATGTAGTTCCATGCTACAGGACTGTGCTTTGTTTGTCAGCTTGCTGTAAGGACCATTGGTTCCCGTCGATTGAAAAACGCACATTTTGACCGCTTTGCTCGCGGGCGGTTGCATCTTTAGCTCCCTTCGCTAGCATCGCTTCTTGTATCGCCCACGCACTTAAACGTGAACGATACTGTATCAATACAAACCGTCCTTCAGATATTCCACCGACTTTTGCCTTTTTTGGGCACGCGTCGAAACGTTTGGCCTGTTGCCCCTTCCGTAAGCGATCCTCGGGATCTAGTTAGTACCTGATACCCGGAATACTAAATACGTACTTCAGGTGTAGATCGTGTATACTAACCGTGGTGGCCGCTGTGGAGAATCCCCCCAGAAATATTGCAGTTTCATGTTTCCTTGACACCACTCGCTCATATGCACTATTTGCGTGTTTTTTGCACTGTATGTTCCATGAACCAAGGTTTATTTGTTCTCGCCCATCGAGCTACTCTGCCATATTCCATTTTGGACCTGCGTGATGCACTTGCTTGCCGCTAGCACTTCGCAATTTGGTTCTCGTTTTCTGAGTCCCTGTGATAGCGTAACTGAGGTTCGCATCCGCTTTATGTCATTGTTTGCCTGATAATCTAGTATCGTAGAATCTCACGGATAATCGCCTTCTGACTTCTGGATCCGTTTCGAATTGGTTAAGTATTGCTAGAAGGTGTCCTACTCCAGCCTCACTGTTTTGAATTGGCGGCTCTACCGTTCATTTAAATCAAGAATAACATTACACATTATTTCCGACTACACGTTGGCTTTTTAAGTTGGAAGAAATCAATAATTCAATTAGTGTTGTCAATCGGAGGTATGAATGATGAGCAGATAAACCAAGCAACAGGCAGCCAGGATGAATTAGAAAAGAAAGAGGTGCACCGTTGTGAAGTTTTTCCAAATTTTGTGTGTAGCCCAGTGCTCCTCCAAGCGGGCGCAGGTCGAGCTGCCCAACGTTGCTAACGATGCAGCCCAAAAGTCAGCTTAAGTTGGCCATCGCGACCCCGACTGGCGGCGCCTTGAGCTCTCTACGACAGCTCCCAGGAGCAGAATCAGGTTAATCTGGCGGCCGAATTTCAGTAAAATATCCTTGAAGTCGTAGAAGATGCACCGTCCATAAAAACTTCCGGTCAATAAGTAGCCGAAATCAGATGAGCCCCTAAACAAGGACACGACTGATCCGTAAGTTCTACGCCACTGAATTATTACATGAACAGTAACACGAAACATATACAAACCTCAATTATGCGGTCATACAGACTCAGAAAACGAGAACCAATTTTACGGCATGCGAGAGGCAAGCACGTGCGTTACGCAGGTCCAAGATGGGATATGACAAGGTAGCACACTTAACTCACACAAACAAAGGTTGGATCTTAGCAACGTAGAATGTACGGAAACACGCAAATAGTGTACATGAGAGTAATATCACGGAAACAAAAATGATAGTGTTTTTGCAGGACTTTCTACAACCGACCGTTACACCGCTCACCAAAATCCTCTCGAATGCTCACAGAGTCAAGAGTTTGGCATACGGGTACTTATTCTCCCATCCTACGTAGACCCCGCTGTCATTGCGCGTAGCTACTACCGCTGGCCTTTTTACTCTACTCACCTACTGACGGTCGCATTCGATCCGGTGGCCAGGCCGTCGAGATATTTCTCTTCCTTGTTCACGAGAACTGCTGCTCGGCCGCAGCCGTGAAGAGAGACTTGTAGATTTCGAATCCGCTTGCTGTCTTCGAGCAAGTCTTGAATGAGAACGTGTGCGTGCATACGTGTTATTGTGTTGGTGCGTGTGTGCCTAGAGACCCCAGTAGTGATTGCTCACGTAATCGTCTTCACTAATGTCATTAGCGAAACGAGAAATGGTAAAACAATGTCAATTCTTGAGGAAGGTACGGAACGGAAATGTGTTACACTCGCGTGAGGGGTGACTTGAGTGGAGGTGTATTTGGGCATGTGAGTACAGTACAACTACTACCACATAAGGGCAACGTCTACAGCAACGTCAGAGAAAAAAGGAGGGAGTACCATGACATGGTGTAACAGCCGGTCGTGGAAAATCCCCCTTTTTTCCCTCGCGATTCAGTGTTTTTCCTAACATCACTCATTTCCATACACTATTGACTTGTCTTTACGAACTGGTTGTTTTTCTGGTCCAATTGTTGTTTTGTTCGCGCCCAGAGCGCTACTTTGACACATCCTTGTTCAGAACCTGCGTGACGCACGTGCTGTCTGCTCACACGCTACTATTCGGTTTCTCGTTGTTGAGTCCTTGTGATCGTATTATTGAGGTTTGTATATTTTTTATGTCATTGTTCATGTAATAATCTAGTATCGTAGAATATCACGGATAATCGTCTTTTGATTTCGGGATCCGTTGCGAATTTGGCTACGCATTGCTCAAACGTTCGGTACAATACTCAATAGATCAATTGGGAACGAGGAAAAACACGCAAAATGCCAAGAAAAGGATCAAAAGCAGTCGAATCCGGACAGGAAGTAATACGGCAAGTCTCTGGGGAGGTTTTGGGTACATATGATTCTTTAGGTAATGCTAGATCGTCTAGTCCTGTCAGTGCTAGTTCATGTGTTATTGAGAACAATATTGATCGTAAGGATGTCGATCTATATAAGCTGAGAATACTAGACCTAGAGCAACAGTTACTATCGGCTAGACTACAGGCGCATGAAGCAGAGAAGTGTACACAGAAACAGCGAGATCATGAGACCAGTGACTTCGACACTTCCGATAGATTAGGGTGCAATAAGGTTGGAAACCCCACGCCGGTCGCCGACTACAAACCACCATCGATCGATCTGCCTAGAGTGGAGCTAAGGGTTTTCGACGGGCGAGCTGAGCAATACTGCAAGTCTGTCAAGCAGTTCGAGACGTTCGTTGAAAATAAGGTAACCAACCCTGGGCAAAGGCTTCTCTACCTTACTCACTACCGCCGAGGCCGAGCAAGAGAAGCTATCGACGGATGCACCATGCTCGACCCAGAACAAGGCTACACAAGGGCAAGGAAGATTCTAAGGGACTTGTTTGGCCAACCTTTCAAAGTAGCCCGTAACCTAATGGAGGGCGTGATGGTAGAGGCAAAGAGAACCAAGGGCGACGTCTACACCATGGCCGACCTGGTGATTAAGATGCAGAACTGCTCAATAGCCCTCGACCATTTAGGTTACAGGGCTGACCTAGACGCCATGCACACTTTGGAAGGCATAGTCCGTCACCTCTCTCCCGAACTACAGGGTCGGTGGGCGGAAGAAGCAGAACGGATAAGCCGAAGCGACAGAGAAGCCAACTTCGAAGACCTGACCGAATACTTGGACAGGCAAACGAAGATAGCTGACAGCAGATTCGGCCGACTCATCCGGGACAGCAACCGAGCAAACAAGCCCAGTACTAGCCAAGTCCGAACCCCTGTACGGGAACATCCAAAGTACCAGCCTTGGACCAATACACACGTCATTTCACGAGATGCTACGGCACAACCAAATTGCAGATCCTGTGGTACTAGCCATGGCCTACCAGAATGCCCCAAGTTCGGCAACGCCACAATAGACGAACGGTGGGGAATGGCGAGGATGGCAGGAGCATGTTTTATCTGTCTCAACACCACGTACCGGGCAGCAGCCTGTAGAACAAGGAATCGATGTGGTTACGAGGGCTGCACGGGCAGACACCATCGGCTGCTGCATCAGGCGAGAGTAACCATATCCGAGGCGAGTACCAAGCCCAGCGTGATTTGTTCAACTTCACAATCTGCCAGTAAACCGGTACGTTTAGGCGTAGTGGCCGTGGGAGTAGTGACTCCGACTGGGATAGTCAAGGCGT
Source organism: Fasciola hepatica (assembly GCA_948099385.1). Classification (NCBI taxonomy): domain Eukaryota; kingdom Metazoa; phylum Platyhelminthes; class Trematoda; order Plagiorchiida; family Fasciolidae; genus Fasciola; species Fasciola hepatica. The sequence goes on along the minus strand of CANUEZ040000182.1, from coordinate 7,362,222 downwards.
TGGCTTTTGTTGATAATGGATCCGACACCACTTTAGTGAAAGAGCGGTTTGCCGACAAACACCAACTCGCTAAAAGTGCGACGTCGTTAGCAGTGAGCACGGTGGGCGGAACACAGGTAATGACTGCCGGTAGATTGAGGCTGTAACTCATCTCTCTACACACTAACGAGGAAATTGAACCAACGGAGGCATTCGCGTTAGCGGATCTCCCCATGCGAGCACCAAGGTCGCTCAACGTAATCTTGCATAGGTGGCCCCACGTGCAGCATGTAACCGTTGTAGACTGGGAAGATGATGAAGTGGATCTCCTCATTGGCTGCGACGTGCCAGAGGCGCATTGGGTGCTTGACCAGAGAGTGGGCGACCGCCAAGCACCTTATGCCGCACGCACGGCCCTGGCATGGATGTTATATGGTCCAGTAGGAGTACGTGGTTCCGTGACTTACTTATCCGCCGAAACGGAACGCATACAGTACCATCTGCAGAGGCTGTATGAAAAGGAGTTTTGTGACATTGGAGACGAAAGACCGACGTTGTCTCAAGAGGATCTTTTCGCTCTACAAACGGTGCGGCAAGGCACTAGAGGCCTCAAAAAACAGTTCGAGGTTCCCCTCCCATGGCGCACACCGGTCGACCCGTGGACTGACAACAGAAATTATGTTCTCCAACGATTACTAACACTAAAAAACGCTTCATTCGAGACCAGAATCTGTGGGAACGATACGCGGATTTGATGAAGCGAAACGAGGCCCTCGGTTACGTCGAAAAGGTGCCTGTCAACACCGACAGCAAAAGGGGTATCTGGTATCTGCCTCACCATCCGGTTATCAACCCCAAGAAACCCAACAAACAGCGGGTGGTTTTCGACTGTGCGGCCAAGTTCCAGGGCAAGTCGTTAAACGATTGCCTACTACAGGGGCCTGACTGGACCACACCACTGATCGATGTTTTGTGCCGTTTCAGAGTAGGTAAAGTGGCTTTGTCTGCCGACATTAGGGAAATGTTCCATCAGGTGAAGATTCCGGTAGGAGAACGAGATGCTTTGCGTTTCTTGTGGTGGGAAGGGAGCGACCGGGACAACGCAGTGGTGAATTATAGGATGACCGTCCACCCCTTCGGAGCCATATCGTCACCATTTTGTGCCAACTACGCCCTCCGAGAATCAGCGAACGAACATGGCGATCTAGTACATCGGACGGTGGTAGAAAGCGTCAGCAGGAACTTCTACGTCGACGACTACCTTGGGTCATTCGATGATGTGGAATCAGCTCTAGAGCAGTTCAGGGGTCTGACGAGATTGCTGGAAGAGGGCGGCTTTCATCTAACTAAATGGATGTCGAACGCTTCAGAAGTTCTGAAGGCCATCCCGTATCAAGAAAAGGCCGAAAGGGTACGAGATTTGGACGGCTCTCCACTTCCTATCGAGCGCACTTTAGGGATACAATGGGACGCGGAAACGGACGATTTTGTTTTCGAACTAAACGTTCCCGAGCTGCCAATAACCCGTCGTGGCATACTATCTGCCGTCTCAAGTTTGTTCGACCCGCTCGGTTTCGTCTCACCATGGCTGATACCCGGAAAGATCTTGCTGCAGCGGCTGTGCCGTAAGGAAGTTGATTGGGACCAGTCACTGGACCGAGGGGACCGGCTGGACTGGGAAGAATTTCTAAACACCTTGAAGAAATTAGGGGACATAAGAATCCCACGATGTTTGACCCCTGGCCATACGACACGGACTGGAGAACTACATGCTTTTTCCGATGCATCCGAAGTCGGTTATGGAGCTGTGGTGTACGGACGATGGTGCGCAGGAGATGGACAATATACCACGAGGATCCTGTTCGCTAAAGCCCGCGTTGCTCCACTGAAGTCGGTTTCAATCCCACGCCTTGAACTCAGCACAGCCGTGTTGGCAGTCAGGGTGGTGCAAGCTGTGAAGAAATGTTTTGATCTCTACATTTGGTCGGTGAGCTTCTGGACGGATTCAACGATAGTACTTTACTATATCAACAACGTCCGGAGCCGGTTTAGTACTTTCGTTGCTAACCGGCTCACGATTATCCACGATGAATCAGCCACGCACCAGTGGAGTCATGTCAGGTCTGGCGATAATCCGGCCGACCTGTGCTCCCGAGGTGCAAACAACTTCAGGCAACTGAACACGTGAACGAGAGGGCCAAACTTCCTGCAATTGCCCAAACAGGACTGGCCCGTGTTCGAATTAAAACTCCCTACGGAAGTGGAACCGGAGATCAAAGGCTTAGTGATAGCAACCAACGTCGTCGAAGCGTCATCCATTCTATCGCTACTGGTCAGGTTTTCTTCCTGGATGAAGACGCTTCGTTCGCTGCTTTGGTTAACCAGGTTCAAGAGAAATTTACTAGTCATGAAAGGGCTACGGTCCTCAGGTCGGATACGGGTCAGCCCGATAGGTCCCGATGAGCTACAAGCGACAGAGTACGATATTTTCCTAATGATACATCGCGAGGCTTTTGCCCGAGAACTCAAGAGGGCGGAAGAAGTGGGGCCGACCAATAAAGACATGCCATCTCCAAGAGGCGAGCTGAAGCGCTTAAACCCCAAACTCATCAACGGGCTGCTGCGGGTGGATGGTAGGCTGACCAACGCCCACCTGAACTTCGACACAAAGTATCCTATACTGCTGCCTGCGAGCTAACCTGTAGTAGAGCTAAGGATTCAACACGTCCACGCCATGGAGGGACATGCCGGGGAAAGTCACGTGACGAGCGTCATCCGAAAGCGTCTTTGGTTGTTGAGAGGACGAGAGACTGTAAAACGCGTAATCCGACGGTGTGTGCAATGTAGGAGACGCAATGCCACAGCAGGCAAACAACTCATGACCCCACTACCAGAATGCAGGGTGACTACGGGCTGGTGGCCGTTCAGTGACACCGGGTTGGACTATTTCGGGCCCTTGTGGATCAAGTGCGGGAAGAGATTAGAAAAGCGATAAGGATGTATCATGACGTGCATGAAGTCACGTGCGGTACACCTAGAAGTCGCACATTCGATGACGACCGATTCGTTTCTACGGGCCTTGCAAAGATTTATCAACCGAAGAGGCGTACCGGGCGATATATACTCAGATAATGGGTCGAACTTTGTGGGCGCTCACCGTGAATTGCAGCGTTGGCACAGGAACATAAACAGGGACGAACTGCAGGATCGAACCGTGGCCTATGGCATATGATGGCATTTCAACCCCCCACATGCCAGTCGCCGAGGCGGCATATGGGAACGCATGATCCGGTACGCCAGACGGATATTGCTGTCAATCATGGAGCAACAGCCGCCCGACGACGAGACGCTGAACACCGTCATGACTGAGGTGGAGCGAATCCTGAACAACCGCCCCCTGGTTTCAGTATTGAACGGCGACCCCACCCACCTGGCGCTCACCCCAAACGACTTATTGACGTTAAGGTCGAACGAGGGTTTCCAAGGGCCGGTAAACCTTCGTGGGAGCTACCTCCACGGGTGGAAGGAAGCGAACTATCTGGCCAAGGTCTTCTGGAGGCGATGGCTGCGGGAGTACCTACCGTCTTTGCAGACTCGACAGAAGTGGCTGGCCAAAACAAGACCATTCAAAGTTGGGGACGTAGTTATGATCGCCGACAATTGCGCACATTTCAGCACTTGGTCTTTGGGAGTAGTTACGGAAACCATCGAAAGCACTGACGGAATGATAAGAACGGTGAAGGTGAAGACAGCTAAAGGAGTACTCATTCGTGACATACGCAGTACTAACCTACTCGAGAGCGAAGACGGAGGAGCTGATAACCCTGAGGCCTAGTAAACCTTTTTCACACCAGTCATCGAGGTGGATAAAGAAACACCATATATACCACACGGTCTCTGGGAAACACGTTACAGTGCTCGCGGTCTTTCTTTGACATTACAGAAGGTTCTTTCAGATGTGTTGATGAATGCGATCCCATTGTATATCCCGATACATGCACACATGCTACATTTGACTCGTTTTCTTGCCACACGGTCCTTTTTTTGACATTGCAGAAAGTCCTCCTTTGATGTGTTGTCATACCTGTGATTTCATTGTACACCCCGGCACACACACACACTCACACGCACACTCAAGCACATACATCCAGGACAAGACGGCCCTTTACGAGGACAACATTTATGTGACCCTTCACGCCCGCCATCGGTCATTTGGTCTCGTGGAAGATGTGGACTAGCCTCACGTCTATGTATCCACTGGGTTAGGTGCGACCAGTAGTAGAACGTTGACGACGAGCATTAGACGCGCGCACTGACAGCAGGGCCTAGGCAGGTAGGAAGAATCAGTACCTTTATACCGAACCTTTGACTCTGCTAAGGATTCAGGAGGATTTTGGTGGGCGGTGTAACAGCCGGTCGTGGAAAATCCCCCTTTTTTCCCTCGCGATTCAGTGTTTTTCCTAACATCACATTATTTCCATACACTATTGACTTGTCTTTACGAACTGGTTGTTTTTCTGGTCCAATTATTGTTTTGTTCGCGCCCAGAGTGCTACTTTGACACATCCTTGTTTAGAACCTGCGTGACGCACGTGCTGTTTGCTCACACGCTACTATTCGGTTTCTCGTTGTTGAGTCCTTGTGATCGTATTATTGAGGTTTGTATATTTTTTATGTCATTGTTCATGTAATAATCTAGTATCGTAGAATATCACGGATAATCGTCTTTTGATTTCGGGATCCGTTGCGAATCTGGCTACGCATTGCTCAAACGTTCGTTACACATGCCTTGTTGAGGGTGCGGGGAGTGGAAATCTAAAACAGCAATCACGGTTCGTGGAACTGTTCCGTAGTAAACGCACTCTGGCCGGGCTTTCAGGGGATTAAATGATCTACGAGGATTCTGTGATAAACCTTCTAATCACCAGTGGAGTGTTCGCTATACGGTGTGGAATTCTGAGCACGTGTGCGGAGAATGCTGTGGTACAGTTGCGTGAGCTCGTTATTTGGACCAAAGGCTGCAGTTGAATGCTTTGGGCAACTGATTCGGTGGCGTTGACTGGCCCGTCTTCATCCCCCAGGAGACAGATACTGCCCAAGCTGCGGGTCAGCATTACCCCAGCTTGACCTTCCTCATCATTTCATTTGGGCCGCTGACAACTTCCATGACAACACCCAGGGGCCACTAGCCGAAATGAGCATGCTCGTCAGCATTCACCCCTACATCGCTAGCTTAGAATGGTCTTCCTTTGGTCAGCAGCTTCAGTCGAGATTGCAAGACCGGTAGGTATTCTCGCGGTAATCTTTTCCAAAAAACCCGGAAAGATTATTCGCCTGCTTCCACCTGTGCAGGTGCCTACCACTGAGGTCTTCTGGCCCTTGGAAACCGACGCTCGACCCAAAAGTTGGCGGGTCCTTTGGGGTGGGGTCCAGCCGGGTGTGATCGCTGACAGATAATGGAATTGGAGGGCGGCTGTTCAAGATTCTTTCGACCTCGGCCACCACCGAGCTCAGCTTCTCATTCTCAGGCAGTTATTGTTCGATTATCAGCAGCAATATTCTCCTGGTGGACCTGATTATGCTTTCTTATACTCCACAGCGATGACTGGCCTGTCGAGGGTTTGAAAAGCCATCGCGTGCCACAGGCCACGGCCCGGTTCTGCAGCTCCTCTCCGCTCATGTTTTGGTGCCAGCTCTGCCGTTTTCGTTGTGCACCCTCAAAATTTGGCCCATTGTCGGAGCATATATCTGCCGGTACGCCTCTTCAGTTGGTCAAGCTTTGCAAGGCCTGGGAGAAGGAGTCTGTGGTTATCGGATGCGTAACTTCCAAGTGCACTGCAACAGATTTCATGCAAGTTATGATACGCCCGTATCTTTTTTCGGACTTTTTCCTCACCCGACCCACGAAGATCGGAAACAGTCAATTCCGGAGTCACTGAACGGCCATCACACCGAGGTCAGTGTGTTCCGGCAGAGGCAACATATGTTGCTCGCCCGCAAGAGCGGCGCCTCTCCTCCAGTGCAGACAACGTCGGGTCGAGCTTTTCACAGTCGCCCTCCCTCTTAGTATCCAAAAGCACTTTCGAATGACACTCATCGCGTGGCTTCCCCCAGAATGTCCTTCTGCTGCACGTATATACTGAATCATCAGTTCTATCAAGTGTATCCGAGCCGGTAGTAATGTGGTGTACTTCGATTTAAAACTCGGGTGGGTGTTGTTCAGTCTGCCACCTACCCGTAGCTATCCGCCAAAGAGTTCTGGATTAAAGGGTTTCAAGTTGTTTTTCGAGAGTACCGTTTTCCCCCTCTTAGTCCCTCTCCTACGGCGTGCTCTAGCCCTCGGGTGAAGGCCTCGAATTGTATCTTCTTGAATAGACCATAGTCTGCGGATCGTAGTCCTTTAGGATTTATGGGACCCACTCATACGCAGCTGAGTGAATGGAAGCCTTTCATGACCAAAGAATGTCCCTCAACCCCAGCCAACATGCCAACGATCGAAGCTTCTTCATCCGGGGGGAAAAACTGGCTAAATGTGGCAAGAAAGGTGTCCATTTGGAGGCTACCACCTTCGACACCGCTTCTCTGATCTCTATTTCCGATTCAAGAGGGGTCCTTGATCAGTAAATGGACAGTCCTGTCGGGGCACTTGTCCAGATGCCCGGAAGTGGTCGCACCTAGGGAACACAGATGGGCTGGGTTGTTGCTAGACATGACATACTTCCACTGGTTCATGACAGTTTCTTCGTGTATGCTCGTAAGCCAGTTAGCAATGAAGGTACTAAAACGGATCCCGTCTTTGTTATTGTAGTAAGGCACCATTGAAGAGTCCTCCCAAAAAGTAACCGACCAACTACAGAAGTCGAATCAACCCTTCACTGTTGGTGCTGCCTTTACTGTTAACACGCCTGCACTAAGTTCGAGACTCGGGATCGAAACCGTTTTTATTAGGACAACGCGAGCTTTGGCGAACAGAATCCCAGTGGCAAATTGTCCGTCTCCCAAGCACCACCGTCCATGCACCATGGCCCCGTACCCTACTTGGCTAGTTCATCTATAATCCCCTCCAAACCACACAAAAATCTCGGATTTAAAGGACTGTTTCCCGGTTTTCTCTCCCATCCCTAGTCTCTGCACAGGTTTGCCTCATTCTTCGACGAGACTCAAGAGGAAGAAACTGACGTAGACGAACGGGCTCCCTCTTCAGGCGGTGAGACTGTCTTAGGACCCCTCAAGCTTGCTCTTGAGAAATAAGAACAATTTCCATATTTCGAGTTCTTCCGGACTCCTGAGGCTTCGTGAGTCTGAAAGCCGCTCTGGCCCGAACTGTTGCTGCCAGCCCTGCTTCATCTTCCGAAAACAGCTAATTCAGGATCTGCCTGACTTTTATCATATCATGATCCAGTGTGTCCTGTGGGACGTTGCAGTGGCGTCAGGGATGTTGAGGGCCAGGAGGCATTGATCACGGGATGGCAGAACCCTCCTCGGGGTTGATGGGACCTCCTTACACTTTTGTGTCATCCCGGGTTTCAACTGGTAGGTTTGGTGGCGTTGGTCGTCAGGTAGCCGGTGCTTGACACAAAACATTTTATACCTTTGCAGATGGGGGACCGTCCTCCATGCTCTCCATCCTTTTGCCCGTTTGGCGCGTAGCTCCCGAAAGTTGTGGCCGCGGCCGAAGCACAGAACAGCAAGGGGCATACATTTGGTGTATATGCCTCCGCTGGTGGCTTGCTGGGTTGCGTTTGGGTGGGCTGAGAGTCTCGTGTGGGAAGAAGCCCGATCACAACACAGTTAGAACACACGATCCTGGTGATCGCATTTTCACGTAGTTTCAGCCATTCAGGTTTGTCTGCAGGGATTTTGGTGCAACCAATGTGCATCCATCAATTACATCCATCACTAAGCCGGGCTTTTGCTCTAGGTCACACAGTTTTCTTGCAGATCAAACTGTCACACACTAACATAACCCTTCCACTCACCACGCAGCGATAGTTCACCGAGGGAAGGATAATAATTCATAAATGACCGAAGTTCGCGGAGCTCGATGACACGCTTCACTGGCGCAGCTCAGTTAGTAAAACTTCTAGCTACTTTTGAGGTCTTCTCAAATGGATCTTTGAGGACCCCACGTCCTCTGGAGTCCTCCTTCGCAGCAGCCAGCGTAGTACAGCCTTGTCCGGTATCTCTGGCTGCTCATAGGCGGTAGTGCATCAAATAACAGGTCCTGTGCCCAGGATCGGCAATAATTACTAGGAGAAGTAAAGGCGTTGTTTCATGAATTTATTTTGTTGTACGGGGTTCCTGTCAATGGGGTGAACTCTACTACTTGCAAGAAGAACTCTAAAACACTGGTAGTTTAAACCAGTCCCAATACTGTGTTTTCACAGGTAACTTTACTTATGTTGCGAGCTATGCGATTTTCTTGCCGATCTTTCGCGAAGACTTTTCTGTTTCCTGTTCAGCCGGCCGCAGTTGATGCTGCGGTTCCATCACTGTCATCCTACAAACAACTACATCTCCATGTTCATCGTGGCTATAAGAGAGTGACTAGGCACTAGCAGGAGTATCAGATTTGGCGTTATCTGGAGAGTCGATGACAGGTAAAATACCCCCGGGTATCCCTCAGAGTTCATTCCTGCCAATTTTCACGAACCCCTTTTTTCCTCGTCTGGAACATTTCAATGAGTTTCTTGCCATAGTTCCACGTTAATACTTTAGGTCTTGAGAATCCAGACTCGAGCAAAGCGCGGCCAGTTCACAAGAGTCCGGAAACCAAAACAGGACTGATTCCCAAAGTTCAACGGGACTAAACTGAGAATCTAAAAACTTGCAATTGTGCGCAGACCTCAAGAGTGGGCTCAAAAAGACTTTACGGACAAAATCCAAAAGTATAATGCCCAGTGGTTAGTGCATGACGGTCATAACGGTTCACACAGTGTCCGAAAACACAGGCTTACATATTTTCCGACTGATTTCACGGCAGATTGTTCCAGAAAACCGTTTTAATTGATGAAATGGCGTCCGTAGAAAGTGAGATTGGCGTGGTATAGCTGTAGGCTAGTTCGTTATATTCGACCATGAACACCGCAGAACTCGAGAGCTGGTTACGTTTGTGCCTACTGCTTATCGTTAGCCGCAGCTACGGTGTATTCTGCGGCTTTGTGGGCTTTCCATGTGCCATCTTTTTGGGGCAGCCACGATATTTATTAAAATCAGCGTAATTTTTCGCTCCTGTAAGAAGGATTGCTATAAGGAGTATCTATTTTAAACCCGCATTTTACTCAGACTATTTGATGACTCTTTTACAGTATTTTTAGAGTAACTTTTTTACTGCAGGACCGATATTTTGTTTGAGCTAGCTAAGAACACTGGTGTAGTCAGGTTGTTGAAATCGTACTTGGGTTACAACTCAAAATCCATTAGGAATCCATTAAGTCAGCTCCTTTAATACTTCCATCTAGAAAAGCTTCGTTATACGGTGCAAAGAAAAGTCGATTTAGTTTTGCAGAAGTATATTAATTTCCTCTTCATTGCTTGTGTATATAGAAAGACCCGTGTGTGCGGCCCAACTCGCCAAATCAGGTATCCGCTACCACGCAAGCTTTGAAAGCTCATGAGAAGTGGCTTTTTCTCACATCCGCATATTTTGTTCCCACCAACCGTTCAAAGGCAAGTTTAAAAATCCCACACAAACGCAAGAGAGTAAACGAGTTGTGTACATAACTTTAATATAGAAACGTTTAAGAAGCCTGTCGAAGGCGAAAGAACTTTCGATGTGCTCCTCCCATAGTTTTGTCGGTAATTCTACTTCCTCAGATAATATTGGATGCCACGCATTTCACTCCATAATGTAGAGTTTAGGTATGACGATATCAGAAACTCCAGAATTCTGGAAATAGAACACATGCATGGGATGGCCGGAGGACTGCAAAAACCCGTATAAAATTCCGCAGAACAACCTCACTGAAAGGCCACCCAACCGACTTCTCATCAGAAATCACGCAGACAAAGAGGCATATATTATATAGGCGATCATCCTCTACAGATATGATTCCCGTCCCACAATTTGACTCATCAAAATCCGAGAGACGTTGATGGATTTGGTAGTTATGTTACTGTCCTGTTGAGCTGACGAGTTCGGAAGTTGGGCGAGCTAATAATCAGAGCTGGCGAGCCAAAGCGCGTCGTGTTTCCAGAACCTCTTGGAGAGAGATGGCAATGAGACAATGTGGGGCGGTGCCATACTGACCTGAAAAACACTTTGAGCACCCAGTCAACTAGAAGGACTGAAGCTAACCCGAATTTCTGGCGTGTCAGACGGGCTGATAAACGTTTGATTGAACAGTTAAGTACCTTCATGAGCGACAGATGAGAGTCACCATACGCCATGTTTGCCCTTTGAAAAGGACCTATATGTCCTGGATATGAATAAGTATTATGCGATACCACCGTGTTTAACTGTTAACGTGGCCGTAAGTAATGGCAATTCGAGGAAGATGGAAAGATGTTAAGCAATTTTCAGCTGGTTGCAGACCTGGTGATGGAATTGGATGAGTTCTTGGGGGGTCGCTGTTATTCTGATAGCAGATCTTGCCACGGACACTTACTTACGAGCAAACTGCACCCAAGCTCTGGGTTTTATTGGTATTCTAAATTAGTGTACTTGTTTGGCGTCTCTGAAGTGCCGGTACTACATCAAGTTAAGAAAACGGGAGACTTCACTAGCTATTGGCCTTTCAGGAGCGGAGTACGCACTTTTAGAAGGTAGCTGGACTAGAATTGTGAGTTAGTGAAGCAGCATAAAAGTTTTGTCGAAACCTGTAAATTTATTTTTATACCCAGTACAGGTCTTTGGATGTCCCGGAGAATCAAGAGGAAGGTATACCACGTTCTACACAGAGTTAGGCTACGCCAGGTCCCGGAAAATACTTGTCGATCTACTTTAATATTTATTTACTGTTGCTTATGAACTTACTGATTTTGCGCGGATGAAAACTAGGTGTCCCAAAAGCAAAGTTTTCCCCGTATGCAAAAGTGATGATTGTCCGTAGAGTATCGTCACACACACGAGACCTCGGATTGTGTAGGTGAGTAACTGGGATTCGTAATAGGAACTGTTTTGCTTTCCTACACATCCGGACTAGGGATAGTTGTCTGTATTCATTCATCCCACTAGAGCCTCACACCTGGCTTTGCGGTAGCCATTCAAGATAATGCAGCCCCGTTGTGTAAAATCACTGGATATAAATGCTGCTGTACATAAGATTGGGAAATATTTTGGAACGTCTGAATTGTGAAGCTTTGCCTGTGAAAACTTTTTGGGTGAAAGCAAAGCTGCTGTTTTCTTGTTTACTGTTGTAAAATCAGCATATTGTTTTATCAAGAACTTGTGATCCCCGCGTTGTAGCAGCAAAAAGCTGCTTCCACTTCCTGATTCTTATCTTGGGCACATTCGTTGAGTCTCTGTGCAGCATCATGATGCGAATAATCTTACCGGGCCCAAGCCCAAAATCATGCGCGGTCGCAGTTTCGGACATGTCGAAGGTCACTCAGTGACTCTCCGCCGATTTACCCAGATGAGCACCTTTCACTCCGCATCTCCGGGGACTCGCAAGGATGCCTTTGAGGCGGAGGCTACACTCGATCTGCGTGATTCGTTTGGAAGGTTACTTTCTTGCTCCAACTGTCGTCTTTATGTTGATAAGCATTTAGGACTTGGCAAAATTGATCACATTCAGTCTGTCTGTAAGAATTCTTGGATGTACTAATTAGTTTTTTCGGTCGGTGATATTTTTCTGCGTAATTTCATCGCGGACACTAACAGCATAGAGTCTTAAGTTCTTATACCTGTTCAACTTTACGCTTTTCCTGGTATTTAAATTCACCGGTCTGACGTTGTTGTCGAGGGCACCACTGGTCATATCCATTTTGATCACATGTAATTATTCTCCCACAGATAAAAATAAAACTTCCTCTATCGGTACCTTCTTTGTCACGTTGACTAGTCAGTCTATGCTTCGTTTGAAAGCCAATAAAGCATTAGCACTTCTAAATCACTCCTATCACGGAAGCACGTTATGCTGTCTGAATAAATTTAACGGTGCTCCAGGACCTCCGGATGCAAGAAGGTAACCTCTGTAAAGTAAGACGTAGATGAAATTCTTATGTTTGTAAGGCCTGGTGTATTAGCCCATGGACTTCGGGAACCCGCGAAGAGAGTTCGCTACGTTTGGGGTGCCAGTATTATCCTTGAGCCCATTTGGTCACCAAAGTGTAAGGTGCTGTTTTTTACTGCATTCAAAACCGGTGGATATACCCCTAAAATGTGCGGCGACCATCAAATCACTCAGGGCGGGGCCTTAATAACACTACTACTAATAATAGTGGTTTATTCTGGGGGCACCCGAAGCATGCCTGGCCGTATTATCATGCGGCATAAGTGGGGCCGTGGTAGAAATTCTTGGATATTCAGCTGGGTATAAGCAGCACAAAAGAGTGCAGAGGTTTTAGTGGTCGCATGGAGAAAAGCTCAGCAAAACTGAATCAAAAGCCCGAACGGTCACTTCACTCAGCAATGAATAAAATCGGCTTCCCGGTCCAGACACGTAATCAAGTACAGTAGCGATGGAAGAAAGATGCCCAGTGGTTTGGAAATGATCAACGTAAAGTTGACAGAGAGAGGGTGCTGAGAGAAGAACGACTGAAAGAAGCACCGACGAAAAATTGGAAGAATTACTGGTGATGTCCGACACGCACTTGAGCCAGTAGTTCCGTTGACACATGAAAAAATAAAAATTTTATTACAGAGGAGTAGCAAGGTGGCACCGGGGCGAGAGAGCACGCAGATGAAAAAGAGGGTCCTATCACTCGCAACATGAATACTTGATATCCAGCGAGAAGTCGTGGGGACTACACACATAGTGGGGTGTGGAGTGGATGCCTAATCACGGACGTTCGGTGCAGCAGGGTGATGAAAGTTGACAGATGGGTTCAACAGGATGCAAGTAAAGGAGCTGTTTGGGTAACTGATAACAACGGCGTATTTCGAACCGGCCCGGCGGGTGTTGCAATGTATGTACAAGCAGTACAAGTAAAGCCAGAGTCAGAGATTACAATAGGGCGAAACCAGTGAGCACGGAGGATTAAAGGAGGAAGTTGAATTAGACTTAGATGATAATAACTCGCGGCAAATCGAAAACTACTGATCAGGTTGTCGGTTCGGCTACCTTAAAGGGAAGTTGGCAGAATGTCCCGAGTACGTACGCAAAAGGTATTGGAAATAATAACAAATGTTTGTCATTCGAACATTTTCGATGGACTTTCCGTTGATCCATACGAAAAGAAGAATTGATCAGGTGGAGTGTAGAGAGTTGCTTGCAGGCTGCTGATTATTAAAAGCCTTTGGATAGAAAGCTCATCGATATGCTAGAGAAAGGCTTTCGGCGGACTGTTCGCTTTATACCAAGCCTGTTAAGAGGTATCAACATGGAAATATATCTGTCCGCAAAGATGACTGTATAAGGTAGCGGTTGAACACTGGCGGAATCAGATACATGGCAAGCAAATGACGCATCTCGAGAGAGATACCACTAAAGCGGGAGTGGGAGGAAGCGGCCGGAAGAAAATAGGCAAGCGTACAGCGAAATGTTAACTTTGCAAGGGGTTGGTCAAGAAATGTCAACCGAAACAAGTGCTTAGAGAGGCACCGCAGAATCGCGGTCAGTATACGGAGGGAGATGAATCTAAATGCGGAACTGGTGGAGAGGTTCCAACGGTTTGAAGATAAGTCACGGTAGATTTTGTGACATCCCACTGGTCTTCCATATTTAGACTTTTGAATGGACGGTTTGCATGTTGTGCGTGAGACTTAGTGATAAATCGTTAGGAAGGAGTGAAGTTGTAGCTGCAAGTTATTGAAATGACCACAAAGAAGTTGACCTGCAGAGTAAAGTGGTGAAACATCCAATTAGGTGTATTTGTAAACTCCCTGCTCCAAAGACTGCATATTGAAGGAGCTGACTTTATCTTTTACAGCAGAATGGCTGCTAGCAAGGCCTTTGCGTTGATGAGGAAATTATAGACACATTGACTTAAGCACAGATCTAGCTATCGGGGACCATTGTTTCAAGCTGGGTTTCATCTTTGCCGGAACGGTTTGACTGCTTGGGAACCGGATGACCCGATATTATTTTAGCTTTTTCTGCATTTCGTATATTCCTCGTTCTTGCCCAGTCTTGCTTTGTGGCCAAGCAATCACGTAGAGCGGGGGTAAATGGGTTGAATGGCCTATTGGGCTTTCTCATGGTTGTGGTGAACGAAGGCACACAAAAATGCACTGGCCAGACGAATAAAATAGCCGTAATGACTGTTTGTTGGATTCACCCATTTTGGAACCAGATCTTACAGCTGAAGTGGAATCGTAGATCTAATAGAAAAACTGTTGACCAGATACACGGAATAAAACGAACGTATTTACTCTACCTCATTCACTCACTCCGGGAATATCTTGGGGGGTGAGGCACCAGCGAAATTCGGAAGAATGTGAACTAGATGGCAAAAACGTTTTTACAACTGCAGATGGGGTTCATGAATTCATGTTTTGCCGTTTCTTAAGTCGTAAGAAAGCACGCGCTGTTGGCCCTTAAATATTAGTGAGATTGCGCCAAGCATGCAAACGTGGATGATTCTGCATGGACGGGCGACATCTGCTGGGATTCAAAGGCTACAAATTATTTCGGTCAACAGATTTACTTGGATTCCTTGGTCTTGGTCACTTCCATCGAGTGTCAGAAGAGCTTATAAAGAGCCATCGGCAACCATGCATCAAAATCACGTTGGACGCATTGCGCATTCTCCACTGCTAGAGTGCCATCCAAAAGGCCTGTGAAGCGCTCGATCGGTCACCGGATTCGAAAGCAAAATTCTTGGTTCCAAACAGGCAACACTTGATTGTATACGGGCTAGAGTTGCCACCTCAAACAAAAGGCCATGTGACGCTGGGGACACCACTTCGTATCTGATTCCCTAAACTATCCATAAAATGTTAATCTACGCACATCACTTATGCCACCGCAAAGCCCATCGTGTTTTCTTTGAGGCCGGGGGGATAAATATGCTATTTGAGGGCCAAAGACGTGAAATCACATCCAAATCACATGGCAGAAGGAGAGAACGCCCTTGGAGGTCTTAAGCCAGGCCTATACCGCACGGACTCCATGGAGCGATCTCATCAAAGTTTCATGTCTAGCCGAAATTCGGCTGTCGAATTCCGACACCCGATGTATAAGGGTCCCAGGAGCAGACGACAGTTACCAACTCTACCACAGTAGACCCACGGACAGCTCTGGCCTACACGGTGTCGTGATAGCTGCGTAAAATAAGGCCAGCAAGGTACCCCTGGCGTATAACCCAATATCCCATCTGACCACTTTAGCCCGTCTCCGTGTCCCACTTCTTAAAAATCGGTTGTTGCGGTTGCAGCCAAAAAAGAAGTAAAGTAAGAGTACTAGATAAGATTATAAGAGGTGAAAAACTGCGTCTTGGAAAGTAACACTTTCCTTGTTGCTCGAGTCTGGAGCGGTCCGAAAGCTGTCAGCGGACCACGGTTGTGGTTCCCCGATGAACTCTCCCAACAGGAGCTTCCAATCAAAGTCCTTATACATAAATTTGATTGCTGCGGTTTTAGAAACACCCTTAAGGTCACCCTATGGAAGCTACGCATTCATCAAAGCCGCTGAATATTGATTTTAAAGAACCACTGCCATCCAGTACCCACAATCTGTACCTTCTAGCTGTTGTCATGAGTACTCTTGTTTCGTCTTTATATTTGTTTGCCCAGATGTATCAGCAACCATGGTGGTTACTTTTCCGTCAACCATTCGTTTTATCCGGCACGCCAGCCTTCATGCACTCTGACCGAGGATCCACTTTCAAACCGTCGAATCTAACAGTTTCCCCAAAATAAGAGGTTGAGGCTTGGTGCCACGACGGCATACAATCTTCGAGCCAATGGCTGGGTAACACTTCTGAATGGTACCCTATGAAACGCGATTTCTCTGGACCTAAAAACAAGAAACCTCCTAATTTTTCAATGGAATCGGCCCTTCCAGACTCAGTTCGCTCAATTCGTTCGCCACTCTACACGGCCAAAATCACCACCCCACGTAAGCAACTTTCTTGTTGTGGTCGGCTCCCGGCAAGTGGAACTTTGATGCTTAAGTGGTCGCTAATTACTGACCCCGTGTTACTCAATCACATAGGTGGATTCTCGAAGTATGATCCCGTGATGGAGGAAGTAGGTCTTGTCCGCTTTAATCCGCATTATGCTGTTGTGAAACTGCCAGATTGCGGAACAAAACTTTTCTATCAACCCCCTGGCTCCCCAGGGCGATATATCAATGACGTACATTGATGAGTCCCCGATAAAAATGCCCCAGAGACTAAACACGGAATCGGTCGACAAATGCAGACGTTAGTGATAATCTGAAGGGTACATGCTACTGATAAGCCTCAGACACACACTGATCCCAGGTATGACAACCTATGGGATGTACTTAGTCGAAATCAGCGGAAATGTGCATATTGCCTATGCAGTCGAGAAGCATTATTGAGCAATTCACAAAATTCTAGTTTCAACTGGTCCACCAACAGCCCCTCCCCATTAAAAAACTACATAATAAACTGCTGTTCTCTGGTCCTGGCAAAAGTAGTGAACATTCTTGCACGTTTACTCGTGTCGTTTAAGACAATATTTATTAACAGTTCTCCTTCTACTTTTCAGATGATGTACTCAACTCACTAGACGAATAGAGCTTTCATAATTCCGACTTTATCTTCTCAGTCATACCGATCTTTCTGATTCTGTTACTATTGTGCTTTTCAAGTGGGCTATTGTTCACTACCAAGGCGGACATGAAGATAAATCGGCCTGGACCGCCTGGCTACAGCTAGAAAAGAGGTATTTAGTTTTGCAAGAGAGATTATCGAGTAGTTGATGAGTAACTGTACATCCATAGATGAATGCTGTGTAATGTTTACCATGCTAAAATGGCAGATGGATAAAGTTGTTTAAAGTACGTGGCCGAAAGCTGCATTGGATTAACCGCTATAGGATAAAGTACATCAGCTAGCGACGATAGTGGTGAAATTTAGAGGCCAGATGCAGATTCAGTTTCGGTAAAACAACATACGAATGATACACATGGAGGGAGAGAGAAGCTGCCAAATTGAGGGCGTAAGAAAAGTGCTAGTACAGTGGGTCAACGATAACTATATCCCTTCTAACGGTCATTTTTACAGGTGTGACGTATGATAGTGATGAAGGGGAAGCCGCATGAGGAATATATTGGGGACATTCATACTTTGAGAAAACGGCTGGAGTTTTGCGGTAAGATATTTCAGCGCAAGCCATCGTTTGATGATTGATGAGGGGATGGGCAGTGACCATAAATTTGCCTATGACTCAACAATACTAGCGAGTTCTAACATGGGAATGGACATGATTACGAATGGGACAGAAGAGAAGACAGACATGCAACTCAGGAAAGGTGGAAAACGAAGTAACTGCCAAGATTGGTGAGTAACTGCACAAGCAACCACTGTGTGCAGCGGACTAGATGTAAAGTAGATAGAGGAGAAATCTAATTACCATCCAGCACAAAGATAGTGGTAAATTGTGCCGGGCATGGAAAGTGTAAGAAAAAACGTCGATATAGAGAGCAAGCTCGAAAGGAAGCTAGCGAAAATTGGAGAGGGACAGAGGGAATAACACGGTTGCAGCAGCACAACGACCATAAAAATGGATTTTTGTAATCTACTTGAGGTGCTCGTGCTAGTCAAATTACGTGCTGTAGAACCGGGGGGTACATGGCCTGGCTTCCGTGGCTCCAACCACTTCTCGTGCTCTGACATGAAGGACTCTTACCCGTGAATTCCTTTATTTGAAGAGTCTCGTGAGCTCAGTACTCATAAAACTTCATATGGCTTGTTCAACCATACGTTTCTGTTTTCTGGACTGTTTTTGCGGCCCTCTTCCGGTCTTTTACGAAACCGTCACTAAGGGACTAGAAGGAGTCGAATGCTATCCAGATGATATAGCCATACGTGCACTCACACAGGCAGCTCATGATGATGGACTCAGACAGTTTCTGCAAACTTTTGTGAGTTTAACATTGCCATCGACCCCAACCCTCAAATGTTTATTCAGCTTCAATACCCCTGGTTTGCCGAGATACCACATAACTAAAGCTGATTGGCAATCTGATCCTCATCTCCTTACTCTTTTGCCCAACATGCACACCCCTAGAAATATTATTGAACTACGTTTCTCGGTTGGTTCTCACCAACAGTATTCGCGCTTTATTCCGAATTTTAATTTTATTATGGAACCAGTTTTCATAGTCTCACCATCCAGTAATTTTTTTGATCAGACGAACAAGAATCATCATTACTTTCTACTCTATTATACTTCAAAAACAAGGCATTTTTGCGTTTACTCAATCCCAAAACTAGATTCCACCCTCATCACCGAAGCATCACCCACTGAAACTGAAGTGGTACTTAAGCAAGATGGATTCTCCGTCGTTTTGTTTCATGTCAACCTGCTACTGACAAAAAAGCCACTCCTAAACTTATCACGAAGATTTAGCTGCCTACCGCTCTGTTAGGAGGCTTCGTAAATATCCGTTTCGATCCAAATTCATCATTATTTCTAATAGTTAAACATTCCGTTTAATCTGGGACCGATCCGAATCAATCAAAAACCCACTGCAGCAAAGACCCAGTGACGGTGCATAGCATCGGGAAGGTAAACAAAATTCCACAAGAGGATCATTTATTCAAATAGACTTAGCCAATTGTTTCATGGGACTTAGATTTTTTACTTGTGCAGCCAATCCCTGCTAGCCGACAAGATTTAATTCACGTTGACACTTTGGATCTATTTTTTGTGCAGTTAAACCGAAGTAGAATGCAGATATCAAGGGTCGATTTCCTTAGTTTTTCGGGGAGAATGAGGTTTGATATAACACCAAATGGAATTCTGTGATTAAGTGGTCACACCGGTTCCTCCGTCTCTTCGGCGAGCAATAATATCTGACGTGCAATACGGCCGTTTGAGAATTGAGAAAATGAAGACATTGGCCAGTCTAACTTGTTGGTGACCCGGGATCGATTGTGATGCCGTGCAATGCATTAAAAAAGCCGCCGTTGTATACACAAAACCTATTCCCTGAACTTTGAATGGACTCCATTGTTATTATCTTATGAAACCCGGAAAAACCCTCATGCCGATTACTGTGGTCCGTTCTTCAATAAGTTTTAGGCCCCAGTGACCACTAAATCCTGTCCCCCTTGGCCGGACCTGTGGCTCACTACGTTAGCCTATGTGTATTTCACACTAACTGCCCCGAAAAAGAAGTTTCTTCCCGAAGGAGAGCCCTATGCTTTGACTACTGATAACTGAAGGCACTTTAGTGCTGAACAGATTGCCCAGTGGATTAGAGGAGTGATATGTCACCACCTAATTACAGCACCCAAACATCCGCACTAAATGGAGTGGCCGGAAACTCTTTAGCGTGTTGAAGATTCCTGTAAAGACCATCAGTGCATCAATTCTCAAGAGCTTGAGCCGGCGGTGAACAGCTTCCTTCTCCAGTATAGAAATTCAGCTCATGACACCACATGTTCTAGTCAAGCTACTTTGTTCTAGTGCCTGGTGCTCCGCTCGAATTTGAGATGCATTGAATCCGCTGATGTGCCCTACAAAAGAGGGACTGAGCCACAGTCAGAGTCTGGAATTACTTTGGGACAACTTGGTAATCGCATAGTATGGATTTTGTTTATGAGTGGTGGGTCTGCGCGCCTGAAACACGTTAGTCAAATGCACAACAGAGTTTCTGAAATTTCTGCTGATACAGACGATGTTACAAGTACCTCACTTGTTGGTCCGTTTCGGAGATACCTGATGAACCCGTGTTGAGCCTTTCTGACTGCCCGGCCGCTCAACTATCTACAGGCTGCAAAAACCCTCAGCTTCATTTGGGCGATGCTGGGAGTGATAATTGCCCAAAATACAGCTATTCATTGGCACACCTTTGTAGTAGCGCATGTAGGGCACATTCAAGCGATGCGTAGCCAATCCACAGGAATCCAAAAAAACAAGATTGATTCGCAAATTCTGCTATAGTGGAATAAGAGGTGCACAGATTTTCACATAAACATGAGCATCAAACAAGCCTTCACTAAGCCTAAAACAAGGTCCGAGTTCATGGCCTGAGAGAACTAGCATGTGAGTCATTCAGATCTAAACGGGTCATGATAAAATGGCGCGTGGGAAGAAGATAGGCGAAGGCTGATGCACGAATATACGGGTGGTATGCAGCACACAAAACATGTTCATAATCCAGCGTTTTCACGAATCCGAGCTATTACGATGTTCTCGGGAGATTTCCTACATCCGGCAGTTACATCAGGTACTAGCGACCTCGGATTGTGTGAAAACATAATAGTTATTCGTACTTCATACTGTCGTGTTCTTCCGTCCGTCCGGAATGATTGACTGAAATTGGGCATAGCATCAAGCCATCTGAATTATAAACCAGATGTGTAGGCCTAGCGTAGGCTACAGTTTACCGTTAGCTGGCTTCTTGTAGAAACGTGAGGCTGCTTCAGATTTCAAAGAAAAAATCCGCCAGAGCTAACATGAGCCGCTTTTGAGAATCTCACCTAATACGCCGACCTTCACTCAAGAGTTGCGAACCGCACATTAGGACAGACGGTGCGTAAATGCAATAAGACTGCCGGGCCAAGTATGGATCCGCCAATAACCAGGTCGATGGAGCATTCTAAGGCAAAATTTAAGTCTTTGAAAGACAATAGGAATGAAGGACCGGAAGGCACCACGCAGATTTTTTTGTAAGGCAGCTCCAACAGATAAGTTTAAATCACTGAACAGCCCAGGGACGCGTATGATACGTAATATCAAATGGGTGCTTTGTCTCAGCTCCACAAAAGATCCATCTGTCCCCGGGGAATTCGGCTGGTATAGTTTTACTTCGAAGTGAGTGTGTGAGAGGTCGCATCCAAGGGCCACAAGTGTGAACTGAACGGTGGTAACGCTCGGTTAAACCACCGAACCACCGGAGCTATAGAAAGTCGATTCAGGATATTTGAGAATTTTCTCTTTATTTTCTTTCATGTGTAAAACTCCCGTGGCTGGTGTTTCTTGACCCAAGAAGGAAGCTCTCATTTGTCATTCAGAAATCTCGACGACTATACTGTCCAATAGAACTGTATGATTTTGCCACACTTTCAATAAGTTTCACCTCAGTTTTGGAAAATAAAGTCAAGCGAAATAGAATTTGTGAACATATCCAACATTTCTCCAAGTTACTTGAACCAATACTTAACAGCAACTCACGGAGACTCAATCAGCTATCGGACAACAGGAAATCTGTTTAAGTTCGAAATAAGCGCAGATGACTGTGCCCACGACACTGGTGGTTACAGTGCATTCCCCGTAGTTACCCAAAGAGGTTGTCATACCTCTTCACGGCTTTGATGAAATTATTGGCAGAAACTAGCATTTGCAGGTAACATGCAAATATTCGTTTCATCTCTTTTCGCTCTTGCCGAAAGTTACATCGGTCTTGATAGGGCATGCGCCAACAAGTGGGCATACGCAGGATGGGTGAATGATATTGAGAGCCACACCGTTGGACGGGAATCATTTCGTGTGGCTTCCACGAGACTCACATAACTAGTGGTCATAGGTAGTCAGAAATATACGACCACATATTATGACAAGTTATAAATCTTATCCCAGTTCGGTTGCTGCTGGGAAGTACCAATCAGAACAGCAACGACTTAATAACCAATAATGATTGTTCAAACTCGACTAGATTTATTGAAGTCGTCCACTTTCGGGAGACCGAAGTGAATATACGAAAATAAACCAGAACGGGTTAACGATAAACACTACCGCAATGGATGACATACCGCCGGTCAGGTACCACAAAGGTTGCTATTCGACCCGGGTTTTCTATGCAAGGCCATACTAAATTGACAAATATGGCCCGTTTATTCACAATGAACGAGTTCATGTCAATTTATATGCCATTGCCAGCCCACTCGATTTGCGTAGACAGCTACATACGATTTCTCGTGGATGGAGAACACCTCCGAACGCAAAATTTGCCAATTTCGGTGTCGTTCATCGATTACTCATGCCGAAAACGCCACGCTGTTTTTGTCGCAAAAATTCAGAAGAGAGCAAAACCTTACTACTGCTACTGTTTCCAGTAGCAATAGTAGAAATTCGAAGCTCCATGGCTGTACCCGTTCCTGAAGAACACACCGTGCCGGTGAATTATATATATATATTGGCACAGAGGTTGTCATTCCTAAGAACTGGTTGGAAGCACTGACAGCGAGAACGTTTGAAATGTGACCTTAATTCAGTGTAGAACGTCTAGTGGATAGAGCAGAACAAATGCAAGATAAAAAAGAAAGTTTTTCGAGGGAAACAGACGTTCAAGCGATGCGGCGAAGAACAGAATAACAGTTCTTTAAAATACCAGGGTTCGTTGAAAGGCAGGATATTAAAGGACCGAGATAATGTTTAGAGGAATGAAATTTCAAGAATAGGAATGCAGCGGATATAGCCGCGTTGCTTGACCGAAGAAAGTAGTTCCTATTTGATCTGACGAGCCTTTTGGAGCTTTGAAAGTTGCCTTTATTGAGACAAATTTTCCAAACGTGTTTGTGGATGCTATTATGTTCTTCGCAAATGGCGCTGGCAACTAAGGTATCATCCAAGTAGGTATAGACGTTCAGTGACTCCTGGCAGGTCTGACCTATATTGCACAGGGTTCCAACAAGTAACGCCAACAAGCATCTCCAGTTGGTCCTAAAGTACTGTTTCTAAACATATGCTCTACCCACGGACAATTCCTGGCAAGCAGCAAAGATTTATTTCACGGCTTAATGCGTGATCGTAATCCACAAGTTGTCTCATTATAAAAAAGAGCACTGAGAACGGAAGAATTTACCAGTTGAGGAGCCGCAGAAATCTCAGTGCTTTTGAAAATCAATGCTGATGATCACTCAGACTGGTGGCTTTCACCAGCAAGTGATCACTGAGCTTCGCGTTTGGTTCGCATGTGTCTCATCACCAGTCGATGTGATATAGTCAGCGAGCAGGTCGCCAAAAGTCAAGCTCAGCGAACCCATGCTGCTAATGCTGCAAGAAACTTCTACACAGGATATCTGAGAGAGCCATAGTGTCCTTTTCCAAAAACTTGGAAATGCGTGTATACACCCTTATGTTAGTTGGTGTTGTCGACCGATTGTGGTCGATTGGTGGGGAGCTTTTGATTACCACCTCAAAGGTTTGGATCCCGCCAAACTCAGTCATTTGTGGTAGACAGTAGTCCACTTTCACCCAACTAGTCGTTACCACATCCGACTTGCTGGGACCTTATAAAGTCCTCCACCCCAAGTTTCAGGGTTTTGTCGCCGACTATACCTATAAGCGCGGCGGGTCTGTGGGGCTGCGGGGCGTATACCCCCTTCCACTGCACTCCCACGGACGCATATATTTTTGGAAAGCCGTAAGTTACTAGTTGGAGTGTAGCCAACGACCAGGCGAAGATTTCCCACCCTTCCTCGAGTTCCGAGTTTGTCACTCAAGCTAATGGGTTCGTGTCTTAAAAGGGTGTCCACCGGGGCACGGGCGGTAGCGAGGCCGTTTTAATTTTCGTTTTGACTTTCTTCGCTCCTTGAATCTGGAGCCTGCCTTGGGCCCAGTACTAAGCTTCGGGGTAGGCTGAGGTAGGCCATCGCCTTTGTCCGCCTTCGCCTTGGCCGGTTGATTGATAATGGTGGACTGAAACACTTCACAAGTGTCCTCTTTCTCATCCTCCACCGTACGACTGACTCGGGGGGCCATCCAAGTCGGCTGCAATGTTAATAATAATAATAATAATAATAATAATAATAATAATATTAATAATGGTATATTTCTCGACCATGGTCGAGACGCACGCGCAAACGCATGACCATGGTGTACAACGTTACTCAAAACAATGAACTATACACGAATTTCAAGAAAGCGAGGCAAAATCGTCAGAAGCAAAGCAATATAGCCAGAGTTAGTTTTAATCGACCAAAATGATAATGGTTTGCGTGGCAAATACGGTTTGGTTTTGAATCCGAGTTGGGTTGTGGTGGCCCGTGGGAATGCGATATATGTCGTGAAAATATAACGCCAAGGATGCTTTATAAACCAAAATAATGCAAGCTGTGGATAACGGAGGCCTATTGGGGTTCTGCGAACGGAATAAGTTATGAACATGGAGAGATGAAAGAAATGAATGGAGTACACTCGTAAACTTCGGTGAATATGAGGAGAACGGCTCTCTATGAAGACGATGATGGCCCGGAATGACGGATATTCACCGTCTCAATAAACGGAGTGCGTCATGAAACGGGGAGACATGAACAAACTGTGTGGAAGTGGACTAGGAAAAGTTGATGAATGTGGAGGAAACAGCAACCCATATAAAAGGTGAGATTAGGTCCGGGATCAATAACCCGTATCATTCGGAAAAAAGAGAGCGCAACTTGAAGGCCTTGAATTAGTGAAGAATCAATTTCAAGCCGGATACCGATCGAAAGAAAAATGAAATCTTGCAAGAGAAAGCTGAGTGAAAAAACTCCGAGTAGGCTCGCGCCTTATCGTTCTGTTACGCTGACAAAAATATATTGACTTATTGATTCTCAGTGATATTCGGCGTCATTACTGGAAACCACGGATGAGAGGAATAAGTGGAATTGCGTTCGGATGGCATTTCGAAATTTAATGAGTAAAGGATTCCTGTGTTGCGTATTCTGGCTCTGTTATTGGATTGTTTCACATGAGACCATGGTGATGTGCAGCATCCCGTAGGTATGGTTCATCAGGCGGGGTGAAGGACGTGTCAATCAATCAGTAAAAGGTAGCTTGTGAACTGTTGTTTGTGAAGACTCCAGCAGTGACATCAGTAGCAGGGGTGTTGCGTCAGAAGACACCTGAGCTTTCCGCCCCGGGGAATTTACCCTGAAGAAAGGCTGGCTCAAGAAGTAGACTGGAGGTTCTGTTTAACTCGCCGATTGAATTTGCGGGCAAGAGCCCAATTTAAGTCCTTGTTGATCAATTCCTGTAAATCGAGCAACGCGTAGCCAACTCAAACGAATCCTGAGACCATAACAAGATTGATTCGTAGTTTCTACGGTACTCAATTGAACTACACAAAAGGTTCAAATACTTACAAACCTCAAGCATGCGGACAAATAGACTGAAAGGTAAAACCCGAAGGTTCAAAGCCCCGTGGCTCAAGCAAGATAGTCAGAAACGGTTTAAAGCCAAATTCACGAGTCCCACGTGAATAAACGAACGTGCAAAAGTATGGTGTGTAGACGAGTTTTTCAAATCCATGTCGAGTATAGTCGAATTCACAAATCATGTAGAAAGTTTGAGAGGAATTTCAATATTTTTTCTTTACACCCCATGTGCTTTCGGTAAATGCTATATAGGGTCGCTCTTATGATTCCACATTCAACTCGGAACCAACAGCTGAACGGATCACACTGGATTCTGACTTAGGAATACCACAATTGTCGCTAGTCGGAGAATTTCCCGGGCTCCTGGCATAACTCCCTTTACTGGGCCATTTCTTCGAATAATTCTTGGACTGAGCCTTGATACCCAGCTCCAAATTCACACAAATCTCGGGCTTTCTTCGCCATGCACGCGAACGTGTTTTTCACTGTACGGACAATACCCCCTCAGGGGCCTTAAGAGTTTATAAGAGATCACTTCATGTTCCACTATTTCCAAGAGAACCCGGTAACCGAGTCTTCAGGGATTCAAAGATCGACAAGACAATCAAATGATGTTTAAAGTAACCGGCAGTGAGTTTTCAGTGTTCAACTCAGTAGGGAGGTTTGATTTGCACAGCACCTACTGCATCTAAAACATTCTTACGAACTTGAGAAGCTGGATATCAAGGCTCAGTCCAAGAATTATTCGAAGAAATGGCCCAGGAATAGTGAACAGATGTCTCAGTCCGGAAAGCTGGGGAGAGGCCGAAAATTCGAAAATTGGGTCTGCCGGGTGAAACTTCGGAATCAGGAAAGTTTGGAGCACTGTGCCCCGTAGTAACGATAAGAAATTCTGGGTGAGCTAAGCTTTGTGTGATTCATTGGTACACCGTCAACTTGCTGAAAGCAGTCTTAACCCCATATCTCGATTGCACATACCAGTTAAACCCAACTTTTGCCCTCTTGCTTACTTGCATTCATGATTACCCGGAGTAAAGGAAGTTATGCCAGGAGCCCGGGAAATTCTCCGACTAGCGACAATTGTGGTATTCCTAAGTCAGAATCCAGTGTGATCCGTTCAGCTGTTGGTTCCGAGTTGAATGTGGAATCATAAGAGCGACCCTATATAGCATTTACCGAAAGCACATGGGGTGTAAAGAAAAAATATTGAAATTCCTCTCAAACTTTCTACATGATTTGTGAATTCGACTATACTCGACATGGATTTGAAAAACTCGTCTACACACCATACTTTTGCACGTTCGTTTATTCACGTGGGACTCGTGAATTTGGCTTTAAACCGTTTCTGACTATCTTGCTTGAGCCACGGGGCTTTGAACCTTCGGGTTTTACCTTTCAGTCTATTTGTCCGCATGCTTGAGGTTTGTAAGTATTTGAACCTTTTGTGTAGTTCAATTGAGTACCGTAGAAACTACGAATCAATCTTGTTATGGTCTCAGGATTCGTTTGAGTTGGCTACGCGTTGCTCGATTTACAGGAATTGATCAACAAGGACTTAAATTGGGCTCTTGCCCGCAAATTCAATCGGCGAGTTAAACAGAACCTCCAGTCTACTTCTTGAGCCAGCCTTTCTTCAGGGTAAATTCCCCGGGGCGGAAAGCTCAGGTGTCTTCTGACGCAACACCCCTGCTACTGATGTCACTGCTGGAGTCTTCACAAACAACAGTTCACAAGCTACCTTTTACTGATTGATTGACACGTCCTTCACCCCGCCTGATGAACCATACCTACGGGATGCTGCACATCACCATGGTCTCATGTGAAACAATCCAATAACAGAGCCAGAATACGCAACACAGGAATCCTTTACTCATTAAATTTCGAAATGCCATCCGAACGCAATTCCACTTATTCCTCTCATCCGTGGTTTCCAGTAATGACGCCGAATATCACTGAGAATCAATAAGTCAATATATTTTTGTCAGCGTAACAGAACGATAAGGCGCGAGCCTACTCGGAGTTTTTTCACTCAGCTTTCTCTTGCAAGATTTCATTTTTCTTTCGATCGGTATCCGGCTTGAAATTGATTCTTCACTAATTCAAGGCCTTCAAGTTGCGCTCTCTTTTTTCCGAATGATACGGGTTATTGATCCCGGACCTAATCTCACCTTTTATATGGGTTGCTGTTTCCTCCACATTCATCAACTTTTCCTAGTCCACTTCCACACAGTTTGTTCATGTCTCCCCGTTTCATGACGCACTCCGTTTATTGAGACGGTGAATATCCGTCATTCCGGGCCATCATCGTCTTCATAGAGAGCCGTTCTCCTCATATTCACCGAAGTTTACGAGTGTACTCCATTCATTTCTTTCATCTCTCCATGTTCATAACTTATTCCGTTCGCAGAACCCCAATAGGCCTCCGTTATCCACAGCTTGCATTATTTTGGTTTATAAAGCATCCTTGGCGTTATATTTTCACGACATATATCACATTCCCACGGGCCACCACAACCCAACTCGGATTCAAAACCAAACCGTATTTGCCACGCAAACCATTATCATTTTGGTCGATTAAAACTAACTCTGGCTATATTGCTTTGCTTCTGACGATTTTGCCTCGCTTTCTTGAAATTCGTGTATAGTTCATTGTTTTGAGTAACGTTGTACACCATGGTCATGCGTTTGCGCGTGCGTCTCGACCATGGTCGAGAAATATACCATTATTAATATTATTATTATTATTATTATGATTATTATTAATATTATTATTATTAACATTGCAGCCGACTTGGATGGCCCCCGAGTCAGTCGTACGGTGGAGGATGAGAAAGAGGACACTTGTGAAGTGTTTCAGTCCACCATTATCAATCAACCGGCCAAGGCGAAGGCGGACAAAGGCGATGGCCTACCAAAAATATTTGCGTCCGTGGGAGTGCAGTGGAAGGGGGTATACGCCCCGCAGCCCCACAGACCCGCCGCGCTTTCAAACTTTGGCTGTCCTCCACCCTTTGTGTCCTTTGAAGCTGGGACAGTCCCATAGGTTCTGTTACCGTGCAAGGCAGCAGACCATCGGAGTCTCAACGGATTGCCCTTCTCAGTTATCAGTAACGGAGGCCCCGATCTAACGACACCACTGCTTAACTTTTTTACCCATTCCACGAATCTCAACCAAGCCCCTCCCAAATGAAGCTGTCAGTTATCCTCCCATGGCATACGAATGGATTTTGCACGAGTTGTTCGCTCACCGTCCGATACCTAACAAGCCAAACAACTCCGGAATAATGGGAAATTTAGTCGAAGATAGTCCGGCATTAGAATTATTTGCTCCGTTGGGCCCGATGAAGGAAAAACGGCACTATGAGGAATCTCCGCTGACCGTTGAGCCCTTGGCCATCGTAGCGCTCCTTGGTTTATGAAGTTTTCGGGCAGATTTGAGATACTAATCTCTAGGTATAATCTGCCCCCTGATTGCCTAACATTGGCGAATCACCAGCTGGATGTCACCACAAGGTTCACAATCTCGACCTGGAATAAACGGAATATCCGAATTCTTCCGAGGGGGCAGCTATTCAGGCCACAAAGGCTATGGGCAACCTCAGTTTAATTTTCCGCTAATTAAGACACCCTGAGGGTTTTCTGTACATCTGTACGTCGCGTGCCAGAGCCCCACTTGGATATCGCCGACTGATGTACTCTAGCATTTCCAAATATATTAGAATCGCTCTAGAAGAAAATTAAGATGCATTGTGCCCTAAAACTAATCTGATGGTCACCACCTCCAACCCACAAGGAGCACCGACATTTTCTCAATCTCGAAACCCTTGTGATTTCAGTGAACGAAACTTAATCTAGCCTTCCAACATAATTAGTTATGAAACTACCACTTTTCTCTAACTACTCAAGCTCTCGTTTCACACTCTTTACCTCCTTCGTCATCGTCCGTTCATTGCTGCCCCACTGTCAGCTGGAAATACATTGGGGTCTCACTTCTTCCTCTCAGTCTATTCCCAAGCCTGGGCCTAGCTACCTTTGGTGCATTTAATCCCGTCAGGCTAAAACTTACTTGGAACCTGAAATATCTTAGTGCTCAACCGTCACTCAGATCCTTCAATTCACGAGTTTTGGCATGTCCGAAGACAAAGCCTTGAGAATGATGTGGACTTCTGAACAGAGTAATATCAAATTTACCAAGATGACACCAACCATTTCCTTTGAATTTCTTCATGAAATGTTCACACTTTCTTTGGTTCATGCTTCGCTGTAGCACAATTCATTGTAGTATTTCTTCATCCCGTCGTGGCCTCGGGTCTCGAATTCCACGGGTTCCTAGTTTACTGGCACCTCGTCTCATGCCCTTCTGCCCTTCTGGCCCACCAATTTATCATCTCAACCAAGCGTCTTGACTAAATCCTGATTATTCCACTTCAGTCATCCTGGGACTCCTCCTGTCTTCTCCCGGTTCACTTGCTTGATGTTCGCAGACATATAAGTAAGTTTTGAACTCCCTCAGTTCTCGCCAACCTGATTCACTTTTTATGCATTTTACTGTCCTTATAACCCAACAGTAATTTCCGCAAAAACCTTAATTGGCCGCTTCGGGTATCTCTCCACTGCCAGGTTTCAGCTAGTTAGGTATTTTAGTTCAGGTGGCTTTTGGAATCCCTGAGCTCTTTGCAGTCCGACACTTTCTTATTATTTTTCTCACTTTCTACTAGCCTTATCATAGTCTTACCTGACTGCTCTGTTTTTGTAACACGTAGATACACTTAACCGTGCTTCGGTTTCTTTAACTGTTTTTGATGCCTCAGCTGACTGTTGAACTCTACCGGCTTATAATAACCCGGCTCTTACTCATTTTTCTTTCCACTTTTGATACTTATTCCTCCGTTACCCTGTACAACTGTTCTAACCTTGTTACATCTATACACTTTTTTTCATCCCTGGGTTTCTGATTCTACTTTCTCCTCGTACTCCTTTTGGTTCCTGAATTCAATGAACCGGTTGAGTTCCCTTTGTTCCCACCAGGCAGTTGCTGTGCTACAAATTCGTTATCTTCAGTAGAAGTCAAGGCAGTCTTACAAAGCTTTTATCACTGTATTCTACCTCGATACTTGGGCCTTTTTTACAAACTGAACCAACTTTATCCGTGTCATGTTTAACATTGACTCATGTGGTTGATGAATTTTCTTGATTTTTATTCACCGATCACTTCGTCCTGTGCTCTTCTTCGCCTCTTCCAAACTCATTCACATCTGACTCAAAAACATTTATTTTGGTTTTTTCTAGCTCTAACTGGCAATTCTTGGATACCCCCCACAGACCGCCCTCAATGTGCTTGCCTCCCTCCGCCAATAACAGTTGGATATTGAACTCCTTTTGCCCCTTCTGGCTGGCCACCAGCCCGGTTTCTTCTTCTTTCAGACCGGAAGTAATTTTCTCGTATGCTGAATTCCTCATTCACCTCTGTAATGGGCCCATCTGGATAAAGCTCCCGGTCTGTACAACGATCAGACTGCTTATAGGTATCATTTTCCAAGAAGTCACACGTTTCTAGCTGACTGAATTCTATCTCTACGCGTTCATTGTTGAGCCTTATAGACAGGTGAACCTGATAAGCCGTTGTCGACTTATTTCACCATCATCAACCTCACCTGGGATCCGGTAACCACACCGTCAACAAGGCTGATGACGGACCTTGGTGTTCCTCGGGTGCCGATGTCTCCAGCTACCCATGGCGTTGCACTCGTCTACATTTCAGCCACCGCAAGTCAATCTACTGATTTATCACATGAGATCTAAAACTTTATTAAGTTGGCACGAGCCAGGCACCAGGAACCCCGCCGGACTGGTCCTATTATATCCGGAGCCGCACTATCATTTTTTCATGTACGGACTGACAATAACTTGTCCTTAGTAAGTGGGAGCCAGGCCTATGAAAGCAGGACGAGGCTATATCCGCTGTATTCCTGTTCTTGAAATTTTATTCCTCTAAACATTATCTCGGTCCTTTAATATCCTGCCTTTCAACGAACCCTGGTATTTTAAAGAACTGTTATTCTGTTCTTCGCCGCATCGCTTGAACGTCTGTTTCCCTCGAAAAACTTTCTTTTTTATCTTGCATTTGTTCTGCTCTATCCACTAGACGTTCTGCACTGAATTAAGGTCACATTTCAAACGTTCTCGCTGTCAGTGCTTCCAACCAGTTCTTAGGAATGACAACCTCTGTGCCAATATATATATATAATTCACCGGCACGGTGTGTTCTTCAGGAACGGGTACAGCCATGGAGCTTCGAATTTCTACTATTGCTACTGGAAACAGTAGCAGTAGTAAGGTTTTGCTCTCTTCTGAATTTTTGCGACAAAAACAGCGTGGCGTTTTCGGCATGAGTAATCGATGAACGACACCGAAATTGGCAAATTTTGCGTTCGGAGGTGTTCTCCATCCACGAGAAATCGTATGTAGCTGTCTACGCAAATCGAGTGGGCTGGCAATGGCATATAAATTGACATGAACTCGTTCATTGTGAATAAACGGGCCATATTTGTCAATTTAGTATGGCCTTGCATAGAAAACCCGGGTCGAATAGCAACCTTTGTGGTACCTGACCGGCGGTATGTCATCCATTGCGGTAGTGTTTATCGTTAACCCGTTCTGGTTTATTTTCGTATATTCACTTCGGTCTCCCGAAAGTGGACGACTTCAATAAATCTAGTCGAGTTTGAACAATCATTATTGGTTATTAAGTCGTTGCTGTTCTGATTGGTACTTCCCAGCAGCAACCGAACTGGGATAAGATTTATAACTTGTCATAATATGTGGTCGTATATTTCTGACTACCTATGACCACTAGTTATGTGAGTCTCGTGGAAGCCACACGAAATGATTCCCGTCCAACGGCGTGGCTCTCAATATCATTCACCCATCCTGCGTATGCCCACTTGTTGGCGCATGCCCTATCAAGACCGATGTAACTTTCGGCAAGAGCGAAAAGGGATGAAACGAATATTTGCATGTTACCTGCAAATGCTAGTTTCTGCCAATAATTTCATCAAAGCCGTGAAGAGGTATGACAACCTCTTTGGGTAACTACGGGGAATGCACTGTAACCACCAGTGTCGTGGGCACAGTCATCTGCGCTTATTTCGAACTTAAACAGATTTCCTGTTGTCCGATAGCTGATTGAGTCTCCGTGAGTTGCTGTTAAGTATTGGTTCAAGTAACTTGGAGAAATGTTGGATATGTTCACAAATTCTATTTCGCTTGACTTTATTTTCCAAAACTGAGGTGAAACTTATTGAAAGTGTGGCAAAATCATACAGTTCTATTGGACAGTATAGTCGTCGAGATTTCTGAATGACAACAAAAAACTCCATTATTCTAGTTTCAACCATCTTGGTGAAGAAGGTCTGCGCAACAATTTGCCGCTCACATTTATTCGTCCCGGCATGAAGGAGGAATTGATTGGTACTCATACCCACACGTCGTACAGGAGCACCGTTGAATCGGCCAGAAGCAAAACCGCTTCAGCAATGTAATGACCAGTAAGCACAACCAGTAGATGAGTATTGATCACCAAATATTTGGCATCGTCACCGAAGTAACTGACTGGTTCATCGACAACTATTCATGGGCCTTAGGCTGCGTCTTAGCGGTCACCACTGGCTCCAGCTGTCTGTTTACCATAACTCCTTCACACAATAGAATTCGATTACCTTCCTCCAATCATAAGCGTCCTAAATCCTTTAGGGTGCCAGATACGAATGGACCTCACTCGTGTTTCAACGTCTTCCGTAATTATTACTTTGTCTTGTCAACCCACATCAGTACCCTCAAACGATGAACCTCTAAAGAGACTTCTCCTTTATTCACCGTGCGCAGTTCACCCTCAGCTGTACAGCTGCTGCCGTTAGTGTTGGGTCACTGCGATTGCACACCTTCACGTTGAAGCACTAGAATGGTTTTCTGGTCATGCTTGATCGCGCTGTCCGGGAAACCACGACTGGTTTCACCCGACGTTCCCCTAAGATTTTCCCACCGCGGCATGTGCAATGTGGTTAGTGCAAGCCAGCCAGCGAACGCATGCAATAACAAGCACACACACACCCTCCCACACCCACCACGGTTGCGTGGTGGAGCTTCTTCTCAAACTAAAACCTTCAGTCTGCAGTTAAGACAACACACTCGCAGAGAAGAAGTACAGCCGCAGACCGAATGAAGTTGGTTACCTGGGGTGCATATGACGGAATAGCTGTGGACGCCTGAGAGCGGATAGTGTCGCGTTCATCAAAGGCGGGAGTGCGCATACAGCCCGCTTTGTTGCTGTTTCTCCATTTTATCCTAACGCCGTACCTTTGTTCATCTCGATCACGTTCACCAAAAAAAACCGCTTGTTTGCGCCAAATTCACCTTCATGTCTAACTAGACTATACTTAGCCTGGCGAAAAAAGTATTTAGCAAGGCACCCTTTTGGTGACTTCAGTGAAATTAATAACAGGAGGCTAACTGTTATTATCGGATGCCAATGTCAGTTTTGTAAAGGTAAGCTGGTTACGTGGGTGCGAGTATATGTGTGGCAGGTGCGCGCCCACTGCAACATAGACAGAGCGGTGACACGTTCTCAGTCTCTTCAGGCACAAAAAATTGTTTCCAGTGATTCTTTCTCTAGTCTTTACTAATCATATGGAAGATGGTTGCACTGAGATGTTCAAGGGTCATTCGGATTGGACGTAGTTTGTGAGAGGGATTGGGGTTGGATCGACGTGTCAGTCCGCACGACTAGATTGTGACAGTCATATGAATCGGAGCTAATTCACTGAGTTGGGGGTGGTCAACTTGAGGCCAGGGTAACCGGAAGGTTTGAACGAACTTCTTCTGTGTACACAAAGCGGTGCAAAGAGACGGGTGCTCATCACCTCTGCGGTGATCAGTGTTTGTGAGTAGATTTGTTTGTGGGGATTGGGGATACCCGATAGACGATTTCGGATGCCGAATCTATGCTTATTTATTGACCTGAGCCTACCAGATGCCCTAGAACGGTAATCCCCTTGATTCCTGTTCCTCCATGTCATAGCCACGGAGGACAATGTTCCTCGATTCTTTGAGATGTTTGACTTGCACTTCGGCCAAAGTAGGAGGCAATATATCAGATCAATTTATATGTCATTGCCAGCCCACTCGATTTGCGTAGACAGCTACATACGATTTCTCGTGGATGGAGAACACCTCCGAACGCAAAATTTGCCAATTTCGGTGTCGTTCATCGATTACTCATGCCGAAAACGCCACGCCGTTTTTGTCGCAAAAATTCAGAAGAGAGCAAAACCTTACTACTGCTACTGTTTCCAGTAGCAATAGTAGAAATTCGAAGCTCCATGGCTGTACCCGTTCCTGAAGAACACACCGTGCCGGTGAATTATATATATATATTGGCACAGAGGTTGTCATTCCTAAGAACTGGTTGGAGGCACTGACAGCGAGAACGTTTGAAATGTGACCTTAATTCAGTGTAGAACGTCTAGTGGATAGAGCAGAACAAATGCAAGACAAAAAAGAAAGTTTTTCGAGGGAAACAGACGTTCAAGCGATGCGGCGAAGAACAGAATAACAGTTCTTTAAAATACCAGGGTTCGTTGAAAGGCAGGATATTAAAGGACCGAGATAATGTTTAGAGGAATAAAATTTCAAGAACAGGAATACAGCGGATATAGCCTCGTCCTGCTTTCATAGGCCTGGCTCCCACTTACTAAGGACAAGTTATTGTCAGTCCGTACATGAAAAAATGATAGTGCGGCTCCGGATATAATAGGACCAGTCCGGCGGGGTTCCTGGTGCCTGGCTCGTGCCAACTTAATAAAGTTTTAGATCTCATGTGATAAATCAGTAGATTGACTTGCGGTGGCTGAAATGTAGACGAGTGCAACGCCATGGGTAGCTGGAGACATCGGCACCCGAGGAACACCAAGGTCCGTCATCAGCCTTGTTGACGGTGTGGTTACCGGATCCCAGGTGAGGTTGATGATGGTGAAATAAGTCGACAACGGCTTATCAGGTTCACCTGTCTATAAGGCTCAACAATGAACGCGTAGAGATAGAATTCAGTCAGCTAGAAACGTGTGACTTCTTGGAAAATGATACCTATAAGCAGTCTGATCGTTGTACAGACCGGGAGCTTTATCCAGATGGGCCCATTACAGAGGTGAATGAGGAATTCAGCATACGAGAAAATTACTTCCGGTCTGAAAGAAGAAGAAACCGGGCTGGTGGCCAGCCAGAAGGGGCAAAAGGAGTTCAATATCCAACTGTTATTGGCGGAGGGAGGCAAGCACATTGAGGGCGGTCTGTGGGGGGTATCCAAGAATTGCCAGTTAGAGCTAGAAAAAACCAAAATAAATGTTTTTGAGTCAGATGTGAATGAGTTTGGAAGAGGCGAAGAAGAGCACAGGACGAAGTGATCGGTGAATAAAAATCAAGAAAATTCATCAACCACATGAGTCAATGTTAAACATGACACGGATAAAGTTGGTTCAGTTTGTAAAAAAGGCCCAAGTATCGAGGTAGAATACAGTGATAAAAGCTTTGTAAGACTGCCTTGACTTCTACTGAAGATAACGAATTTGTAGCACAGCAACTGCCTGGTGGGAACAAAGGGAACTCAACCGGTTCATTGAATTCAGGAACCAAAAGGAGTACGAGGAGAAAGTAGAATCAGAAACCCAGGGATGAAAAAAAGTGTATAGATGTAACAAGGTTAGAACAGTTGTACAGGGTAACGGAGGAATAAGTATCAAAAGTGGAAAGAAAAATGAGTAAGAGCCGGGTTATTATAAGCCGGTAGAGTTCAACAGTCAGCTGAGGCATCAAAAACAGTTAAAGAAACCGAAGCACGGTTAAGTGTATCTACGTGTTACAAAAACAGAGCAATCAGGTAAGACTATGATAAGGCTAGTAGAAAGTGAGAAAAATAATAAGAAAGTGTCGGACTGCAAAGAGCTCAGGGATTCCAAAAGCCACCTGAACTAAAATACCTAACTAGCTGAAACCTGGCAGTGGAGAGATACCCGAAGCGGCCAATTAAGGTTTTTGCGGAAATTACTGTTGGGTTATAAGGACAGTAAAATGCATAAAAAGTGAATCAGGTTGGCGAGAACTGAGGGAGTTCAAAACTTACTTATATGTCTGCGAACATCAAGCAAGTGAACCGGGAGAAGACAGGAGGAGTCCCAGGATGACTGAAGTGGAATAATCAGGATTTAGTCAAGACGCTTGGTTGAGATGATAAATTGGTGGGCCAGAAGGGCAGAAGGGCATGAGACAAGGTGCCAGTAAACTAGGAACCCGTGGAATTCGAGACCCGAGGCCACGACGGGATGAAGAAATACTACAATGAATTGTGCTACAGCGAAGCATGAACCAAAGAAAGTGTGAACATTTCATGAAGAAATTCAAAGGAAATGGTTGGTGTCATCTTGGTAAATTTGATATTACTCTGTTCAGAAGTCCACATCATTCTCAAGGCTCTGTCTTCGGACATGCCAAAACTCGTGAATTGAAGGATCTGAGTGACGGTTGAGCACTAAGATATTTCAGGTTCCAAGTAAGTTTTAGCCTGACGGGATTAAATGCACCAAAGGTAGCTAGGCCCAGGCTTGGGAATAGACTGAGAGGAAGAAGTGAGACCCCAATGTATTTCCAGCTGACAGTGGGGCAGCAATGAACGGACGATGACGAAGGAGGTAAAGAGTGTGAAACGAGAGCTTGAGTAGTTAGAGAAAAGTGGTAGTTTCATAACTAATTATGTTGGAAGGCTAGATTAAGTTTCGTTCACTGAAATCACAAGGGTTTCGAGATTGAGAAAATGTCGGTGCTCCTTGTGGGTTGGAGGTGGTGACCATCAGATTAGTTTTAGGGCACAATGCATCTTAATTTTCTTCTAGAGCGATTCTAATATATTTGGAAATGCTAGAGTACATCAGTCGGCGATATCCAAGTGGGGCTCTGGCACGCGACGTACAGATGTACAGAAAACCCTCAGGGTGTCTTAATTAGCGGAAAATTAAACTGAGGTTGCCCATAGCCTTTGTGGCCTGAATAGCTGCCCCCTCGGAAGAATTCGGATATTCCGTTTATTCCAGGTCGAGATTGTGAACCTTGTGGTGACATCCAGCTGGTGATTCGCCAATGTTAGGCAATCAGGGGGCAGATTATACCTAGAGATTAGTATCTCAAATCTGCCCGAAAACTTCATAAACCAAGGAGCGCTACGATGGCCAAGGGCTCAACGGTCAGCGGAGATTCCTCATAGTGCCGTTTTTCCTTCATCGGGCCCAACGGAGCAAATAATTCTAATGCCGGACTATCTTCGACTAAATTTCCCATTATTCCGGAGTTGTTTGGCTTGTTAGGTATCGGACGGTGAGCGAACAACTCGTGCAAAATCCATTCGTATGCCATGGGAGGATAACTGACAGCTTCATTTGGGAGGGGCTTGGTTGAAATTCGTGGAATGGGTAAAAAAGTTAAGCAGTGGTGTCGTTAGATCGGGGCCTCCGTTACTGATAACTGAGTAGGGCAATCCGTTGAGACTCCGATGGTCTGCTGCCTTGCACCGTAACAGAACTTATGGGACTGTCCCAGCTTCAAAGGACACAAAGGGTGGAGGACAGCCAAAGTTTGAATTTAGTGAAGGAGGATTGACGTTAGTGGAAGGGTTCATAGAAGATGAAAAGAAGCTGTAACAAGCCCCAGAAATTCAACACCATGATGTGACTTAGTTTCATCAGATAATCCCGTGTACTGGATGAATGATTATCATCTTCAGTCTCAGCCCCATACAATTTCTGGTTTTACTTTTTTCAGCTTAAACGAGTGAGGGACTTTCCCCCTTGAAAAATCTGCTTCACCTTGAATGCGAATAATGTCACCTGGGCGATGCAGATTGACTCTGAGAAATTGTGAGTTCAAAGGTAGAGATTTTGTAGCTTGGGGTGTTTGGTTTTTGAGAAGGAACGTTTCGATTTTCGACCAGCGATACAGCAAATACTAGAGGCGGCTTTAAAGGAAGAATTTTCATGTTAACGTGGAATTTCCTCACAGTTAGTCAAGAGTCGGCCAAACAAGAAAAGGTACTTCAGTCCACGTATTTTTCTAAGAAAGGGCAGTGATTCCCGGTTGAGGTGTGAGGACGCCAAAACTTACTTCGTGGTTTCCTTAGTAAACGTGTTATTTAGTCCCTCCTACTACGGATGCCATTTGCATGTTGCTCTAGTGCTTGGCACCGTAAGAATACGTTAACCAGGGCAGTGCTCTTCGAGACCCGTGAGGGAAAGAAGGCCCTTGGGGAAGACAGTGGTCAGAGTGTATTCGGGAGCGTGCGCAAAAGCAGAGGTCAAACGGCAACCGCCCTTGGCAGTCAACCTTCGGTTCGATAACAAACGAGTTTAGGGTGTGAGCGAAGATGGCTGCTTCTAATTATGGGTTGTAAATTATTTGGACTATGTAGTTTTTTATGGGATAGATGGGATAAATAAAATTCATGAATGACCATTTTTTTGATCGCTGCGATGAGTGTTCCACGTGAGTAAAACCGGAGTATCCAGGATACCATAAGTAAGAACGGGACAAAGTATGTAATGATTCCGGGTGTAACTTGTTTTACTCTTAGTTATAAGCCGGTAATAAAAACAAAATGTTTAATAGTCAACCAATCATATCCTACCCTAACTTACACGACGGTACGTTTCACACACGCGGCAACCCCTAGCTCTACTTCCGACACGCTTCCTCGGCACAGGCCAGCTTTCGGTCTCCGTGCTGGGACCCAGTGAAAAAACACGCGGTTGGTACTCCATTGTCTTTCCTCGCCGGCTTCCTCGACGGAAGTAATAGTGGAAACTGAGGAAGAGTGCTCCCTGTAGCAAGTGAGCCCTCTCCATTGGGCATTTTTTGAATAATTCCACCGAAATGACCTAGCTAGGCTACGTCATTGGTAGTTTTGTTCATTTCAACAATCTTACATTCTGTCTAAATTCAGGTAGAATATTTTATCAGGTATATACGTATATACATGCGTCCATTGGAAGCTTTCAGCTGAACACATCTTTTTAAAGTAAAACCGTGTTTCTTTTTTTGGTGGTCTTTACGGTACTGGCCAATTTTTATCCTCATTTGTCCCGAAATTTCGGATAAAGGGTGCAGCCAACAGCTTCTTAGAATCCCTACCTAGTTCATTTCCATGGCGAATTTTTTCACAATGACCGAAGAGCCTAAGCTTGATAAGGGACCAGTGCCAAGCAGCGCACGAGTGAAAAACAGATTTCATACCAGAAGGCCAGGAGACTCTCACCTTCGTTCTCAAGTCTTGTTTGCAGGAGGCTCATATTTCTAGTCAACAATCCAGATGCAATGAACTGCTCTTAGTAACTTAAGCCAGTATTATTGCACAAGTCGGGGATATCGTTATGAACCCTCCAGGTCACATTCCATAAGACACTCTGCGGGAAGCCCCCATTAAGATTGTCGCAGCTTTGAAAGAGAAAAGTATCCAGCATGTTCTCCCCGAAATCCAAGTGGGAGATATAAAGCCATCACAGTTGTCACGGGAACGCGTTTTCTGAAAGGGGTGAAGTTCACGGACGATAGAGTTTTGCTTCATCTATGGACTCAGCGGCTTCCATCGTGCGCTAAGAGCAAAGTGATAGTCCTAATAATAATAATGGTTTATTTCGGGGAAGCCCGAAGCATGCAAGGCGCATGATCAAGTACTTGCTAGTGATAGAGTGGACAGATAAAACTCGTGAGAATATGAAAACACGCATGACAAATCAGGATAGGTAGGCCTGGAAGGAGTATTGAAGAAGGATAATGATATGACAAATGTAAATACACCAGATAAAAACTTGGAGGGTTTAAGCGAACCCAAGGGCGGATTCAAATAGATTCCCGGCGAGTTTAAAAGTCAGAGCCAAATGGGGAATCTGACTGGTCCATGTGGAGGCATTCAAAAGCCGGCAGATATGCAAGAGTGGGGCTAGAAATCGGTATAAGAAACTGTGGTAGCGGGAGGTGGTGAAGAAGAAAGTGAGATGCACAGCAACGGATTAGATAGCAATGAAGCATTGGCACTCTGAAATAGGTTGTCGGCGGACAAGGCACCAAACTAATTGTAAAACAGGGAGCGAGCAAAGCAAGAGGTAAAGGGTGGATCAGATGACGAAAATGATTTGGGAGGATCTGATACGGTAGATGTGAGGCACCAATTTATAACGGCTGGAGGCTTATCACGACCGTCAGCGGAACCGTGGCATCAGAAATGGCCGGTTGGGAACTGCAGGATGCAGAGCCAATGTACTCATATATATGTATATGTAGGAAGGGCAGGAGCAATAACAATGGATTCCTGAAGACAAATCTCGGTGACTGGAAGAGGCAAGTGAGGTTAGATCGAATGGCACAGAATTAAATTAGAAAAATCCTGGCGAACTTTCTTCATGAAAGGTGAACACGGCAAATCAACACGAGGGGAGAAAAAATGGATTTGGAAGAGTAGGAGGGACGTTGACCGTGAAGAGCAGTTCACAAAAGAGGGAAGGTGAAGGAAAGAATCGAAGAGAACAGGTGAAAATGGATGTAATAATGTGAATAATGTAGGTGAGATAAGCTATGACCATCGATAATATGGAAAGCGGTAACAAAATGACTTACGTTATTTGACGAAAGGATGATGGCGATGGAAATGGCTGGGCAGCACAGAGCGAATAAAGATGCAAAGTAGGGAAAGGTACCTGGGAGGTGAGACTGTCTGTGATGCAAAGGTGCAGCAGCTGTGACGACGGGCAGTGCAAGGGGGGAATAAGCAAAAGAAGTGCCAGAGAAATCGGGTGATGGCAGAT
The DNA here is from genome assembly GCA_948099385.1 of Fasciola hepatica. NCBI lineage: Eukaryota > Metazoa > Platyhelminthes > Trematoda > Plagiorchiida > Fasciolidae > Fasciola > Fasciola hepatica. The sequence continues at coordinate 7,321,030 of CANUEZ040000182.1, read as the reverse complement.
CAGACGGATTGAAGCTGTAAGTGAAAACCATGACTTAACTATGATTCTACTTTAGGTGGAATGTTAAAAAGCAGAACAGCCTGGGAGGCACACATAAAATGCCTGTGACGAACAATATACGAAACAGAAGAGGAGGGTACGGACCGAAAAGACAGGTGATACACACCTAGTCAGATTGTTTTACTGCAGATGAAAAACGAAGACGGCTGAGAAGGAAGAAGCACTAGGACTGGTAAACCGGTGGATGAACACAAGGTACGGGAAATGAGTGTGAGTCAGAGTTCGGGCTATGGAAATGGAGAGATGCTTGTCTGCTGGTGATTGTCCAAGTAGACGCAGCTGTAGGGTGCTAATCGGGGCACTGTCTAATGGAAAGATCCACAGGAGAATAATGGAGACAGGCAAGGAAAATATAGAGGTGGTGATTGGATAATAAAGGTAACTGTAAGGGATGCAGAATTTGGAAAGGCGGGTTTTAATATAGTAATTGGTCATGGGTGTGGGTGGGACTGGCGCATAATGGTATTAGGCATGAAAAGTGGGAAAGAAGGAGGATTTTAGTGAACAATAGGCGGTTGTGCATAGGAGTGCGACCAGTGAGCTTTGTGAGCATAGGGGATGCCAAGCGAATGAACACCTTGATCCGGCAATTACGACATGGGTGGAAAAAGAAATATTGGCGGTCGTCGGCTGAGTAGAGTGGGTAGGCCGATAGTGACGTGCAATGAGTGGTGACACGGTGAGAGTCAATAGGAGCAACGACATAATGGGTGGGTGTGCATGCAGAAGTAGAAAAACGTAGAAGAGAAGACATGAGTGCCGACGAGTACGATAGATAAGAGAACCGCGTTGGAAGAAGAATGTTAGAAGTGTGCCATCAGCAAAGGAAAGAAGTGGATGTGTTAGAGCGAGCAGAGTTATAGCAAGCAACCTGCAACCGGTACTAGTGGGTGGGGCTGACCGTGCGCTGGACACCAAACCTGAAAGACACTTCGTGAAGTGAACCCGGGAGGTGTGATCCACCAGCCAAATAGCGCTCACAAATCGTTGCTGACTGCCTGCACGCCAGATGTTCGCCGGCCAAAGCGGAGGATCTGACGGCGATCCGCACTTTAGAGATTGGCTTGAGCGATCATTGATGATTGTGCAGGGAGAAGAGCAACCACGACAAGAGTATATAATCCAGGATCAGAAATTCCGGTTGTGATAACTCGGACAAAGGAGCCAACGGAAACATCGGTCGACAGGCTGCCGTATAGCATTATTATTCAGGTGTATCAGCCAGGGAGATAGTCAGTATAGTGCTCGAAGTGGTTGACCGGCATTGGGGATCACTGGAAGGGGAAATGAAATAGAAAAAGGCAGTCTGGGTGAGGCCCTCTGAGGAGCAGCGATTAACGGAAAGGTGAACAAAAGTAGAGCTCGGGTCCGTCGATGCACTCGGTCACTAAGAAAAAAATGGGACCATGAAAAGTCATGCTTACAAAGGAAACGGCTGAGTAAGGGCTAAGCTATTCAGTACCGGGAGTAAGATTCGACATGGAGCAACCAATCGGTGGAACAGAAAAATAACTTCTGCATGAAGCCATAGAAGAAGCCAAGCTGAGGGATGGTGTGGGGGCGGAATGGGTGGCGTCACAACTATATGTTTAGTTCAGTTAATGAGCCAAGCCACGAGAGAGAAAAGGGGCTGGATTTTTTATTTCAAAATCGCAGGGGTAGTGATGGGAGTATATGTAGCGTGGGCTGATGTGGAAGATAATTAGAGTAAGCAAAGCGATATCGAGCAGCTTTGGGCTACTTACCATGCTTTTACCAATAAAAACAGGACAGTAACGTAAACAAATGTGTATGTATCTACTTACATGTATATATATAACGGACCAAGGTGTGGTTGCTGGTGCGGCTTCTATAGCTTCGTTGATGTTGGTTTCAGTGTCGCAGACGTGATACAACTAAATAGCGGTAGTAAATTGTGCAGCATATTGAAAGTGAGAGAAGTATTACTGTGGCCTTCCTGAAAATGTGGGCCATCTGGAGGGACATATTTGAAGATGGAAGTGGCAGGATTCGATAGGTTGGGACGGAAGAACAATTAGTGGGCCCAGCCATGTTTTAAATGGGTCGATGGTGACGTCTGAGGTAAAACGGTCTAACAGAGCACCTATAATTTTAAAACGGTCAGCATTGGGAACGAAAATGGGCCAGATTATCTTGGGAAGCAAGACAATTCGGGAAAACAAAGCATTGGCTTCGAAGTCGAGGCCTTTCTCATAGACTTGACTTCCAGTTATGCGGACAATGAACAAGCGCAAAGTAGTTGGGACAGAAAGGAGCTTATCTGCAGAAAGCACGAATGCAAACTTTGACCGAGAAGATATGATGTGCGAAGGAAGTTTATTCCAGATTCTGGAGTAGGTGAAGACCGAGAACCTAGGGCGTAGAACAGTTCTCGCAAAAGGTGTGGTGATAGTGTACTGTCTATTACGGAGGATATATCATGTATCCGAGTGGAAGCACAACTGGTTAGAGGAATAAGGTTGCTGAGTCAATGGGTTACACGGAAATACCAGGTTAAGCTTGATGCGAGGAGGCCATAATGGTTCGATTATGAGATGTATACATCGTTCCCAATGAGCTGCTTTGCGAATCATCTCTGCATACATTGAACAATAATCCTGTCGGATTTTCACGTGTTAGAGAAAATTAAGGGAATATATTTGGGGGGGTCCTGGTATGTGCTTTTGTACACGTAAAGAATGCGCTCCCTAAGCAGAAAGGACATATGCTAATGACGATAATGACAGCGGTTTATTTTGAATAACCCCGAGGCATGCTGCGACGTAAGCTCAAACGGTACAGCTAGAAGCAGAGTCCGAACTCCAAGGGGGTGATTCGGGTATGTGCACTCGATATATTATCAGAGGAAGTGTTTACGTTACTCTTTACGGTGGCGCCCGGCAAATTTGAATTTGAGATCGGCTGGCCAAGCCGGCCGAGTTGGGTTGGAGCTGGTTGGAAATGGTAGACTCTTACTCATATATTACGAAAAGAGGAGCTGCACAACGACAGAATCAAATAGAGCCGACGTAAATTTTGTTCACCTTGAGAAAAAAGAAGTTTTCGGGGGAGACGTGAACCAGCCACAGCGCTCCTCGGAGTATGGGACGATTAAAGAAGCGGAATCAGACGAGAAAAGGAATGTACTCAAGGACAAAGAACTAGGAAAATCCTTCGAAGATTACCCTTGTAACGTTCAGCGACCGAATATCGGCCGAGTCATTTAAATACCCAATGAAAGACTCATTCGTGGGGAGAGATTACCAAGGTGATGGTGAAAGACGTGGCTAGAAGTAAACATCAAACCGTTGAGCAGATGGATTACTTTCAGACAAGAGAAAGGCGATGCACCAACAGGGGAATGGGAACTGGGCGACAGATCAATTTGTGCTGTGAAGCAATGGTGGTAGCAGATACACTTTTTGTGAAGGAGATGAGTATTTAAAGGACAAGTAAGTATTCACGTAATGATTATCGTTATCTAGGGGCTGAACATGATGACAAGAAAGTTGAAAGGATCAAAACTCTCTGAGGGGACTTACCAAGATAGAATACCGAATATGAAAAGGCACTAAACAAAAGATGATTACGTTTGCGAATTTGGGCGGTGAAGTAGTTGACAGTTTAATTGCTACCTGTTGATATTCTTTGTAAAGAGTGGATCACGTGATGGCGAAAGATCAAAAAGCTGAGGTAGAGATGTCTCTCAGATGTGAATATATGAGGAGGGCATGAATCTTTGAAGGTTGAGGATATTTCAATGCTACAGCCGTGTGGGCGAACAGAAGGACTGATAGAGAGAGCGAACTGTCTCAATGTTGCTAACTGTTGGGATGCTCTGGAGACAAGTATTCCTTAGCAAAATATACTGTCTGGATATAGTGAAACGGAAGTGCATGGCAACATTTAGGGTGACCTTTTTCAAGTACCTCGGTAAACGTGATAAAAAGGAGCAAGTTTTATCTTCGGGATCGGTTAGGTTTGCGAATGGGACAAGTGGGTGGTAATCCGAGTACGGTAGCACTCCCCCGAACCCGCGATAACTGAGTGCTAATGAAAGTAGATTTTGCCGGGCGTAAGAAGCGGTGAGTCAAGATGGCGAAGATGGAGATGAGTAAGATGAAAAATGGGTGACAATTGGGGGAGATAGTGGCATATTTGCAAAACTCTGGATGCATAAATGGCGTTTTTTGCCGCATCCGGTGCTGGTGGGTGGGGCTGACCGTGCGCCGGACACCAAACCTTAAAACCATTTTTGGTAACAGGAGGTGCTATCCGCCACCCTAGCTGCGCTCGCCTATCGTTGCAGACGGCATGCAAGCCCGATGTGCGCCGGCCAAAGAAGTGGATCTGACCGCGCCCCGCACCGGCGAGTGATATTGGCGTTGTCACAGCTGTGGAGATCGGATAGTCCAGGAGCTTGCGACCAGGTTGCGAGAAATCCCGGAGAGCAGAGCCAATGTGGCAAAGATGAAATGACGGACAGGTGTCGAATCTTCAGCCGGAAATGTGGGCTAGGTATTATGCCCAGCCATCGAAGGGAAGATACACCAGTGGTGGTCTGGAAAAATGAAAATAGAAAAACGCAGTCTGGGAAGCTCCTAGCTGGGGATTAAATGTCCTTAGTAAAGGGAAACCTCTAGTGTCTAGGAATCGGAATTACTTTAAAAAGTGCGGGCTACGAGCAGAAGAGAAGGCAGGAATGCTAAGAATGGAGGAAACAATGAAGAGGGATAAAGATTATTTGGTAATTAATGGTGGTTGTCGGGATGGGTTTCTGGGTTGAAATGCCAGGGCGGACTAAGAGAGGGGGAGTAAGCCCCGTCTGGACAGAGTAATGTGAACCTGGTATGATGTAGATGGGGGATAAAAATTGGGGCGGGGTTACCTCCAAAGGAGAACTTGGTAAATGAGGCGGGCAAGAAAGAAGCTCTAGGCCTAGGGTTGTTGTTGCTATATTAAGTGAATGTTATCCAGGCGGAAAATTACTGCGGAAAATGACGGAATAAATGAACCTAAATGACCGTCGATAAGTAAGCTAATTACGAATATGCTGGGACTATGGCACGTAGCTGGAAAAACTGAACGGTAAAACTTCGAAGAGGCGAGAGCTCCGAGATTCAGAGATGAGGTTGGGGTTGGATTTGGAGTAACTATTCTGTAGAATAAAAAGCCAAAGTCTGCGTGAGGAAGGGGGATCAAATTAGTTGGAGGATAGTATGTGGGTGGTTAGTGGGATCAGCATCCGTGAAGTCATAGCTGGAGGTGGAATTACCTCGATGAGCCACTTTAGGCATAGGAATTGTGACAGCTTCCTCCGATGGGGAACCTAGCAAATGGGACGGGCAAGAAAGAGGTTGCGGACTAGGGGCTATAGTTGCGATTTTGAGTGGGCCTTGGTGAATGGTTCGATTGTGCAAAACTCGAGGTTGTACACGAAAGATCAATAAAACTTGAGTGGTATATACGGTGGCCTGTGTGGTACGAAGGTCTCGTGGCCCCCGACTCAGACCTGCGTGTCAGTAACCCAAACCAACTTCGTACGCTCGCTTCTCCGAAGTGTACGGATCATTGTTTGATACAAGTGTTAGGACATCAAAAAATTCGTTTAGTTCTTCTTTAAATCTCGGCAAGTGGCCTATTGCACGGACATTCGGTGGAAGTTTCTTCCACATTTGTTAGTGTCTAACAATGAAGAAATTGGACCGTAGGCTGGTTCTCGAGGACGGCGCAGTGACCGAATGACTGCTGTGTCGTAACGAATACCTTAAGCTTAATGGTCTCGTACCACAGGGGGGCTTCGCAGGATCTATATTTTAATAATGAGTGGAAAAAGGACAAGTTGTTTTTATCCGTCGGAGCCAAAGGGGTTCGAGTTGTAGCAGGTCACAGCGCTGCTGATAGTTGAGACTAGACGAATAGCCAACTAATTGTTCAGTAAAGGTGCGCTGAACATTTTCGATGGCGATCCTATCAATCTGGCGCATGTTGGAGCCAACTATTGAACTATACTCTAGCAATGGTCTAACGTGTGTTGTATAGACACTGAGCTTACTTTCACGCAAACGGAATGTTTTGTGGACAAGTCCTACTAACCTGCGAGACCTAGCAATTTGAATGTCTGTTTGCTCCGAGAAGTTGAACGAACAGGAGTAGTATATGCCCAGGTCGCGTACTGATGATTTGTTGGGGATTAGATGACCACCTGTACTAAACGTTTCTGGAGGGACATGACACTTGTATGTAAGAATGCAGCTTTTGTCCGCCGAGAACTTCATTACCCGATCGATACACCACGAATTGAGCATCCGTAAGTCCTTCGGTATTTTTGCTATAGTATTACCCAATGAATTATGGTCGAGGGTGTACAACAGCTTTACATCATCAGCAAATAAAAACGGAGTTCCATGGCGAACCACGGTAAATATGTCATTTATGTGCATGAGAAACAACAACGGGCCCAGTACACTACCTTGGATCACACCGCTGGTCACAGAACTGGGTGTGGAAATTGTGCCATCAACGTTTACTGCTTGACTGCTCGAGGACAGGTACGATTCTAGCCAAGCATACAGTGGGTCAACAATGCCGAATGTCTTAGCCTTTGACAACAAACGAATATGAGACACCCGGTCGAAGGCCTTAGACATGTCTAAAAAGACTGAGGTCACTGCCTTACCATCATTGGCAGCTATCGTAATAAGGTTCAGAAAGTCAGTCATATATGTTGCACAGGATCGATCTTTTAGGAACCCGTGCTGACCTTCCCTTATAAGGTGGTTTTTGAGGAGGTGATCTGTTGGTTTAACTTTTATTAATCTTTCCATAATCCTCGATGCTACTGGGGTATGATTCGCAGGCCGGTAGTTGGCCGGGTCCTCCCGTGTTCCCTTCTTATGAATTGGAATAATAACCGAAGTTTTCCACTGCATAGGGCATCAACTAAACCGTATAGACAAATCGAACAAATTTGACAAAATAACTGGGATACCTGGGCAGCCCAATTTAAAAGTGGCCGATGGCAACGAGTCCGATCCGGGGTGGAAATACGTTTTGCTATTTGAAATTAAAGGCTCGATTTCGGAGGACAGAATGTTACGGAAGAAAGTGGCTCATGTGATGGTACTGGTAGATTGTAGAGAAATTGTGCCGTGTCACTAGTTAAGGAAGTAACAAAAACCGTGTTAAACGCTTTTGCTTTGTCCAGCGGTTTGTCGAGGTACGTGTTGTTGAAAGAGATAGAAGAGATAGATGAAGTTGTTTCAGATTTCCTCGACTTCAGCAGTTTTGCAAGAATCTCGACTTTCTTGAAATGACGTAAGGTCCTGTGTTCTTGTTGAACTATTTCACACTCCGCGTCTAGTTTTATCGTTTCAGCTAAATGATTGAGCTGTATAAACAGTGAAAAGTTCATCGTTTTAAGGCAAATGCGTTGGTGTCTACCTAACTTCAAGTTAGGACGAGACGATTTATTGCCTTAAGAACGGATTGACGATTCCTGTGACCGGGTCATTAGATTGAGGCATTGTTCAAAGACAGAGTAGAGTTGATCTTCCACCAGCTGGGGATCAGCACCTAAGAATAAAGTGCCCCAATTCTAGCTGCGAATCAGACAAGTTTGTGTGTTCCAGTTGGCCTTATGGTATGGTATATGCGGGGGCTTTGGCTGTTTATATTTTATGAGCACTCTGGAGCAGCAGTGGACAGTCGAGTGATCACTCCTGGGTAGGTTATTCTGAACTGTCGTCATAACCTGGGTTAATCCTAGTGACAATAATAAGTCGAGAGTATGGTCGCCTCTGGTTGAGGACGTGAAGCGCTGCTTTCATCCTCCTAGGTGAATTGCTTTCAAAAAATGCAGTAAAACACCTGGTGCTGTGAGTGATGTTCAGCGTAGTTCCGGTGCATTCAATTCACCTGCTGTCAATTTTTGACCCATTTTAAGATCACTAGTCAACTTGAGTGCCTCGATAACTTGCATGAATCCACCAGAATTAGATCAGGGTGGACGGTTTACGCAACCTAGTAGCAGTTTTTGATGTTCGACTTCAATGTTCAACCATATATAGTCGACAATGCCGTTTATGACAGGATACTGAAAGCTTTTCGCCCTAAGAGTTGAATTGAATTGAATTGTATATTTCTTGACAGTGGTCAATACCCATGCACAAGGCAAGATCAGAGAATACAGCAGTACATGTCAATGTGAGGTATTTACAATTTACAAGTTTATGAATCACACGGCAACCGAAATACGCCAGTAAAGTCATGTGGTGTCTGAGTGAACTAAAGCGGTAATGTTTGAAGCGAGAATTGTAAATCGGTTTCAAATTCGGTGAGGGCGGTGTGAATAGGTGGACAAAAGTAGGATTGCTGATATAAGCGATAGTTGGACGGTCACTAAGGAGTAACCGGGCGGAAGAGATGCCAAAGAACAAGACCAAAAGTAAAGTACGCATGTGGCTATCAAGGTGCAATCAGAGATACCAGCGAAGTATGGAACACTGTTCCAGCCTTGGGTAACCAATTGTGGAGGAGGCATGTGAAATAAATGCAAGTGAGTCGAAGGTGATGATAAAAACGGACCTTCTGTACAGGTGATTTCATTGTCATATGGAAATTCACATGAAGGCAAAAAGCTTCACAAGTATTTCGGTGAACTTTTGAAGAGCATGAATGGTGTATGGAGGCATAACGGACTTCCAAAGAAGAGCCGTCAAGAAAAGGCATAGTGTAGACAAACGCTACTGGTGCGGCTAGGCAGAAGTTGGAAGAATGTAAAGTAGAGGGGGAAAATGTTTTTGCATATGTGATAAAAAATTATTAGCCAAATTCTGGTTGGCTGCAGATGGCAGGTATCCTGTTCCATGGGGACCTTGGTTGCAGGTGATGGCAGGTAAACTGTTGAGGGTAGCAGGTAAAAAGGGGCTGGTTTGACGAAGTGGACAGCGGCGAGGGCTGGGTTTCGGTCATTGGTTTCGTGCTGCGCGCAAAGAATTAAACTCTTGGAATGGGTTATTATGGATAGACGTTCAGCGGAGGTGGGTTCATGTTGGTGTCAGAAATCACCTGTGCGATCCGGTGAGACTTTCATGAGGGTTTGTTACTCCGTGTACGGTGCCCCATGTAACTTCACAGGCGGGAGTATAGGTTTAAACCATAGATCGAATCGTTCAGTCTTTACGGTAATCCGGGATTAACGTCGAGTTGGCCGATGGCTACCCAAGTAACCAATGCGATCTGAAAGTGATCAGGAGTGCCGCAGTCTGAAAAGTGTTCCAGCGGTGGGTTATGCTTATCGTTTTACTGGAAACCGGAAAATGAACATTTCATCTGGACAATTAATTATCGTTCGGCTGGTGGGCCGGTCTATTAGGGATTCCTAGATGGAGACTGGTAGCTTTCTAGGGTTGTTTGCTGATAGTAGAGATTTAGGGGGATATCAGGTAGGTGGTGGATGAGGAGAGGGTGTCCATTTGGGAACCAGGAATAAAACAACAGTAGAGGGTTTGATCTGGAGGGAGAATGGGAAAATAGGAGGATAGCAGTCTGGTCGGTTCACCAGCTGTGGTCGAGGACAGCAAACAGTGAAAAGGAAGAAAAACACTGGGAGTTAAGTTCAGGATTTTTCATGTGAGAGCAAACGTGCTGGTATTCCGTGGGGTCATGAGAAATAAGAGGTTTCCCTTACATGCACTAGACAGCCTCAACCGCGTTGATGTGTTCTGCATTTGCTGAAGGATTTTTTGCCGAGTATCCCAATGTCCCCTACTAGGCAGGATTCTGGTAACCAAGATTCCGTTACTAAAATGAAGTTATAATCGTTTGGTAATACAGCTGGTCTTATGTATTGGATTTTTTTCCTAATGGAGCGTGCGTTGAACAATGACAATCTGAAAATTCGAGCGTCTCTGGCTTTATCATTGAGGCTAGTACTTACAGTTCGTTGACCTCTGCATTCAACCTGGATCAGTGCGGGATGCTAGCCCTCTTGAGTTATCATTCTCAAAGAAAGGACTTGGGTCTGCGTGTGGAATAATAAATGACAGGGTATTAGGTATTGCACTACTACACGGCTGGTTAGAACGGTTCATCTGAGGTATATCTAAGCTATGGGGCCATGTTCTGCCCGCGGTACGTATGAAAAAAAGCGCTTCTGCTAGATATGGTGTACCCGCTGGTAGAGGATACTCGATGCGCTAGGATGGTTTAGCGGAGTGGGAGGTAGGAAAGATGGAAATAATGGAAGATTAGGTTGATGAGAAGGTTCCATTATTCGGGAGTTATGTATGAGGGCTGTTCGCTCACCACACCATACATTTTTATTACGGTTAGGGCCCCTTTATTGTTGCACTACCGTCTTCGAAGAGCTAGTTTATTTCATATGTGGAGAAATACGAGGGTATCCCCGAAGGGGGAAGTCGGTCGGTGACAAATTTGGTCTAGAGGGGGAACTATCATTGTCATTGTTCGTGCACCCCTGGTATCGTTTGCCCGCAAGAAGACTTAGCCTTGGCAATTGACCTCTCGTTGACCCCCTCTTCTGGACGGTTATTTATCGTCTGTGACATACGCGGCACACGAGTGGCAAGCCTGAGGTTTTCAGTAGGTGCTAAAAGTGGGCCCAAGGGGACACATTATATTGCTGCAGATTTAATTTCATTGATAACTTGAGGGCCCGTGGAACGGTCGTCCGGAGCTGGAGACACAATGTAAGGCCCCTCCTGGGATGAGCCAGTAGGTGTTTTCGAAGTATGTTGTCGTTTTTGCTGGGGTAGCTGTGAGGAGATGGGGAAAGACTTGTCTAGGTCAGCTAACCCTGTGGATCTTCTGGGGGTAGAAGTGTGAGGGGCTTTGTCGATCCTTGGTAAAGTGCTTGGGCAAGAGGGGGGCTTCTGGATCTAAATGCCAGCGTGATTGGTATTTTTGCGGCACATCTTATCACTTCTTTTTCGCAGGGGCTGTCTGTCCACCTGTGTCTTGATCGATTTAGACTGTGAAGCTGTTGCGACTATACCCTGCTTAGTGATGAAATCTTTAGCGATTTTTTCATCCAAAAAATGGAACTTATGGGGACGAGAATGCTTTTGTGACCTTTGTCTTAGTCTTCTGCAGTGACATGAAAAGTGGGCCATGCCCTCTGCTTGGAGGATAATGGATTTGACCAATGTGAAGTCTGACCGATCAAGGATGTTGAAGACAAAGGCATTTTTTTGCATCCTGCAGCAGTCGCAGGGTCTCCGATGTCACTGAGTCAAGAAGCTGACTAGCTGCTATCAAGTGATGGTGACCAGGGAGTGCAGTGGGCTCAAGAACGTAGGTTGATGGTGTTAGCTTTGATAATAATCTATAAACAGACCCGATCTGGGTGGACATGCTTGCCAAGTTACTCTCAATGGCGCTGGCCCTTCTACCGGCTTCTCCAAATATTTCCATCATATTGGGGATATCTTTGTGCTCATGTTGTTTGGGTTTCTGATTTACTGTAGGGCGAGAAGCCATTGGTTGAGACCGTTTGCTGGTTTGCCTTGCCATTTCTTTTACCGGAATATTGGTGGTAGGAGATTTGATCTATGATGATGGCTAACGGACAGACAACCCAAGGGTGGGTAATTATAGCCAATGCTGTTTTTTCTGTGGCTGGATCTGGATCACTCACACGAATTATGAGGGGCCAGTAGTTTGGATGAGGGGAGGACTTCCTCAATGTGGCAATGGCGGAAAAATTTGAAACAGGTTGCTAGTAAAATATTCCTAGAATAACTAACCTGAAAAATTAGCGAAATCTGCAAAGTCCTAGCCATGGCCTAGCGCAGTAGCACTGAACAGAAGTCCGAGACACTTTTCAGTTTTCGCCGTTTGGAAGACAACTTGTTCGGAGAAGTTGAACGCGAAAGAATAACTTAAGAAATGGTCTCTTTCTAAGGGCTGGCTGTCGATGGGTGAACAGCCGAGGCATAAGGAACCTGGAGGAACCTGATATTAGCAAATTAGAAAAATAAAATTGTCGGGGGAGAATTTTATTGCCCAGGTTCAGCACAGTCCATTAGGATTGCCCAAGTCGGTAGAGACTTTATAGACAGTAGTACCGAAGTTGCCAGGCTAAAAGGTGTAGACGTTAAAATGTCGCCCGCAAGCAAGAACGGCGTGCCATTGGGTATTGTCGAAGAAATATAATTTTTGTATGGCAGGAAGAGAAGGGGGCCTAAGACTCTGCCCTGAGTGCCACCACCAGTAACAGGCCAAGGGCTTAGGGTGTGCCCGCTAAGCATAACAACCTGTGAACGATGAGGTAAGTAAGGTGGGGACCAAGAAGGCTGTGGACCGATAATACCGAATAATAGCAGGTTCGGCAAAGGGTAGGGGTGACGTACATGATCAAACTTCTTAGATAAAGAACAACGAATGATTCCCCACTTTCAGCTAAGCCGGTGAAAAAATTCAGTAAACCATACTGACGAGTCTTGCAGGGCCGTGAACGGAGGAATCATTGTTGGTTGTCTTTAATAATAATGAAGCCTGATAAGTGGCTAATAATGTGATCTTTAAGGATTTTTCCATTACTCTGGACAGAAACGGGGTTTGTTTTATAGGGCTATTATTGGAATGCTCATGTGAAGGTCCATTTTTATGACTGGGAACGACTGCCGGGCGCTTCCAGTTAGCAGGTACGGTGCTACCATTAGGTGAAGGAGTGAAGAGGTTAAGCAGCAAAAGACAAAGATCCGGTCCGCCATGGGCAAGATCAGTTAGCGGCAGGCCATCGAGGCTCAATCCAGAGGAGGGTTTGCTGTTGGATACTAGCTCAGTATTAATCCTGGAGTCAAAGGGTGTAAAGTTCAGCCACCAAAACGTTCGAGCGACGCGTGGCAACCAATTTCGACTCAATTCAAAAAAAGTCAATTCCAAATATCTACGGTACTACACGCGACGAATTAATAATAATAATAATAATAATAATAATAATAATAATGGTTTATTTCGGAAGCGCCCGAAGCATGCCATGTGCATGATCATGTAGATACAGGTGATGGAATGGACAAATATAATTCATGGAAATATGGAGACTCTCATGAAAACATTGGATAAAAGGGCTCAGAAGGGGGAATAAGGTAGGATGAAAATAAAATAAACGTATGCACACCATAGAGCTTGCGTGGAGTTTAAATGAGCTCAGGAGCGGATTTAATTTTACAACAATCAAACCTCAGTAGTATTCCTTCTGGGCTCGTACGCTTCATATTGAGCAACAAATCAACGACTGCAGCGAATACAGCCAAACAAAGTTCAAGCTGAGCGACTCACACCCCAAGCAAAGGTGGGAGTCCGGTTTGTGACAAAGATTTAGAGCAATGAAACAACCAGTGGGGATTCCAGCAAAGGAAGTTCGTACAAATGAAAAATGTTGTTTGTAACATGGATGCTTATGCTTGGAACGGGGTTTCCTGAACTTCTTTACGAAGCGTATGGTAGAAAGGACAAACTGAGTGGCGGGTAAAAGTGGGGAAGGGTAGATGACAATATCTGGAGCCATGGCCGAGGCAAGGAGTGTATTGAAGGCTTAGGCTGTACAAGGTGGGGAGGCGATAAAAGAGTTACTATCCAGAATCATGAGTTTGAAGTCAGCCCCGAAATCAGCTTTTCCAGGTTAACGCGGCATAGAGAGAAGTTGCGATTTACTTGGATGATTCAATACCTTGGCTTCTTGGTCACGAGGTTGCTTAGTATCTCGTCGTTGAAAAGGTGCGTAGAGGCATTTTAAACGAATGAGAATTTGAAAGTAGTCAGAATTGCGTATTTGCTCGAGAGGATTGTGCTGCTTCTTGTGGAGTGGCGAGACTGGCGACCTTTTTTAGTTACAGCCTGCGAACTATAGAACAATTTTTCAGCCAGTCAGAAAAGGAGTAGGAAATATTTGCAGCAGTCTGAGGACCGTGTTTGAGAAAATAACCACCCCAGTCACTTTGGCGAATAAGCGTGAATAGCAAAGTCCAGTTTTCGCACAGGAATGCAATACTGGATGGGTGCGTTGGGTCAGGCGGGCCACTGAGTGGCAGATAGCGGCTAACCATTTTATGGTCTCTGCTAGGGAAATTCTGTCCTGACACTCCGATGCGAGGCATGTTGTGAGAAAATATCAGGTCTAGCTTGTTCCTATTTCTAGAATGTTCGGAAACATGTCGTGTCCAGCCACCGAGATGGACACTGTTATTTGGGCCCATAAGATTAGGAGGAGCCGAGAGGGTAGGCCAACAAATATGACGGAGAATGAAGTCACCCTTAATAAGCTTGAGTCCGGAAGGAAGGAAAGAGAGGATTTTGGGGAATCTAATAAGAAATGGAAACGTGGAACTTGGGAAAATCTGCGAGCGATATACGAAGTGATTGTGAAGAACAATACATTGGAGGCCGGTAGCGAACCGGAGAGAGTCGGGAATGGAATCAATTGTTTTAAGTAAAAAAGGGCCGTGGTGTAGAGTACCTTGACAAAGGCTAGGCACCCACCATCACCCTGGCTCAGACTGTTGGCCCCCAGAAAGTGTACGCCATCAAAGATTTTTGGTTATTGGGAGTTCTCTCATAAAGCCAGGATTCCGTTTATCAAGATAATTTTGTAATTATATGTAAGGATAAGTCTTTTTAGGTGCAAGAGCTTGCCGAGTTTGGAAGGAGAGTTTATTGGGGCCAAGGAAATGCCTTCTGCGGGAGGTGATACAAGCACATCTGGCGAGGTGTAATCTGGAAAAAAACAAGCTGTCGCGATTGGGAGGATTGGAGTTCAGAGTCGAAGGGAAATATATGAATCTTGGGTCTAGTGGGGGTTCAGATTGGGTGGCTCCCAGCTGAGCTGGAGTAAATGGTGCATTGAGAGGGACTACTGAGAGGTAGGACAACTGGGAACCAACTGAGTGGGACATGTCGGGGCGAAGGGAAAAACATGTGGACTTTGGCGGGTTGAAAGTAAGCAAGGGTGATTAGGAGCAGTTGAGAAGCGCTGGCCAGTTGGAATTGAGTATTGACTGAGGGGTAAAGCAAGTTAGATGGAACACCAAATATGGGACACTTATTATCGGAAGCAGCAGAGATAGTTTTCAGTAAGGGAGTACGACGTGAAGCAGAGGGGACAGTGTGTGGAGGCCGCATTTTAGTATTGTCACGCAGCTACAGCGGTAAATCAGTAGAGACCACAGACGCATAGGAATAAGGAATACTTTTCAAGGTCAAAACCGGATTCGATGAGTTAAGGCGAGTTGATTTAAGAGGAGACAGTTGAATGAAGGAGGAGTTTGTGAGATAGGTAGGAAGACTGTTAGACCTATTCCTCTGGACGACGAGTAGTTCATCACCGGATAGAACAAGCAGCGATTGAGAGTTGGAGGCACGCATAACAAGCGCTGAAGTGGGAAAGCTTGGCAATAGAGCCATCTTTTACTGGGTGGTAGTAAGAAGGGAGAAACGGACATGTCCAGATCAACAGTGATGGGATCAGATGCGAAAGAGTCCAGGGCGGGAGCAGATGACAGGCTGCCGGTGTTTATGAGAAAGAGGAAGGCGGGTCTAAAGATAAAGCTTTGGGGACTTCAGAAGAAGCGGTGGAGTGATCACCTCCTTTTGCCGAAGGCTCGGAATATTCAGGAGTCATTCTCGCGGAGAACGCCGAGGGAGGTCTATTGATTTTCCTTTGAAGAGGGGTTTTACCTTCGGCTGTTTTTATGTTTCAATGGGCGTATTAGAAGCTACAGTGTTACACATTTTAATGAATTCTTTGGCAGATAGATCATCTGCAAATCGCATAAGTATTGGACAGTTGAATCGCTGAGGGCGCTTAAGCAGCCTTGATATTTGACAATGAAGGTAGGCCGCGACACTATCATTCAACAATGTATCCTTGACATGATTGAGGGTTGTTCTCTCTGGGACATTGAGCACGACTGCATTTCGGGAGTTTTTCACTCTTACGAGAACCTCGAAAGCAACAGAGTCGATAAAGTGGCCAGCCTCTGCCAGTTTTTGTGGGGTAGAATTTTCGACGCGTAATAAAGCGAGTTCCGACACAGTATTTTACAAATTTAAAAGTTGGGAATTTACATCTGAAAGGCTTTAGTCTATGACAGCTGCTCTCTGCGTCATCAAGCCTACGAAGTCTCAGAGCTCAACCAAGCGTTGTTTTAAGACTGCGGGAGTTTGAATGAGTCTATTTGATAATAATAATAATAATAGTTTATTTCGGAGACGCCCGAAGCATGCATTACTCATGATCAAAATTTTACGAGCGACAAAAACGGACAGACGAAATTCATGAAAAATTTAGAAATACCTAACACTAAAGGGGGTAGGGAGAAGTAGGGGAAACATGAGAGGGAGGTCAATGTATGCACACTAGGGAGTAACGTGGGGAGTTTACGTGAACTCGGAGATGGGTTCAAATATGGGCCTGGTGAATTTGAAGGTCAAGGTCAGAAGGAGCGGCTGGCTGAGCCAAGTGGGAGAGAACGGAACCTGGGGGTTTTGCATGAGGAGGACTGAAGATCGACATGAGAAACCGTCGTTACGAGGAACGATGAAGAAAAAGGGAAAATGAAGAGAAGAAAAGAAGAACAAAATATTGAGTTTTATAGCTGGGGACTAGGTAGCCGTGAATTATGCTTCACTGCAACAGGCGGACGGTGTCAATTTGAAAATAGTGAGCTGTAATGCAAGACGTAAAGAATGAGTTAGTTGGCATCAGTGCCGCGGAAGGATCGAGACACGGTCAGTATGAGGCACAGTTATGGACAAAAGGGACGTATATCATGAGGAACGTTGGCATGGTGGTAAAAGGACTGAAGGAGGCACAGAAAATATGTGCATACAAAAATATTTATGTATGTATATATATCAAATAGCCGTAAAGAGATGGAACACGGAGGAAGCAGTGGTTGGACGAGACAGGCAGGGTTGGGTCAGTGGTGCGGGATGAACTTGGATATACTCTGATGAATTTTTTAGTGACAGGTGAATATAGGGGCTCGATGGCAAAAGAGTGCCAACTTTGGAGGCACGGAAGTGAGGGCTCTTAGTAGAAGTTGATAAGCGAGGGAATATGAAAGAAAGCATCGACGGAAACAAGTGAGAGTGGATCTAACAGTGTGATTATTGCGGGCTTGACACGTGGTGATGGTCAAACATGGGTGAAGTATTATTAGATGGACGTACATTATGCAGCAAGAAGATGGCCGTGAAAATGGCTGGAGAACGCAGAGCAACTGGAAGTACGGTGTCGTTGGAGAGGTGTAAAGGATCACTGGGGAAGGATAACTTGGAGGTCAGAGGAACTGCGGTAAGAAGGTGCATCAGTTGTAACAGCGAATAACATGAAAGAGAGATAAGGAAGTGGAGGATCAGAAAAATCAGGTAATGGAAGACCACATGGTTTGAAACTGTAGGTGAGAGTGATGGAGTTACGGTGACATTGCACTGGGTGGAACTCGGAAAGGCGACGCAACCTGAAAGGCTTAATGAAGATGCCTGTGGCGAGCAATGTACGAAGCAGAAGAGGGTGCTGACCTGAAAAAACCAGGTGAGAGATGATGAATCAGATTGTTTCACTTTAGATGACACAGGATGAAGACCGAGAAGAAGAAAAGAATCCGGGCTGGAATGCCTGTGATAGAACAAAAATGTTCGAAAAATGGTTTTGCTTCGAAGTTGGGAGAATGGAAGTGGATAGTTGCTTGCTTGCCGGCCATTGCACCAAGGGATTGAGCCAGAAGTTGCTAATCGGTTCAGTGCCCAAGAGGACGATCCACAGAAGGCTTACGGATTCAGACATGGAAAACACGGAGGTGGTAAAAAGATAATACATTCGGACTTAAAAATGCAAAGTTTGGGATGGCGGGTTCTTATACGGGGATTGGTCGTGGTTACGGATGTGTCTGCGGGGTATTAGATGGACAAAAAAAGATATCGCGGAGTGGTAGCTGGCGATCAGTCAGCTTTATAGGCATATGGAGGTACCAAGTAAATACTGATTAGGAGCCGATAGGGGGCGAAATGAGTGGAAAAGAACATTTCGGGCTTGGGCGGAGTAAAGTGGATAGGGCGAGAGTCGCATCATGCAGTGAGGCTTATCATTGTGAAACACAATACGAACAACAACAAAATGGATGGGTTTGCATACAGAAGTAGAACGACACGGAAGGGAAGCGATAAGAGTGTTGACAGGAATGACGAATGAGCGAAACGTGGCTGAAGAATGGTAGGAGCATGCGGTCTGCAACGGACTGTGATAAATGCGCCAGGGCGAGGAGAGTTGGAGCATACAATCCACAAACGGTGCAAGTGGGTGGGGCTGACCTTGAGCTGGACACCAAACCTGAAAAACACTTCGTGAAGTGAACACAGGGGACGTGAGCCACCAGCCTAATTTCGCTCGCACATCGTTGCAAACGGCCTGCACGCCCGATGTGCGTCGGCCAGAGCGCTGGATCTCACCGAGCCCCGCAACGTTGGGATTGGGAGAGACAAGCTTCGTTCCCTGTAGTTTAAGTTGGACGACCAACGGATAAGCTGCTTTGTGAATCTTCTTTGAATACATTTGGTAATAATTTCGTCGGATTTTCTCATACTAAAGAAGATTAGGGGACAATATTCGAAGAGGGACCTGGCATGTACTTTGTACATGTAAAGAATGCTCTCCCTAAGCTGAAAGGATCTGAACAGAAGGCCAGGACACTTTCTGGCCTACTCCTTTTGGAAGACAGCATGTTCGAGAAGTTGGAGGAGCAAGAATAGCCTGAGCCAAGGTCTCATACAAAGGGCTGGCTGTCGATGGGTGAACCGTCGATGCATAAAGAACCAGGAAAAACCTGGCATTTGTAAGTTAGAAAAATACACTTGTCGGCGGAGAATTTCATCGCCAGGTTAAGCATCATTCATCAAGAGCTGCTGAATCAGCAGAGATTTTAGGGATAGTAGTACTGAGGTTGCCAGGCGAAAAAGTTCAGACTATCTTAACGTCGTCCGCGAACAAAAGTGGCTTGCCAATAAGTATTGTCGGAAGCGTCATTTATATACAGGAGGAAAAGCAGGGGCCTAAAACTCTGCCCTGAATAACACCGATAGTAACAGGCTTAGGATTAGAGGTGTGCCCGTTAATTAAGACAACCTGTGAACGATGAGATAAGTAAGACGAGAACCAAGAAAAAAGTGGATCGACAAAGCCAAATGATCGTAGCTTTGGTGAGGGGTGGGGGTGAGGTACTCGATCAAATGCCTTGGATAAGTCCAGATGAAGAACAACAAAACATTTCTCACTTTCAGCAGAGTCGGTGGCGAGATTCAGAAAATCATGCTGACAAGTCATTCAGGACCGTGAACGGGGGAATCCATGTTGGCTGTGAATAATAAGGCTGAGGCCTAATAAATAGTTGACAATGTGGACCTCAGCTATTTTTTCCATTATTCTGGATAAGATGGGGATATGGTTTACAGAGCAATAACTGGATACCTCATGTAAAGGTCCTTTTTATGAATGGGAACTATTACGGAGCGTTTTCAGTTAGCAGGTACGGTGCTACCATTAGGTGAAAGAGTGAAAAGGTTAAGCAACAAAGGGGGGAGATCCGGTCCACCATTGACAAGTGCAACTGGTGGTAAGCCATCGGGGTATAATCGAGAGGAGGGTTTGCTATTGGATAGTAGCTTAGAAATTCTCCTGGCATAAAAGGGTATCATGGAAAGGACAGAGTCGGTAAGTGGTGAAGACGGGGTAGGGGCAATGACAGTAGCTGGAGCCATGGATGAAGCGAAGAATGCATTGAAGGCTTCGGCTATACAAGGTGGGGGGGGGGGGTGATAGGTGAGTTATTATCCAGAATCAGAAGCTGGAAGTCGGCCTTAACATCAGCGTTTCTAGACTTACGCAACATAGAAAGAAGTTGTGACTTGTTAGGATGACCCAAAGCCTTAGCTTCTTGGTCACGATGTAGCGTATTATCTTGTCGGTGAATACTTGTGGAGATGCGGTTCAGACGAATTAAAAAAATAGAAAAGTCGTTGGAATAATAATAATAATAATAATAGTGGTTTATTTCAGATAACCCGAGGCATGCTGTAACGCAAGATCAAACGGTACAATTGGACATAAAGTCCGAATTCCAAGAGGATGATTCAGGTACACGCACTCGATATTGTACAAGAGAAAGTATTTAAGTTACCCTTTAGAGCGGCGCTCGGCAAATTTGAACTCAAGGACGGGTGGCCAGCCCGGCCAAGCCAAGGTGGAGCTGGTCGGAGGTAGTAGACTCTTCCTGAAATAGTACAAAAAGAGGGGCTATGCAACGAGAGAATCAGACAGAACTGACGAGAGTTTTGTTCACCTTGAGGGAAAAGAAGTTGCCAAGTGAGATATGAACCAGCTACAGCGTTGCGCGGAGTATGGCACGGCTTTTGATTGAAATTAGACGATAAAATGAATGAATATGCAGATAAAGAACAATCAAAATGCTTCACAGATTTACCTTGTAACGTTCAGCGACCAAATATCGGCTGAGTCCGTTAAATCGTTGCGCACGTTGTTTACTTTCATAAGGGCGGAATGTGATACACAAAAGTGGAAATGGGAACTGGGCGACAAACCGGTTTGTGATACGTCGTCATGATGGTCGCAGATACACGGTTTGCACAGACGAGTATTTAAATGACAGGTAAGTATTTACGTTCGATTATCGTTGTCTAAGGGCTGAACATGAAGACCAGAGAGATGCAAGAATCAAAATTGTCTCAGAAGATTTACGAAGATAGAAAACCGGATATGAAAAAGCTTCAAACAACCGATGAATACAGTTGCGAAGTTGGAGGGTGAAGTAGTTGACAGGCGAAATACTATCTGCTGGTATTCTTTGTAAGAGATGGATCCTGTGAGGGCGAAAGATCAAAAAGCTGCGATAAAGATGTCTCTCAGATGTGAATATATGTGGACGGCATGAATCTTTGCAAGGTGAGGATATTGCAATGCAACAGCCGTGTGGGCGAACAGAAGGACTGATAGAGAGAGCGAACTATCACAATATAGCCGACTGACGGGATGCTCTGTGAAATATACTGTTTGGACTCTGTGGGACAGACGTGTATGGCAACATTAAATGTGACTTTTGCAAATATATCGATAACTGTGATAAAATAAGAGCGAGTTTTATCTCGGGGGTTGGTTAGGTTTGCGAATGGGACAAGCAGGTGTTTTGGCACGAATCCTCAGGAAAAAGAATCATGAACGGTAAGCCGAGTACGGAAACGGTCTTTTAACTCCGCGATAATTATGTTCCAGGGAAGGTAGGGTTTTTCGGGCGTAAGAAGCGGTATGTTAAAGTGGCGAAGATGGAGACAAGTACGATGAAAAGTAGGCGATAACTGGGGGAGATAGTTCCATATTTGCAGCATTTCGGGTGAATAAATGTTGTCTTTTCTGCAACCGGTGCTGGTGGGTGGGGCTGATCATGCGCTGGACACCCAAACAGAAACCTCTTTTTTTGACAGTAGGTGCGATCCGCCATCCTAGCTGCTCCCGCACATCGTTGCAGACGTCCTGCACGCCCGATGTGCGCTGGCCAGAGAGGGTGGATCTGACCGCGCCCCGCCCCGCCTCTACGGGCTCCGCTGGAATGACATTGTCGTTGTCACATAGAGATCCAATAGTCCAGAAGCTTGCGACCAGCTTGCGAGGGGTCCTGTAGAGCAGGATCTATGTGGTAGTGACGAAATCACGAGCAGGTATCGAATTTTTAGCGGTAAATGTGGGTCAGGCAATATGCCGAGGCATCGAAGGGAAGGCAACATCAGTGGATGTCTGGAAAGGAAAAAATAGGAAAACGCAGCCTGGGGTGCTCCCAGCTGAGGATCAACTGTCAGTGGTAAAGAAAAACCTCTAGTATCTAGAATGTGGAGCTACTTGGTTAATGGTTCGACTTTGCAAAACACAAGGTTGTACACGAAAGATCAATAAAACTTGAGTGGTATATACGGTGACCTGTGTGATACGAAGGTCTCGTGGCCCCCGACTCAGACCTGCGTGTCAGTAACCCAAACCAACTTCGTACGCTCGCTTCTCCGAAGTGTACGGATCATTGTTTGATACAAGTGTTAGGACATCAAAAAATTCGTTTAGTTCTTCTTTAAATCTCGGCAAGTGGCCTATTGCACGGACATTCGGTGGAAGTTTCTTCCACATTTGTTAGTGTCTAACAATGAAGAAATTGGACCGTAGGCTGGTTCTCGAGGACGGCGCAGTGACCGAATGACTGCTGTGTCGTAACGAATACCTTAAGCTTAATGGTCTCGTACCACAGGGGGGCTTTGCAGGATCTATATTTTAATAATGAGTGGAAAAAGGACAAGTTGTTTTTATCCGTCGGAGCCAAAGGGGTTCGAGTTGTAGCAGGTCACAGCGCTGCTGATAGTTGAGACTAGACGAATAGCCAACTAATTGTTCAGTAAAGGTGCGCTGAACATTTTCGATGGCGATCCTATCAATCTGGCGCATGTTGGAGCCAACTATTGAACTATACTCTAGCAATGGTCTAACGTGTGTTGTATAGACACTGAGCTTACTTTCACGCAAACGGAATGTTTTGTGGACAAGTCCTACTAACCTGCGAGACCTAGCAATTTGAATGTCTGTTTGCTCCGAGAAGTTGAACGAACAGGAGTAGTATATGCCCAGGTCGCGTACTGATGATTTGTTGGGGATTAGATGACCACCTGTACTAAACGTTTCTGGAGGGACATGACACTTGTATGTAAGAATGCAGCTTTTGTCCGCCGAGAACTTCATTACCCGATCGATACACCACGAATTGAGCATCCGTAAGTCCTTCGGTATTTTTGCTATAGTATTACCCAATGAATTATGGTCGAGGGTGTACAACAGCTTTACATCATCAGCAAATAAAAACGGAGTTCCATGGCGAACCACGGTAAATATGTCATTTATGTGCATGAGAAACAACAACGGGCCCAGTACACTACCTTGGATCACACCGCTGGTCACAGAACTGGGTGTGGAAATTGTGCCATCAACGTTTACTGCTTGACTGCTCGAGGACAGGTACGATTCTAGCCAAGCATACAGTGGGTCAACAATGCCGAATGTCTTAGCCTTTGACAACAAACGAATATGAGACACCCGGTCGAAGGCCTTAGACATGTCTAAAAAGACTGAGGTCACTGCCTTACCATCATTGGCAGCTATCGTAATAAGGTTCAGAAAGTCAGTCATATATGTTGCACAGGATCGATCTTTTAGGAACCCGTGCTGACCTTCCCTTATAAGGTGGTTTTTGAGGAGGTGATCTGTTGGTTTAACTTTTATTAATCTTTCCATAATCCTCGATGCTACTGGGGTATGATTCGCAGGCCGGTAGTTGGCCGGGTCCTCCCGTGTTCCCTTCTTATGAATTGGAATAATAACCGAAGTTTTCCACTGCATAGGGCATCAACTAAACCGTATAGACAAATCGAACAAATTTGACAAAATAACTGGGATACCTGGGCAGCCCAATTTAAAAGTGGCCGATGGCAACGAGTCCGATCCGGGGTGGAAATACGTTTTGCTATTTGAAATTAAAGGCTCGATTTCGGAGGACAGAATGTTACGGAAGAAAGTGGCTCATGTGATGGTACTGGTGGATTGCAGAAAAATGTAGTTGTTTGAAAAGTTTATGATACTTCTTATGGAGTCGTGAGACAGGCGACCTCTTCTCAGGTCTAGCTTGGGTGATTTTAGACAGTTTTTCAGACAGTCGGAAAAGAAGGAGTCGAAAATATCCGCAGCAATCTGAGGGTCATGGGTGAGGAAATAATCACCCCAGTCTTTCTGGCTAATAAGCTTGACTAGCAAGGCCCAATTTCTGAATTGGAATGTATTTTTGAAGGGGTGTGCGGGATTAGGTGGGCCACTAAGGGGCGGATGGCAGGTAACTACTTTATGGTCACTGCCGTGGAAATTTCGTGGTACGGACACGTCGATGAAAGGCATGTTACGAGTAAAAACCAGATCCAGTACGTTCCCATTTCTGATAGGTTTGACTGCAGCTGCTTAGCTGACATCGAACTCATTAAAATGGAATTGCTAGCTTACAGCTTAGGCGCGCTTTGTTTACAAATAGGTATTTTCACTTAGACTTACTTGGGATTGACAACTGCCCCCCAAAAGCGGCCAACTCTGGTGTCAGGCCCTCCTCTAGCTATAGGCAATCTTCCTTTTCAAATGTTTCTTCTCAGTCACATAAAGTGGCTTATAGTCAGGACAAAATTACTTCAAGGTACTTCCATTCATCCAGACCTGATTTAACCTTCGGTCGGACACATCAGCCTATCTTGGAAACCCTTTAGGACATTTGGGTGATCCTCACCAGTCATCCATTGAGGTACGCAACTGGGTTAGCAACCGTTGACCAGGCTTTTCAATAGGCCAGGAATTCGGTCTAGCATCAGTTTCTTCAATCGATTGGCTGCTTGAAATGTGATTTGTTTAAGTCCACCTGGTACCGGTAAGGTCCAGCTCACCGAAACGTACGTCAAGCTACGTACCAAAAGGCATGGCGCGCTCCAGCTCATCAGCCCTGGTCATTAGCTCGTTCAGTCTCCCTTCTCCCGTCATTTATACAGGGTAACCAATATAATTACTAAACACATTAATTGCTATTGTTCTGCTTCCCCATTCGCTGGACGGGAATCGAGTCCGCAAATCGTGCGTGCGACCAAAAGACATCATGCTGCGTCCAGCCACCAAGTTGAAGGCTAGTAATAATAAAGGTATATTTCTTGATAGTGGTCAGGACACACGCACAAGGTTTGGTCAGAGAACATAGTGGTTCACAGTAAAGTGGGTTTATCACAATTTTTAAATTCACGGTTCACACAACTGCAGTAATAGAACTATCAGCATGGACGGTGTTTAAGTGAACTAAAGAGGGAAGGGTCGGCGCGGTTATTGTGAATCGGTTTCAAGTTCGGAACGGTGACGATGAGGTTGGCGGGATGGACGTAGGAATGCTGACAAAGCGATACTGAAGAAAGGTGAAAGTGCAGTGTTTGGAAGAACTCATAAAGCAACTGGTGTTGGACATCACAACATGAACAGCGAGTTGAGGCAGGAATAATACACAAATTGCCTTATGGGCGCCGATAACTGTCTACGACGGATCCGGTAGTCCAGAATGGATCACGGCGATCAATGGAATTTGGTCTGCAGTCGATGGCGATAGAGCGATGGAGAGAAGGATATTCAAAGAAGAGTCGGGAAGTGTAAAAGGAGTCGCGGTGTGGCACCAACTGGATATTTAAGGAATCAGTATTGAGAAACTGGTTGAGAATGTTGCCAAAATAAAAGTAAAAATAGAGTTAACATGGTGTAATGAAAGTGCAGTCGGAGATGTTTGCAGGATACAAAGAAGATTAATCCTCCATTGGATAACTCATTTTGGAGGGAGCCTGTGATACAAATGCAAGTGAGTCGAATGAGGCGATCAGATTGGCCTTTCTGTATAGGTAATTCCGATATTATATAGAAAATCACATGGAGGCAGAAACCCTCACCAGGAATGCAGTGTGCTTTTAAGGAGCGTGAATGGTAAATGGACACAGAACGGGGAACTTCGACAAGAAGCCATCGAGGAAACACTGTTGGAGACAAGCGCTGCTGATGCATCCAAGCAAATATGCACAGGTGGTGAAGAGGAAGGAAGACTGCGGTGGCTGGGATAGGCCAGATCCGAAGGAACAGAGGAAATTGAGTGTAAAAGTGAGATTTTCTGCATAAGTGATAAAGGAATGAATAACCAATTGGTTGGTATTTTGTTTCATAAAAACATTGGTTACTGTTGGTATCAGGTAGTGCATGATGAGGGTAGCAGTCAAAAGTGTCTAGGCTGACGAACTAGGGAGAGTAGGTAAGGAACGCAACTGCGAGGGTCGGACTCCAGTCCTGCAAGCAGAGTGAATTGAACCGTTCGCATTGAGTACGGGAAACGGATGCTGATGGATGATGCCGTGAATCCTTCCGGCGGTCCGGTGAGACTATCATGATTGATTGTAATCCTGGTTATGGGATTGTGATCACTGGTTATCCATGTAAGGTACTCCATATAAAGCGTCATCAGGTGTGAGCATAGGTTTAACCATGGTCAACCCGATCGATCGAACCGTTTAGTCCGTTAGGTAATCCAGGGGTAGCGTAGATTTGGTTGATGGGCTACCCAGGTAACCAGTGTGTTCTGAAGGAGAGGAGAAATGAGGCAGTCTGGAGAATGCTGCGGGTGGGAGTAATGATTAACGGCTTATCGAAAATTAGGGTGATAATGCTACTTGATGGCCAGTGGGCCGATCTACGAGGGTTTAACAGGCGGAGACTGGTAGTTCTGTAAGGCAGTTGGTTGATGATGGCGATATTAAGCGCATGCTCAGCCAAAGTGCGAAATGGTTAGGCTGATAGGTGGTAGAAGAGTAAGGGGCCCAGTTGAGAGTTAAAAATAAAACAGTGGAAGAGGGTGGGGTCATAAATAGGAATAGGAAAAGGGAAGACAGCAGTCAGGTTGTTGACCTGGCTGTAGGTCGGGGTGGAGAAATTACAAAAAAAGGAAATGCCCAGAGCTAAGGTGAGGCCTTCTTGTGTGAATGCGAACGGGCTGGCTTTCTGTGGGGCCATGAACAATGAGATGCATAAGCTTGCTAGGTGGAATAGGGTCCCAACATACCATGAGCAAATACGCTGATCGGTGAGT
Organism: Fasciola hepatica; assembly: GCA_948099385.1. Lineage (NCBI taxonomy): Eukaryota > Metazoa > Platyhelminthes > Trematoda > Plagiorchiida > Fasciolidae > Fasciola > Fasciola hepatica. Next base: position 7,294,211 of record CANUEZ040000182.1, on the reverse strand, counting down.
ATTGGTTATTAAAGAGTGGTAACCTGTGTGGTAAGACTCTAGGTAAAGTAGGAGGGCAAGAAAAAGAACGATGAGACCGTTGATTTATAGCCTGGGACAAGAGAACTGAGTGAAGGTGAGCACCTATCATTAAAGGAATGACAGTTCATTAGGGGAAATAGTGTCGGTAAGAATTTTGGTTTCGTAACTGAGCCTGCATGGTAGCAGACAAATCATCGCTGACTTTGGGCAAGATTATTAGTGCTTGGGCTAGAGGGGAACACAGAAAAAGCGAAGTTGTGGATGGTAAATTATAAAAGTGCAATGATTACATACCTCGTTCCGACAACCAATACAGGTGAGGCTTTGCCCATATCTGTTAGGCGTAGGCGTATCAATGCCGGGGTATCGTCAGAGCAGAGGTTGCATGATGTAACTATTCAGACCATGTATCGACTACTGCATTAAACATCAGCAAGCTGGTCGAGGACTTTGCAGGGAACCCAAAAATGCTAAAGCTGAGTAGGGCGGGGTCGGCAAGAATAAGTGGAGAGCTCGAAAGGCATGCTGTCACCCCGCACTGGTCCAGACGTAAAGAACTGCAAGTTAACTCGAAAGTGTGATCAGGTCCATAAGATAGAGAGAAGCCGAGAGGGTATGCCAACAAATATGAGGGAAATTAAAGTCACCGGCAATAAGCTTCGTTCCAGGAGAAAGAAACGAAAGGTATTCGAAAGACCTAACGAAAAGTGGAAACAATAAATGGGGGAATTAGTTGAGTGATACACGCAGCCAATGTGAAGACCACTGCTTTGGAGGTTGATAGTGAACCACAGAGAATCGGGCATAAAATCGAGCACCGTATGTAAAAGAGGGGTCGTGGTGTAGAATTCCTTGACGTAGGATAGGCACCCACCACCACGCTGGTTCGTTCTGTCGGTCCTTAGAGGACTGTACCCTACCAAAGATACTTGATCATTGGGAGTGCTCTCCGGCAGCCAGGATTCCGCTATTAAGATAATGTCGTAATTATTTGTGAGGACAGATTTTTTTAGGTGCGGGAGTTTGTCAAGAAAAGAAAGCAAGTTGGATAAGGCTAAAGATATACCAATTGTGGGAGGTTATATAGGCACTTTAGGGGTTAGTGTAAGTCGGAAGGAGGCAGGCTATCGCGATTGGAAGGAGCGGAGATCAGGGTCAAAGCGGAATAAGTTGATGTTGAGGCTATTTGAGGTTCAGATGGGGTGGCTTCCAGCCAAGCTGGTGTAAATGTTGCAGTGAGATGGACTGCTGACGGATAGAGAAACTGGGCAGTAGCGGAGGGGAAACTGTCGGAGCAAAGGAAAAAACCTGTGGGGTTTGGCGGGCCGATATCAGACAGGGGTGATCAGGAGCAGTCGAGGAATACCGGCCAGTCGGAAGCGAATATTGGTTGAAGAGAGGAGCAGAGGACAGGGTTGAAAATTTGTAAGGAGTAGGGGTATATGTTGGTAGAATTGGCTGCACGTTGTGAGAGGGGTAGCACAAGTTGGGTGGAACAGCAGATACGGAGAGTTAGTATAGGGAGCAGTAGAGATAGTTGTCAGGTGAGGCGTATGGAAGACGTTCGAGAGCGGCTGGTGAACGTGTCTCCTATTAGGTCTAGCAGCGGAATACCGACGTTTTCCCCTTTATCGGACGAATAATTAGAGGCAAGTCGGTTTACAGGTGCGGGGTGTATTCTGTATATCGTGGTACGAAAACAGTACCGATACGAGACATACACCGAACGGAAAACGAAACGCAACGGCCATGCGGGAAGCGAACCGCGAGAGCGTACAATCGGCGAACGACCGAAACCGAAAGTGTTTCAAAACGAGATCGACGAAAGCCTCGGAAAAGTCAGTACAGTAAAAAAAACCGGACAACTTTATGAGGTCGATGTCAAACGTCGGAAAAGATTGTAGAGAAAATAGATCCAAAATATTTTCCAGAAAACAGTCATTTTCTCAGAACGATAGAGGTCACTAGAGGAGAGCGACGTGAGGTAGAGTGGAAGGCTTGTGGAGGCAGTATTTTGTTGTTGACAGGCAGTGAGCACGGTGAATTTGCAGGGAACACCGATGCATTGGAGCAAGGGATATTTCCCAAGGTCGAAACCTTATTCGGTGAGTGAAGGCGAGTTTATTTAAGAGGAGACAGGTGAATGAGGGAGGGGTTTGTGGGATAGGTAGGTAGACTGTTAGACCTATTCCTCTGAACGGCGAGTAGTTCATCACCAGTGGGAACAGATGGCGAATTAGAGTTGTGGGTGTACCCAACAAGCGATGAGGTGGGAGAGCTAGGCTATAGTTGGCGTCTTTTACTGGGTGGCAGTAAGAGGGTAGAGGCGGAAATGTCTAGATCAAAGGTAATGGGATCAGATTTAAAAGGGTTTAGTATGGGAGCAGATGAGGAGGAAGTGGGCGATTGTGAAGAGGCAGGGGGCGTGTGTGAAGATAAAGCAGTGGGGACTTGAGAAGAAGCGATGGAGCAGCCAGTCGTCTGTGTCGATGGCTCAGGACTATCAGGCGTCTTTCTAGTGGGGAAAGTCGAGGGAGGTCTAGTAATTTCCCTTTTGAAAAGGGGTTTTATCTTCGGCTATTTTTGTTTTTATAGGGAGGATTAAAAGCTATAGTGTTACACATTTTAATGAATACCTTTGTAGATATATCATCTGCAAATCACATAAGGATTGGACAGTTGAAGCTCTGAAAGAGCTTAAGCAGCCTTGATATTTGGCAAGGAAGGTGGGGCATATCACATTCATTCAACAGTGTATGCTTGATATGATCCAAAGGTATTCTCTCTGGGACATTAAACACGACTGCATTACGAGAGTTCCACACTCTTATGAGAACTTTGGATGCAACAGAGTCGATAAAGCGGCCAGCCGCTCTCAGGTTTCGTAAGGTAGAATGTTCGATGCTTTCAGTGATGCACAGTAGGGGGGCGAGTTTAGATACCGTGTCTTCCAACTGCAGAAGCTGAGTCTTTATATCTGAGATACTTCGGTCTGAAACAGCTGTTCTTTCCGTCGCCAAGCCTACAAAAGTCACAGAGGTCAACCGAACATTGTTTTAAGGCCACTGGTGTTTGAGTTAACCTATTTTTCCCAGTAGCCGGAGTGTGAGTGGATGACGTAGTATTGGAAGTCTTCTTTGCTACACGTGGCATTTTGAAATATTAAAAAGACGCTGTGAGTGGGGCGGAAAAATAAAGGCAAACAAAAGCGAGGTTAGAATTTAGCTCCGAGAAAAATTCCCTGGATTTCTATGGGTTAACGGAATGCCTTAAGAAACTATAATTTTTAGTATTTCCTAAGACAGATGAATGAACACAATATCGATAGCGGCACGCAACACAACCTGGTGTAAAGCAGCACTTCTGGTAACCGGAGTGCAAGTGAATGTGGTTTCACTGGAAGGCTTCTTTACTGCATGTGGCATTTCAAAGTATCAAAAAGAGGCCGTGAGTGAATCAGAACGGTAAAGAAAAACTAAGACAGGTTAGAATTTACTTTCGGGGAAGACTCCCTGAATTTCTCTGGGTTACTAAGACTCCCTAGGAAGCCGCATTTTTTATATTCCCCAGGAAAGCTGAGTGAAAAACGATACCGGTGACAGCACGCAATACGATCTGGTGTAGCGCTGTTAGTGGAAGGTCCGATCCACCGGTAATCGTTACAGCTGGGGGTAACTCATCTGGTCCAGGATGCGCAGATGTTTCATAGTGTGAAATGAGCCTGAAGATAACGTTTACTTCAAATGCTAGGGCAGATAGAGAAGAGCTGTTGACAGCAAGAGGATTCAGGCGGGCTAGTTCTGGGGCGAGGGCCATGGGATTGGCAAAATAAATGTTAAATGCCTGAGCGATATCCGAGGGGGAAATGGCCGAAAATTTATTCGGTAACACAACGTACTAGATAGCAGTACCTTTTGCCGAATTCCTAGATTTGTGTAGGAGTAAGAGTTTCAGTGCTTTATTGTGATGTCTCAAAGCTTTGGCTTCTTCACTGCAAAGCCGGTCTTCCCTTAGGTTGCGGATAATATCAGTACGATGTATTCGTCTCATAAGAAGGGAGCAGCCGTGGTTTTGGAGGTAGTCTTTGCCTCCTAAGGTACTTTTGTTGGGGAAGCAAGTGTGGATTTCCCAAGGGAGGAGTTCTTGGCGGTCCGACAAGGCTTCCAAAAGGCAGTTTCCCATGCTAAAGTAGAAGTGATCGGCCGCCTGTTGGGGATCAGCGGTTAAAAAATCTGCTCTAATCTTCGTACTGATGAAATTGGGCAAAAGGGCTTCGATTTAAACAGAGAGGACTGTTGACTGAGTTAAGATGGCTTGATGGATAAGGATGGAGTGAAAGATTACCTGCTACTATCCTAAGGTTGCTATCTGAAAATTTATGCAGAAAGGAAACCGAAAATTTGGAGTTTCTGTTAGTGAATATAAGATCTATGATGTTGGCTTTTCTGGTAGGGGTTTCAACACTTTGCGCCTAACCTTCACTGTGAGCATGGGAGACAAAGTTCATTAAGTTGAGAGGTGCTGGGAGGTTCGTCCAGGATATCTAAGTCCATGAAAAATTACCGGCTATGACTTCTGCAGCCAAAAATAGTAGTAAAAGATAATCAAAGGCTTCAATCAAAGGATGCAAGTCCGTAATAGTAGCAGAGGGAGGGCGACAGGCACAATCAATATGCATGACTATAGTTGAGAACCGAATTGTGAGTCGTAGAGGACCCGGAACTGAATCGAGTACAGCATGTCTAGCGCAAGTTACTTAAAGGGCTCGCTGTACGTTCACTAGGCACCTATCTCCGCGTCTGCCAACCTTACTTACTCTAAAAACCTTGTACCCCTCAAGCAGAATTTCGCTTGTGGGGGCGTCTTTCGTGAGCCAGGTTCCAGTAATAAGGATCATATCAGGACTTGACGTCATGACAACGTTTTAAGGGATGAAGCCCATTTAGGATGGACTGGGGGCTAAATAAGATCAAGGATAACCCACACACGTGAAAGTGGGTTACTGGGCCAGGTCAAGCAAGGGATTTACTGGAAGGAGAAAGTGCACAGTAAGGGGCATGAGTTGAAGCTATCACAGAAGAAGAAAAGTCAGTGTTAGACACCTCCGCGTGGTGACAGCAGGCCTCAGAAGATAGGAACCAGGAGGGTGTGGGGTGGCTTCGCCGCTTGTAAGTGAGGCTTTCTCGGGTGCGAAAATTTCGGAACCGGTGGTTGGTGGAGTGTGTATATGAAGGTTATTTTGAAAGGAGATAGTGGTAGTACGCAATAATGCCTAGCTGACCATCGGAGTTCAAAGTGCTATCAAAGGTGTAAACAACTGGAAAGGTACTGGTATTGGAAAGTGGTTTATTAGGGCTGAAAGAAAGGAAAGACTGCGGGGTTGTATGTCCTTTAGTGGTGGAATTATGCACGCAGGGTTTTGTGGATACTTCCCGCGGGTAATAGTATTGTAGTGGGATAGGCAATTGTGCGGAGAAACGAACATTTTGTGCTGTAACTAAACTAACCGGATAAACTCTGGAGGCACGGAAAACGTATGAGTTGATGAGTCAGGTGGCTGCAGTCCTCAATTAACGCTCTGAGGAGGGTTTGGGTATGGTCCTTATAGAAGAGCTTGGAGCTGAGATTTTGCTAAGAGAAAATATAGTCTGAGAAACTACCTGTTTTGGGAAGAGAAATTGCTAGCCCTGGCATTAGTGACATCCCACCGGGGTATCCGTTCTCTTCTAATTTTTGCAAGGCCATCAGAGTGTGGCCTGACGATAAGATGAGGCTGCTGCCCAGTGAACTGAAAGTAGCTGCCTTTAGTGGGGATGCAAGGTGGGTTGCCGAATTTTTGATTTGCAGCCATCGGTTTTCCTTGGTATCGACGCTCTGTGTTGGGAGTTGGGTACAGATAGTCACCAACTTTCGGCCCGAGGGAGATAAGTCAGATCGCTACGACAATACTGTGTCCTTAGGTGGGACACTTCTTGGCAATTCCTCTGCGAGGGTATGCCCGGGTGGCTGACTGATATGACTCGTACGAGAATGACCACTCAGTGGTACGGTGCGGTCCAGCGGATAGGTTTTAGTCGCAGCTAGAGGGTGGGGTAGGAAAGATCATAGTTTGGATTATGTTTCGCCCTAAGAGAGTGAGGCTTTGTTGTTAGGTTGGGGAGACTGCGCGATTCAGTTAGCCGTTTTCGACGCACAGGGCTGAGCTGTCGAGCCCCAGGCATCTATGACATTACTGATGAGTCTAGGGTGCTTGGAGACCGGTGGATTCGGAGAAGGTACAGGCACTCAGTCAAGTTCTTCATCAGACAATTGTTGGCTGGCAGACTTTGGACTAGAGCGCCGAAGGCGGTAGACGGGTTCCTCGAGCGGGCGCATGAACTTCCCTCACAGCCCCACACACTCGCCAGGGCCACCGTGACCCAAACAGATCCCGTTGTTAACCCTGCGCCGACAGTCACCCAGCACAACGCACCCGGTAGCAGCTCCGCCATTCAGACTTTATGTCAGGAGTTTGCCGTTTACTGCAAACGATCGAACAGCCCCAGAGCACCACCAGTAGCCTGCACTCGCGAAACCAGAGAGACTGCCGTTCCACACCGGATGCCCCGAGAGCAAACTCGCTATCCGGCGGGTGGTACTACCGTCGCTATTTTGGATCCCAGGGCAGTAAATGCGAATAGCCCTGTGCTAGTCCCACTCGTCATGGAAACTACTAGGCCGAGGAACGACGGCGACGACCTCCTCGGGCACTCCTATACCTTGTCATCTCACTTACATGAAGGACAAGACAGCCGGTATACGTTTCTTAACCTATACGGGGACACAGGTCAGCATTTTACTGCTTTTAGTACGGTCCCCTTTCTCCCCTGCAGCTCTCACACTACAAGCCGCCAGCGGCAATCCAATCCCAAAAAACGGCAGTCAGTTCCTTACTCTAGACCTTGGCCTGCGTCGTCCTTTCCCGTGGGCTTCTTCCATCGTCCGAGTGTACCAGACTATACTAGGCTTATGGTTTTTAGGAAGTTATGGTTTATTGGTCGATCTCCGTGAGAGGCAGTTTGCAGATCGATATGCATCGAATTTTTATGTGTTGGTCAGCAGACTCAGACCCAGTCACCAGAAATCTTCGTGCTAGTTCCCACGTCCGAAGCAGAACTTGGAGCTTTATTCGACGAGAACCCTGAACTTTTTCACCCGAAAAACAACCTACCTCCAAACACCACCTACTCGGTCCGTCACTTTACCACACAGGGACCCCCAGTCTGCCCCTCAAAGGTTAGCTCCGGATAAGCTCCGTGTAGCCCGCACCGAGTTACAACGTGTTCTCAACTTGGGAATTGTCCGGCCTTTCAACAGTCCGTGGGCGTCACCCCTACACATGGTCCCAGAGTAGCTATTTGACTACCGGGGACCTTGAGCAGATTATCGCCTACTCAACCGGCGGCTAGGCTCGACCGATATCATGTTCCGCTCCTCTCGGACCTCGGGGCTGGATTGGCAGATTAGGTCACTTTCAGACAAATAGATCTGGTGAGAGGGTATAACCGAATACTAATGCAGGAGGCAGATATCCCTAAAGCGGCGTTACGGACTACGTTCGGTCTTCTCGATTTTATACCAAAGCCGCTTGGACTTAGCAACACTGTGCAAAATTTCCAGCGTTTCATCTATATGGTATGCAGTAGTCTGGACTTCGCTCCGGCTTATCTTGGCGACATCTTGACTGCCAGCTAGTCCACAAGGCGCCCAGTGCCGTAGCTTGTCTCAACAAGGGGCCAAAGCCAAAGCATAAAAGTGTGTAACAGGCGTCAACGTCCTCGAATTTCTGGGCCACGGGGTCACTTTTACAGGGATCGTACCATTCCAGGATAAGGCGCAGACTATCTTAGACTGCTGAAAACCCACATCATACCGACAGCCACGGCGTTTCGACGGGCAAGTCAGCTTTTTTCGGGGCTTCATTCTGTGGCGCGCTCAGTTATGCAACCTCACAGATCTGTAACAAATTTGAAGCTGAGCAGCCATTTTTCACAGAAGCCGCAAGGGACAAATTTGCTATGCTGAAGCAGGCTAGCTGCAACATGGCGGACCACACCCCCGCCGGTAATCAAGTTGGCTGGCCATCCTGACGCAAACTTCAAGACAGAGCCGTCCCCATTGACTTCAAACCGCTGATGGATGATCAAGAAACCCTTTCGTTTTGCAGGTACGGCAGTTTTTATTCCTTAATTAAACACAAAACCCTTACAAGCAAAACATTTTACCCCAAGTTTGTTTTCCTTCTCTTGAAAGTTGTACCACACTGCTGCCTCCAACCACTGCTTTTCCATACCTCGACAAATTCATCGATGCTCCGCCCATCCTTCCTCCTTCGACACTACCGATAAAAGCTTGACAGTTTAGAGGAAACTAGCGAAGTTTCCAAATAACTGTTCTGTAACTACACCAATCCGGCTGCCCCGAGCTTGTACCAAGTTCCCGTAAGCAGGATACAAGGAACAACCGGGAAGGCCGACCACGACACTCCTTTGACGGGCAGAACTTGTACCAGATCATCCACTGGGGTGGGCTCAGAGAAAACTACACTGACCTCACTGCAGTAGGTACCGGAAAATCCCACCTTTCTCGTTAGACCTACCCGGTTTTCGGATTGAGTAGCCAGCCAAGGCATCTGTCACCGGTGTCTGGCTTCGATTTCAAACGGCCACATTCTACCACGTGTAAATGTGCCTGCCCTCCTGTGTTCTCCGTTTTCCTCCCTAGGTGGCCCATATTTTCCAATAAGGTGACGGTGAGTAGTTCACAGATGATGCCGTGGAAGATCAAAAACTTGGAAGTTCCAGTCCCGACCAAAGAACACTTCAAAGCTACGAGGAATTTCAACATTTCTTTATTTCTCTGACTCCATCACGTGAGACAATCATTCTCTGGCCAGACCTCTTAGTCGAAGCTCTTATTGGGGGGCGGCCTTCCAGGAGGTTTCTCTTTATTGATCAGCCGATCGCATCCCCTCAGTGACTAGCATGACGGTACTTTTCACACATGCGGCAACCGATAGTTCTGCCTCCGACATATTTTCTAGACACCGGCCAGAGTGCGGCCTGTGTATTGAGGCCCAGTGAAAATACACTCTCTAGGTAATCCATGATCTTCTCTCGTCGGCATCTTCGACAGGAGCGATCTTAGAGGCTAAGGGAGTGTGGTCTCTATTACCCAACATTTTTGAAGCCACCGAAAGTTTGAACCAAAGCTTACTGGGGAAACTGAATTCACTAGAATTGGCCTCACTTGCAGGAGAGGTATAAGCGACGTATTCAGAGGCGTCACACAAACGGGACAGCTCAAGTTCACTGGTAGATGGAAGCCGACAAGTGCTCTAAAGATGGATGATGCTGGTGGCATGTTTGGTGGCAAGCCGAAAGCAATCAGCAATTTAGTCCAGAAGAATAGGTACCGGGAGGATTAGTTTGACGTAGACCCGGTGTAAGTCACAATTCTTGCAAGTATAACAGCAAGTAGTCTATTCACACGAATCCTGAAACCGGAACTCAACTGGTCCGTTGTTTCTGCGGTACTAAACTGAAATTCACGAAAAGTAGAAATATATACAAACCCCGAGTATGGGACCAGATAGACTCAGCAGTATAACCCAAAGGTTCAGTATCCCGTAATCCAAGCACGACGGACAGAAACTATTCAAGGCCAAATGCAAAGGCCTCACACGAACGAACAAAAGCGCAAAATTGTTACGTATGGAGGAGCTTATCAAAGAAATGTCAAGTATAGTAGCAATCATAAAGCACTTGGAAAATTTAAAATGGCCTTCAGAGTGTATCTTTCACACCAGGCTTTTGCCCTCACTTCCGTAAGTTCTACTTCGTTCAGTGAATTTTTACCGCTATCAGGAAGGTCCCACCGGCCGGAACCAGTTCAGAATATAGTCCAAATTGAAGGTTGCAGCGGTGTTCCCGAGGATCCATCTTGGTAACGATGGGGCGGAATCTATTCGGAGCTAGTGGCAGCCACAGTTTGTTGCTTGGGTTGTGGCCTTCAGAAGGTGTTGAGGAGACTTTTTACCGGTCAAGGAACTTATGCTCGCGTGCGTAGTGAAAAATGGGTTCACAGGTGGTGCAGCACACTTTTGAGCAATGCGTAACCAAATTCACAACGGATCCCGAAATCAAAAGGCGATTATCCGTGATATTCTACGATACTAGATTATTGAATGAAAAATGACACCAAACGGGTACAGACCTCAATTATGAGATCACAAGGACTCAACAAACGAGAAACCGAGTTGCGGCGCGCGAGCGAAGGGCACGTGCGTCACGCAGGTCCAGAACAAGGATATGACAAAGTAGCGCCCTGGGCAAGAACAAACAACAATTGGTCCATAAAAACAAACAGTACGTAAAGACAAGTCAACAGTGTAAGTAAGTGAGTGATGTTAAGAAAAACGTGGAACTGCAGCGGTTTTAGGGGATTTTCCAAGACCGGTCGTTACAGGTGGGACTGTTGGTGTCATTGATGGCTCTGGTGATGGTGTTACGAATGAGGCTAAACCCAACGGTGGATTGGCGGTCAATAAACTGTCATTTCCATGGCAGACAGGCCAAGTAGATGGTCTGTGAAAATGAGCTTAGGAGGTAGTAGATGGTATGGAAATTAAACTGGTGGTTGATTTTGGGGACATGGTGCCTGGGGGAGGGAAATTCTGTTGTACGGCGGGTATGTACGAAAACTGTTGGTGAATTTAGGGTTCCTAGGAGTGATTTATTAGCTGAAGCCGTCGGCAAAGGTCACACTGGCTAACAGTTAGCTGCTATTTGCTCTAGTTAGAGCCGTGAAAACAGTCGGAGTATGAGCGCAAGAACTCCAAACTGTGGGCTGGCACCGGGGTTATGGATGACAGGGACTGCTGGCGAGGTAAAAATAAAGCCCCGCTTTTAACGAAGTGGCTAGAGGAGCGATGGCATCAGAAGTACCGGCTGGTACTTTGTCTTGAGGGGTAGAAAGCTTTTGGCCGATGGGGCCGATTTAAAGGCTCCGCCGATCAGGTATACTGCCAGTTTTCTGACGCAGGTTATTCGTAGACCTGGTCAACCAAGCCAGGTAGTGTCACTTCTTATTTGTTGGCAGTTGAGGTTTCTTAAAACACCAGAGGATTGGGGAAGTTAGTTTTTCATTTGAGTGGCATTTTATTCTTGGGTGAAGTGGACTGGAGGTGACGCAGATTGGGAACGGCTGCTAGTAGAAGCCACAGGGATAACTGCTATAAGTAGACATTTACACATGCGTTTAGTCAAAGAGGATGACTCAGAAATTTCGAAGTCAGCTTCGACCTGGTCGAGCGGCTTGACGGAGGGTGGTGGTCTTATGTCAGGCTTTTCAAGCTTAACGGTAGAGAAGTGTGACTTCAAACGTGGCGGGTCCCCTTTGGGCTTGAGGCGTTTAACCACCCAAGGAACTTCCTTTGGCAGTGGAGTCCTGTGATTATCGGTTTTAATGGATTCCTAAGTGCTTATGGGGTCAATAAATGGTTGGTGGTTGTTGAATTCATTGGCAATAACATAGGTTAAAGATTAAAACGTTATAGGGCAGGAGATTTTCTGGTCTTGTCTCCAAAAATCTGGCTAAATGTCGTAGGTACTGTGCTACATTGCAAACACAAAGAGGTTTTTTGAAGGAATCCAAAGGGCTGCGGTCGAGAACACTTAAAACCACGGAATTCTGCGAGTTTTTTATTCGTCTGAATATTTCAGGTAATATTAAATCAAAATAGTGGCACGCATCCGACAAACTTTTGTCGGCAGGACCCTCATGTTGTTTACAAGCGTAAGTGAGAGGAAGAGCGCATATAGGGGAAGCTCGGTAGGAGAGATCTGACCAATCGGACTGGAGGCTGTTTCTTCTATGCAGCCAGCCTTGACGACAGTGTCACTAAATGTGTCAACCACTTTACCCGAGGTCGAATCAAGTTTGGGTGCAGGCTTGGTTATCACCATCATCTAGCTGGAATGTGTACGGCTAAAAATGGTGGTTCTGTTACTATCAGTACGAGAGGATATCATGGTCTGGAGATGTCTTCTGGTAATATCGGCTTCTCTTTTTTGAAGGGTTCTACACCCATGAGAATCAGACTGGCTTCTGCGAGAATCGTTCAGCAAACTTGTGTGAGAGCGATAAAAAGATAGTATACTTAAGATAAACTTCTTGGGGTGGATACTCGGGTGAAACGTCAGAAGCTAAGGCGTAGTAGAGAAAAGTGAATGGGAGACCAGTTGACAATTAGGTGCTTATTTTGTCCTGCGAAAACGGACTCGGAGAACAGGTTTGTCAGTCTAGAAACTTTGTCAACGACAAGAACTCACTAAAGCTCAGCGGTAAAGCGCAGCTGCCCCAACCATTGGTGAAAGAGCACTAGCTGTTTGTGACCAGTGAACACTGTGAACGTTTGCCCCCCGAGTGTGGGCAGCAAATTTCGAGTACCAAAATAAACTATTAGTTGTTCATCGCCGAAATTATCGTACCAAGTTTTCCCCGGTCGGGGACGCAGAGGAAAGTGCTATTGACTATAAACGGTTATCGACAAGCGGCAGCAACACTGCTCCGTTCCAAGTGCATGAAGGGGAGAACAGTCGGCTTGTGCAGGCGGAGTCATCGCAGTCACCTCTTCCTCGATCGAGGTAAATGCTGCTTGTGCCGCTTCGAGAAACGTGAATTTTTGCTTACATCCACATACATATAGGTGAACATCTCTCCACTGTGGTTGATATGAAAGCGCGGAAGCACGATCAGACTTCACAACTCTGTTACCGACAAAATACTCACAAAGTCTAGCAAGAATCGTTTCAAAACTAAGTATCCGTATGGAGAAACCGGGTAGAGTTTAAATGAAGCAATGATACACGGGTTCATGCGGTATATTTGAAGAGGTTATGATTTTGTATAAAAGTCGTGTTAGGAATTTAGGCGCATGCAAATGTGATGAAGTAATCTGTATTAAGGTAAGCATGGGGAATTAGTACACACGAGGATGAAGCAAGCAATTTTCGAGGGATGATTTCCTCCGCTCCTTATGTGAAACAGCCATCATAGTCAGAGAGTCTATTAAACAGCTGCTACCAATAACATAACAAGCTGGAGAAAAAAGTTCGGGATATCACAGAGGTCACTAAGAGGAAGTGAAAAATGTGACGTTCGATGTGAGGAATATCGGAATTCACGTAAATTTCAACCGAACAGCCACGAGTGGAATTGGAGCCGCTGGGTGGTGGTTTTTGGTATTTACACAGGAAAATGATAAAAACACCGAGAAATCCGTCCAATAGGAATGCTTTAAAGTGGTCGGATACTTTGGCATCTTTAATTTAATGGTGGGCGCTTGACCAGTGGTATGGTGGGGCGATCATGCATGTTTTGTACGCGCTTTGAGGGACGGGCTGCCGACACTCTTAACGTGGGGACTCCTCCCGAGCGAAGATAGTCTGTGTGAAGCTGCATTACATAGGAGCTCTAAGCTATAAACTGGAGGTGGAAAATAAAAGGGCGGGAATTGGCCAGGCTGCCGGTACTAATGAAGCACAGGGCACTCACAGGTTGCTGCCGCCTTAACTGGCACAAGTTGCGCTTCTAAGGATGAAGTTTCATGGCCCGAGAAAGGAAAGATATAATTAACCAGTTCGCATTTGCAGGGTTTATGTTAAAACCCCACTAGTAAAAGAGCAGGAAAAAGGGTGCTTGGGTGCTTCGTGTGCTGCTTTCCTGAACAGCTTTTAACCGATCATCTAGATACAGGCGAGCATTCATCAAACCTCCTGACCTCTCATCCATGATCCTCTGGAAGGTTTAGACTGCACTGCTTAGCCCAAACGGCATGCAAAACTCGAATACTCAGAATTGAGTTGTGACAGTGGTTTTGGGTACGTTGTCCCTTGCTATCGAAATTTGGTGGCTGGCCCCAACTAGACGGATCCGGCCGAGAACAGGGCAACCATACAATGAAGTTAGACCTTGGATATGTGGAACGGGGTAACTGTCTGGGATTGAAGTTTGACGAAGAACTCTACTGTCACCAGAGAGACACCAGCAGCCGCTTGGCTCAGAAACCATGTAGAAAGGCAAAGTCGAAGGACTACCAAAAGCGAGTATTGTTCCAAGTTACAGCGTGTGTTTTGACTCAGCCTGTGCCATGCGGAGCTTGTCCGGTGTCATCCGACGGGGTCTGCTGAAAGCCGGGCGTCCAGCACGGAGGGTTTATTGAGTGACATGAGCCGTCACCCCGGGAAGGAAGCCGGACTGCAAGAGCATCTCCGGGTAAGCCGAAAGGAGTTATGAATAAGGGTGTTGGGCCTGAGGTTCAGTATAGAAGGGGGTGATTCAGTTCACGGAGCAATACGAGCCGGTTGAGGGGACAGAGATGTCTGCTGGTCGGAAATTCCGGCACTGTGCATCAGCCAGTAGTACGGAGTGGTCCGGAAAGTGGAAACCTGGTATAGATTGGGGGATATTTGCCGTTGTGAAAGCCCAAAAGAAACTGAAAAGTAGGCCTAAGTTGAGCGTTAAGGAATTGTTTTCGTGGATGGAAGTAGAAGCGTCGTTGGCGGAAAGTAGTTGCTGGGTGATGGAATCATTGCACTACGTGCTTCTTTCGGGATGAAATTAATTGCTGCGTCGGTGCGAATTGGGAACATCCTTTCGGAAACTAAATCTCAAACATGCAATAGACAACTGCCATTACGGCAGCCCACGGCGTAAGTCCTCGAAAAGCATCGGAATGTTGGTTTTTCTGTTATGCCTCAAGGAAGATGCCACCGGCCGAGCAACTTTGGGCCTTCCTTTGAACAGTTTGTGATATCTGCAACGCCTAGGTGAAAATGAACCAAAATGGTGATTAGGGGAAGTGCTTCCGAAACCTTCACGTCGGTCAGGGTTGGTGTGGTAGGGTTCCTTGCGTTTATAGTGAGAACAGCTTGGAGTGGTAGAGCTTCGGGAAGCTCGATATAAAGCAGAAGCCAGGGTGTCTTCTGAATATGTTCCGTGGCAAAAGCTGTGAGTGGGTGAACTACTGCAGCTAGTGACCGGGGTAACTTGTAGATGGTATCTTCCTGTGGTATCCCCAGCTAGTCTTCAGTTCAGTTCAGTTCAGTTTGCACAGGACATGCAATGGCCACGGCCAATCGAGCGTCCAGAATTCCTTCGATGGTATGCACACCAGTTATACACCCACCACTGCCGTGTGTATTTCGTCGAATCCCCGTTAAAACTGAGAGGGAAACGGAAAACCTCATCGCACATCAACTGCGTGAGACATTATGCATCGTGAGCTTCCACTGAGACAGTATGCAATGAGGGAAAAAGTCTGTTAAAACATACTCCAGAAGGACCACAGTGCTACCAGTCATCCATCTAGTTGATATACTCAAGGCTCACTACAAGGAAAGATCTCGTACCACTTGCGATCTAGGGCACCTTTGAAGAATTGGACTGTCTGCAGATCCACCATTCCACTAGGCAGACCATTCCAACTGTTCACAACCCTATTGCTGAAGAAGTGCGATCTAGCCATCAATCTAGCTCGGGCTTTTATCAACTTCTTTTCGTGTCCCCTTGTTCTGGAGTCAACGGCCACTTGGAATAGACTAGCTGGTCTAAGGCCAGAAAAGCCCCTCATTACCTTGAACGTTTCTATGAGATCTCCTCGACTTCTCCCCCTTCCCAATGAGAAAAGATTCAAATCACAGGGTCTATGCTCATACGTTTTACCCCTCTGCCCTCCAACCATTCGCGTGGCGAGACGCTGGACTTTCTGTGGGCAGGCGGCGTCCTTTTTGTCGAAGGGTGACCAAGCCTGCACGCTACCTTCTAAGTGAGGTCGCACTATAGCCATGTAAATAAGTACGAATACCTCCGGCTTCCGGCAAGACAAAGCTGATCGCAGTCTAAAGAGCTCTCTACGAGCCTTATGCGCAGCAGCATTGCATTGCTCCGACCATTTGAAGTCACTGTTCATGATGACCCCAAGGTCTTTAACCCTACTGGCTGCCTCTACGGTGAACAGTCCTTGATCATGAGCGACAGTTAGGCTCTCTGTTGCCCTTGACAACAAATGGCTTTTTTGAGCGTTCAGAGGCAAGTCCCATTTGTATGCCCAGTTCAGGACGGTACCTATTTCCCTGCCCAAGTCCGCCCTACCCTTAGATCCAACAATCTTCACATCATCCGCAAAAATAAAGCTGGGCGATTGAAGAGTGGATGCTAGGTCATTAATAAATAACAAGAATAGGACCGGGCCTAGGACGGATCCCTGAGGTACATCACTGGTGACGTTCACCAAACTGGAGCGCCTGTCTCCCACTTTGACGTAAAACGTCCTGCGGGAGAGGAAGTCCTCCAGCCACCTATATACTGGCCCACCTATACCGAAAGTCTCCATCTTGCATAGCAAAAGACGATGATTAACGGAGTCGAAGGCCTTGCTAAAGTCCAGGCAGCATACCTTAACTTGTTTACCTTCGTCCAGTAGTCGAGTTACTTCATCCAAGAAGCACAAGAGGTTGGTCAAACAAGATATCTTTTTCAGGAATCCATGCTGGGCCGGACTTAACATGGAGTGCTCCAGTAAGTGCTGGCAGATATGGGCGCGGATGATCTTCTCAAGGACCTTACACAGGATGCTAGTAAGGCTTACCCGCCTGTTGTTCTGCACAGCCGACTGAGGCCCACTGTTATGTATTGCCACAACTGCCGCGACTTTCCAGTCCTGAGGCAGCTCACCCTGGTCCAACGTGGATCCGTACAGCCTGCCTACCGGTGGAGCAATGATATCCGCCAATGGCTTGATGATAGCTGGATGAATGCCATCTGGGCCCGCTGACTTGTGGCTGTTTAACTCCTGTAGGTACTTACGCACGCATTCCTCTGAGAGATCTAGCTCTTTTAACTGAGGAGGATGCACCAGAGCCAGATCTAATCGTATCCCACTATCTATCCTATGTACACTACCAAAGTATTCCCCCAGGGCGTCTGCTTTGCCCTGGTAATCAGTGACAATACCATAGTCTCTAGTGGATAGCGGACCTACGGCATTTCTTGTTAAGCATTTAGACTGTACATAGCTGTAGAACTTCTCCGGCTGTTGTCTTACAGACTGGGCAAATTTGAGCTCAAATTCCCGCTTGGAAGTTCTCAAAAGGCTTACAGTCTCGTTTTTGAGCTTTGTAAAGCGGTTCTAGGCTAGCTGACTGCCGGAAGCTTTGTACTAGTTCCAGCTGCGGCTTCTACGTCTGATGGCCTTGGCTATTGCAGCCTTCTACCACATGGGCTTGCCCTCCCCACTCCTTCGTTTTAAGAGTGCGAACTCTTCCCTTAGGGTAGTCAGACATCCCTTTATGGTCTGCCAGCGCTCCTCGACAGTAGCCTCCTCTGTTGTGTCCCAGGTCAAACCCATCGCCCTATTACGAAGCCTATCTATGTCCATACTACCGAAATTCCCAACCAGCCTTGAAGGTACCTTGGGTCACCGCATGCATAGGACTATTTTGACTCACACATGGTCACTCTTTCCCAGCGGTGCACGATAATGCAGTCCAGCCACATCGTTGGGGAAGTCCGTTATAGCTAGATCCAGCAAGGATGGAAAGCATCCAGTCCTATATCTGGTATTTTTCCTGATATTCTAGTGCAAAGCATTGGCATGCAGCCATTCTAAGTAGGTTTGCTCCTCCGATCCCGGCACGCAGACCTCAGCCACTCAGTCGATGTGCGGAAGATTGAAGTCACCCACTATGAGGGTCTTTTGTGCGTCCTTAACTAGTTCAGTCGAAGTCCGCAGTCTTGCTACTTCCGTGGGGTGAATGTGACCAGAAACGTCGAGTAGTGCCCGAACCCTAGTTGGTTTTCCTCGCACGCATAAAACTTCGAGAAAAGTTTTTCAAAAGTCCGCTCTCTCAGGTGCAGCATTCCCCACAGCCATGTATACGAATTTCGTCTTTCACCTGTGCCTCGTAGGTGGACTGTTTTTGCCCGGACTATCATAAAAGCAAAAGACTCGAGATCACCGTTTCTTTTACGGCTGAGCAAGAATAGTCTTCGAAAATTACTTTGCGTAGCTGAGAGGTAACTTCCAGGGGAAAATAGCTAACAGTCCAGAAGTACCACTATTTGCGCTTGTGATCCTACTTTCTTGAAACTCTGCTTACTGCATATGGAACCAGAGTTAAGATCATCGAGGAAAAACTCGGACATGGCTGAGGGGGTCATCAAATTGAACTGTTCTGGATCAGGCTTACCATCGTTTCTTTTCACAACTACAGTGAATTTCTATCGTGCTGCGTTATATAAAGGTGAACCCGTTTGCCTAAAACACGGTAGACTGACAATTCTGATAAGGACAAGACAAACGTGAACGAAGGGTGTTGTAAAATTATTAGTTTTCACGTCTACACTTCGGAAGATGCGTGGATATAAACGTATAAATGAAGCCAAGTACTCACGAGTTTGTTATTCGCCACAGCCTGTTTGAGAGCCTGTTTCCGGTTAGGATCCGCCCTGTAAGCTTTCAGTAGCCCTCAGTTCTCCACTGGTGCCGTGATGAAGATAGAATTCGGCTGTGAGAAAAGGAGAACTAGGAACACTGCATCGGGATAAAGTGCTTGTTGGAGGAAGGAAAGAGCGTGCCTACGGAGTACACAGGGAGAAAAGGCAGAAAAAGGCACCACCAAATTCGTTAATCGTCCGGAACAATCTTTTCCTCCCTTTGTTCATCTTATAAACAGCACCGGTTCTGACGTGACGTTGATGAAAAGGCTTTTCATAGGGAAGCGTGTAGTTCATCCAGCCTTCTCAGCTACTGAAGCTGTAGAGAAGAGGCAAGTAACCTTGGCTGGTAATTTTGCAGCAGGGCCCATCAACCCGATTCATAAGAAAAGACTATAGCAAGACTCCCCAAAAATCGCCCAGTAAACCGCTCCACAAGTGCATCTGGAATGATGGAACTCGTCGTCCCGCGGTGGATATCTGTCCACCTACCGTCTCACAATGTCATCCGTAATGGGCAGCATAGCTTTTGAAAATCTCATTAGTGCGCTACCTGCCAATATGACTATTTTAGTCTCACAAAAGCAGCCTCCAATAACAATAAATCAATGGTTGCTATATACGTCAGTAAGACCGAGGCTTTTGATTGTGTCCCGCACTCTTTGTTATTAACCAGACTTAGAGCTCAGAGCTGCCCCTGTTCTCGCTAATCGCAAATAAAATCATACTAATCGAACAGTGCACAAGTGGTTTCCCTTGACAGATGTTCTTAAAGTGCTCCCATTACCAATAGGGTTATACAAGGGGGTGTGCTCGGTCCCTTGTTTTTCTCTTACGGTAACGGTATACATTCAGTTCTGCACCACGGTACCCCATTAATTTCGCCGACAACATCGGCAATGTATACTGGTTTCTCCTAAGAACTCTACACCATGCTGTCTGCAGTATCTACCGACCTAAAGGGACACGGGTACATGTACAACTCCTGCGGTATGAGCTTCGCATGCCTAAGCGACTCTCACCAGTTCCAGATGCCAGGTCTTTCCCGTATAGTTATTGCTGAACCAATTGTCCATTTCTTCAAGCTCTCCGGTAACAGATCTTTAGATTCATTAGTCCTGAGCCTTCCAGTTTTTGAAACATGCCCCGGTAGAGCGCGAAATCTGGGCATATATTGGATCTCACTTTCCTGTTCACTGAAGTTACAGAAAAAATCTCACCTTCTTATCCCATGCGCAACCTCAGTTGGAATACTATTCCATTATATGTTCCGGCCCGCCTAAATCGGACTGTATTTTCTTTGAGAACGAACAACGTCCCTTTACCAAACGAACTGGGGGCATTCTTTGCGTACGCCATGTAGATCAAGTTGCCCCTTTTTAAGCCTTGGCCCCATTTGGCAAAAACTTTCGGGCTGAAAATGTGTTTTCTGAATAGATTTTCGGCGGTTGGACAAAGATGGGAGATGAGTATGAAGTGCGCTGACAAGTGCTTGCGTACAGAAAAACGGCGTGCCGGAAGTAGAAAAACGTGGTTCAGTTTGTCCACGGTGTTCAGCAGATTGAAATCAAACTGGCCCCACGATTTTGTTCCCAAGTTAAGTTTGATGCACTTTCTGTCGGGCAGTTGTAGGTCTTTCAAGTGGTTCCTTAAAGTTCCCGAGCTGGCTTCCAAGTAGTGGCAAATGCACTTAATCGGCCTTTGGGATTTTGAGTCTGGCTTTATCGCCGCAGGTCTCAGGAATCTGGCAAGCAATGCAAAGAGAACAATCCGGTGTAACCACTTGCGAAAGCGTCGAAAATTTGTTGAAGTAAAATATGCTAAGGTGATCTAGACGTGGAAATCACGTTGTCTCGTCTTTTACTTCTTCCGTCATCTAGGCTCGGTCTTGTGCCACCCCCAGCAGAAGCTTTTACTCACTATGAAGCATTGGTTTTTGGTGGCATTAGCTGAGACACTCCACTGTGGGTCCGTAATTAATTACCGCAAAATATGCTTATGGGCCCCTTTAAAGGGTTTTGGGTTCAAACCCACCTAATATTACCCCCGGAGACTTTGTATATAAAACTCACCGGTTCTCCTCTGAATCACCTCGTTTAGAAACATACCCATGCCTCGTCGTGAGTTGATATCTCTTCGGTTTACATATTGATCAGTGCCTAGCTTAGCCTCGTTTGGGCTAGAAGCTAGCCTAGATACATAGGAAAATGCAGTAAACTTCTTCCGGCACCTGTAATCCTACGAGACTATTGCTGGGGTGATCACTGATATTACATCCAACTTCGAAGTGTGAGCCTCCTAGCCCCTAATCACTCCCCTTACAAACGAAAGCATATCAGACGTACCAGCCTCGGTCGATCCAAGCAGCCATTTTTATTGATAGCGACCTGATAATCTGTCCACATATTCTCCTTTCCGAAGCTAAGCAATCCGCAAAACCCTTTCACAGC
Source organism: Fasciola hepatica (assembly GCA_948099385.1). NCBI lineage: Eukaryota > Metazoa > Platyhelminthes > Trematoda > Plagiorchiida > Fasciolidae > Fasciola > Fasciola hepatica. The sequence continues at coordinate 7,273,203 of CANUEZ040000182.1, read as the reverse complement.
CCACGTTTAACCCACACCCCCTTTGCTAACACAGATGTTCCTACTTTGGACTCCACAATTACCTCTGAGTCCGTGTCCAAACGTTATCGTCCGTCTGGTCCTAAAGAACCACTCGAGCCTCCACAGTAAAAGAACCACAGACTCCAACAGGGTTGCAGCTGTCAGCACTTGCCCCGTACCACTCGCTGGTGTATCGAAAGGAGCAAAATGAAGTCACTAATTTGGAACAGAAGGCGAGCTACTTGTGCAAAGTACTGCAGCCCATTGTGTGTACTTTATCGGAGACCTCCTCACTGATGGTCATTGCCGAACCAACAGACCAAGCTGACCCCGAAAGCTTATCCAAGGTCAGCCGTTATATGGATACAATCGCCCCGGGAAACGCACAGGAGAACAAGGGAAGCTAGCAAGGTTATAGTGTTAAATGTTTCGGACAGACTACCCAATCTGTCTGTTAAAGCCACTATACTGAAAGCGAGCTACGCGGTCCATCACGTGTCATTTTACTAAGCTACGGACAAGGTCACCGGCTTACCCCTGCTCTCTGTTCTTTCAGTCTTCAATCAAATGTCAGCAGCTGAGTTCACCTGAAATTGTCAAAAGGTCGCTGGAGCAACATCATTTCAGTGTCAAAATACACCATGATAAATGCCATCCGCAACGAGATGTGTTCCTCGTGCAGAAAATCAGACGTGCGCCCTTCACTTGTCCTGGGCAATCAGGACCCGCAGGTACATCGCGGCACACTCCTATGAACAAGGCCTCAGCCAGAACAACTACAACCTCCGTAGACCCTTCGGCACCAATAGGCCTTCGACAGTCTAGCCCACAGGATCCTACGCAACTTTCGGGAAATCCATCCCGAGTTGTAGGACATTCTTCTACCAACACGCCTGAGGGGCCGGTACAAAATGATCTTATGAAACCCGGTAAGAGCAGGTTGATTGTGGCAAAAAACCAGAACTGTAAACCTGTTGCAAAACCATCTGTCGGCACTACCATAGGTGCATGTGACGCCGCCAGCCACCGTAGACTTGTGCACACCGCCACAAATGTCACTGACTCAACCTCCAGGAAAACGTCGGCACCTTGCCCTCTCGCCAGCGGCGTCTGTCAAAGCAAATAGCAAAAAGCAACTTCATCGAACCAGCAACATAGTTTCTACAGCTTGGTACACCCGCCTAGAAGCCTCATGCTGTGACCGCGATAATACAGCCGCTGCATGTACCCGGAACTATCGTGACAAAGCCCGGTCAGCGCCGGCCGCCGCACAAGCAAACCAAATGTCCCCGCTTTCCACTGCCAGCGGCCACCGCCCCACCCTCAAACCAGCCACCAAGTCAGCACCCCAATTCACAAACCTCCCTATTCCAATGCCATCCTTGGAGTAAGGGTGGGCTTCGGGTACCATGGCAAGAAAGTAGGCACTGTAACACACGTTTGAGCAATGTGTAACCAAATTCACAACGGATCCCGAAATCAAAAGGCGATTATCCGTGATATTCTACGATACTAGATTATTGAATGAAAAATGACACCAAACGGGTACAGACCTCAATTATGAGATCACAAGGACTCAACAAACGAGAAACCGAGTTGCGGCGCGCGAGCGAAGGGCACGTGCGTCACGCAGGTCCAGAACAAGGATATGACAAAGTAGCGCCCTGGGCAAGAACAAACAACAATTGGTCCATAAAAACAAACAGTACGTAAAGACAAGTCAACAGTGTAAGTAAGTGAGTGATGTTAAGAAAAACGTGGAACTGCAACGGTTTTAGGGGATTTTCCACGACCGGTGGTTACACCGCCCACCAAAATTCTCCCGGATCCTTGGCAGAGTCAAAGGTTTGGTATAAAGGTACTGATTCTTCCTACCTACCCAGGCCCTGTTGTTAGTGCGCCTGCCTAATGCTTGTCGTCAACGTTCTACTCACGGTCGCACTTAATCCGTTGGCAACACCGATGCGAGGCTATTCTACCTCTTCCACGAGAGCAACTGACCGATGGCGGGCTTGAAGGGGAAACATAGATGCTGCCCTTCAAACGGCCGTCCTGCCCTGGCTGTATGTGCAAGCGTGAGTGTGTGCGTATGATGTAATCGCCGTTACCTCCACAAATGCGAGAGACACTCGGTAAAGTCAAAAAAGGCGAACACTGTCACGTGTTTGATAGGGGTTACGAGGTATAACGCGCATCGGATATGTGCGTACGTGTCTGGATGTAAAATGGAATTGCATGTACCATCACATATCAAAAAGAAACTTTCCGTAACGCCAACGAAAGACTGTGAGCACTGTAACGTTTTTGACAGGGGCCACGTGGTTTAAACGAGTATAATGTAGGTGTGTGTGCGCGTCGGGGTGTATGATGGTTCGATACATCGGTGTGTCGCGAATGCTCCCATATACCGGAGTTTCTTTACCTACCTCGTAGACAAAAGCGAAATAGTCTACTGGGCCTCAGCATTATCAGCTTCTCCGCCTTCACTCTCGAGTAGGCTAACACTGCGTATTTCGCGAATTAGCGCTCCGTTGGCTCTCTTCAACTTCACCGTTCTTATCATTCCGTCAGTGTTTCCGATGGTTTCCATAATCATCCCCAAGCACCATGTGCTGAAATAAGCGCGTTCGTCTGCGATCATCACCACATCCCCAACCTTGAATGGTCATGTTTTGACCAGCCACTTCTGTCAAGTCTGCAAAGCCGGTAGGTACTCCCGCAGCCATCGCCTCCAGAAAACCTTGGCAAGATAGTTTGCCTGCTTCCCCCCGTGCAGGTGGCTCCCACGAAGATATGCCAGCCCTTGAAAACCCTCGTTCGACCCTAAAGTCAATAAGTCGTTCGGGGTGAGAGCCAGGTTGGTGAGGTCTCCGTTCATTACTGGGACCAGGGTGGGGTTGTTCAGATTTCTCTCTACCTCAGTCATGACGGTGTTCAGTGTCTCGTCGTCGGGCGGCTGTTGCCCCATGATCGACAGCAATGTCCGTCTGGCGGACCGGATCATGCGTTCCCATACGCCGCCTCGGTGGCTGGCCTGTAGGGGTTGAAATGCCATCGTATGCTGTAGACTACGGTTCGATCCTGCAGTTCGTCCCTGCTTATGTTCTTGTGCCAACGCTGCAACTTCCGGTGAGCGCCCACAAAGTTTCACCCATTATCTGAGTATATATCGGCCGGCATTCCTCTTTGGTTGGCAAATTTCTGCAAGGCCCGTAGGAAAGAATTGTTCGTCATCGAATGTGCAAATTCTAGTTGTACCGCGCGTGACTTCATGCACGTCATGATACACCCATATCGTTTTTCCAATCTCTTACAGCAACTGGTCCACAAGGGCCCGAAATAGTCCAACCCGGTGTCGCTGAACGACCACCAGCCCGCAGTCTCCCTGTATTCTGGTAGTGGGGCTATGTGTTGTTTGCCTGCCGTGGTACTGCGCCTCCTACATTGCACACAACCTCGGATTACGCGTTTTACAGTCTCTCGTCCTCTCAGCAACCAAGGACGCTTTTGGATGACGCTCGTAACGTGACTTTCTCCGGCATGTCCCTCCACGGCGTGGACGTGTTGGATCACTAGCTATTCCACAGGCTGTCGCGCCGGCAGTAGTATAGGATACTTTGCGTCAAAGCTCAGGTGGGCGTTGGCCAGCCTACCATCCACCCGCAGCAGTCCATCAATGAGTTTGGGGTTTAAACGCTTCAGTTCGCCTCGTGGAGATTATATTTCTTTGTTGATTGGTCCCACTCCTTCCGCCCTCTCGAGTTCTCGGGAGAAAGCCTCTCGTTGTATCATTCTGAAAATATCGTATTCTGCAGCTTATAGCTCATAGGGACTTATCGGGCCGACCCGTATCCGGCCTCAGGGGCGTAGCCCTTTCATGACTAATAAATTTCTCTTGAAGCTGGCTAAGCAAACTAACGCACGAAGTGTCTTCATCCAGGAAGAAAATCTGACCAATCGCGATAGAATGGATGTGCTTCGACTACTTTGGCCGCTATCACTACGCCTTTTATCTCCAGTTCTACTTCCGTAGTCGGTTTTAATTCGTACACAGGCCAGTCCTGTTTGGGCAAGTGCAGGAAGTTTGGCCCCCTCGTCCACGTGTCTAGTTGCCTGAAGTTGGTCTCACCTTGGGATCACAGATCGGCTGAATTATCGCCAGGCCTGACATGCTTCCACTGGTTCATGGCTGATTCATCGTGGATAATCGTGAGCTGGTTAGCAACGAAAGTACTAAACCGGCTCCTGAAGTTGTTAATGTAGTACAATACTACCGATGAGTCCGTCCAAAAGCTAGCCGACTAAATGTAGAAGTCAAAACATCTCTTCACCGCTTGTACCGCCCTGACTGCTAACACGGATGCTCTGAGTTCAAGGTGTGAAATCGAGACCGACCTCAGTGGAGCGACGCGGGCTTTAGCGAACGGGATCCTCGTAGTATATTGTCCATTTCCTGTGCACCATCGTCCGTAGACCAAAGCTCTATAACCCACTTCGGACGCATCGGAAAAGGCATGTGGTTTTCCTGTCCTTGTTGCATGACCAGGAGTCAAGCATCGTGGAATCCTTATGTCCCCTAATTTCTTCAAGGTGTTCAAAATTTCTTCTCAGTCCAGCCGGTCCTCTCGGTCCAGTGACTGGTTTAAATCAACTTTTTTACGGCACAACCGCTGCAACAAGATCTTTCCGGGTAGCAGCCATGGTGAGACGAAACCGAGCGGGTCGAACAAACTTGAGACGGCAGATAGTATGCCACGACGGGTTATTGGCAGCTCGGGAACGTTCAGTTCGAAAACAAAATCGTCCGTTTCCGCGTCCCATTGTATTCCTAAAGTGCTTTCGGTAGGGAGTGGAGAGCCGTCCAAATCTCTCACCTTTTCGGCCTCCTCGTGGCGCGGAGTGACTTTGATCACTTCTGAACTGTCCGACATCCATTTTTTAGATGGAAGCCGCCCTCTTCTAGCAATCTTTTCAGGCCTCTGAACTGCTCTAGGGCTGATTCTATAGCATTGAATGACGCAAGATAGTCGTCCATGTAGGAATTTCTGCGGACTCTATCTACCACCGACCGATGGACCAAACCTCCATGTTTGTTGGCGGGTTCCCGAAGGGCGTAGTTTGCACAGAACGGTGACGATATGGCTCCGAAGGGGTGGACGGTCATCCTATAATTTACCACTGCGTTGCCCCAGTCGTTCTCTTCCCACCACAGGAAACGCAATGCATCTCGTTCTACTGCCGGTATCTTCACCCGGTGAAACATTCCCCTGATATGGGCGGACAAGACTACTCTACCCACTCTGAAACGGCACAAAACTTCAATTAGTGTGGTGGTCCAGCCAGGTCCTTGTAGTAGGCGATTGTTTAACGACTTGCCCTGGAGCTTGGCTGCACAGTCAAAAACCACCCGCAGTATTTCGGGTTTCTTCAGGTTGAAAACCGGGTGGTGAGGTGGACACCGGAAACCCTTTCGGCCGTCGGTGTTGTCAGGCACCTTTTCAACGTAGCCGAGAGCTTCGCTTCGCTTCAGCCGTTCTGAATATCGTTTCCACAGATTCTGGTCTCGAAAGAAGTCTTCTTTCAGTCAAAGTGGTTCTTTGCAGGGCATAGTTTATGTTATCGACCCAAGGGTCATCTGGTGCGAGCCATGGGAGGGGAACCTCGAACTGCTTTTTAAGGCCTCTAGTTCCTTACAGCACTGTTTACAGTGCAAAGTGGTCCTCTTGAGACAACGATGGTCTCTCGCCTCCGATGTCATGAAACTTTTTTTCATACAGCCGCTGCAGGTGATACCATTTGCGGTCCGTTTCGGCGGATAAATAATTCACGGAACCACGTCCCCCTACTGGATCATATAACCTCCATCCCAGAGCCGTGCTTACGGCATAAGGTGCCTGGTGGTCGTCCACTCACTGGTCAAGTACCAAATGTGCCTCTGGCACGTCGCAGCCGACGAGGAGATCCACCTTGTCGTCTTCCCAGTCTACAACGGTTACATCCTGCAGGCGGGGCCACCCAGTCAAAATTGCGTTCGCCGAACTTGGTGCTCGCATGGGGAGATCAGCTAATGTAAAAGCCTTGGCTGACTCGACTTGCTCGTTGGTGTCTAAAGAGATGAGTTGCGACCTCAACCTACCGGCAGTCAATACTTGTGTTCCTCCCACCATGCTCACCGCTAATGACGTCGTACTTCTAGCCAGCCAGTGTTTGTTGGCAAACCACTCCTTCACCAGGGTAGTGTCCGATCCACGATCAACGAAAGCCAACGCTTTGGCTACCCTAGTTGGGGTCATCACTCCCATGGCGGCTACTCCTAAACGTACTGGTTTACTGGCAGACCGCGACGTCGAACAAATCACACTGGGCATTGTGCTCGCCTCTGGTATAGCTTCTCTCGCCTGGTGTCACAGTCGATGGTTTCCTTTCGTGCTACCCTTGTGACCACTTCTTGTCTTTTTTCGGCAAACTGCCGCCCGGTGGGTGTTAAGGCATATATGGCATGCTCCTGTCGTTCTTGCCATTCCCCATCGTTCGTCTGTTGTGGCCTTGATGAACTTGGGTCATTCTATTAGCCCATGGCTAGCATCACAGGACCTGCAACTTGGATGCGCTATGGCCTCTCGCGAAATAGCCTGTGCATTGGTCCAAGGCCCGTATTTTTGAGGTTACAGTGCAGTGGATTGAGCCTGGTTAGTTCTAGATTTGTTTACTCGGTTACTGCCCCGGATGAGTCGGCCGAAGCTACTGTCGGCTATCCTGGTTTGCCTGCCTTAGTATTCGGTCAGGTCTTCGAAGTTAGCCTCGCGGTCGCCCCGGCTTATACGTTCCACTTCTTCCGCCCACCGGCCCTGTAGTTCGGGGGGGAGGTGACGGACTATGCCTTCCAAAGTATGCATTGCATCGAGGTTGACCCTGTAAACTGAATGGTCGGGGGCTGTTGAACAGTTCTGCATCTTGATCACCAGGTCGGCCATTGCATAGACGTCGCCTTTGGTTCTGTTTGCCTCCACCATCACGTCCTCTATTAGGTTACGGGCTACCTTGAACGGCTAGCCGAACAGGTCCTTCAGGTCTTCCTTGCTCGTGTTTAGCCTTATTCTGAGCCGAGCATGGTGCACCCATCAATTGCTTTCCTTGCTCGGCCCCGACAGTAGTGAGTCAGGTAGAGAAGCCTTTGCAGGAGGTCGGTTACCTTATTTTCGACGAACGTTTCGAACTGCCTGACGAACTTGCTGTAGTGTTCAAATCGTCCGTCGAAAACTGTCAGCGCAAAGCTTCCTATTTTAATCTGTCCTGGTCTATCGGATAGGTCGCAGTCGTTGGCCTTCTGCTCACGCTCGTTCCGTCTATACTTCTGTTCTGCTTCCTGGGCCCGTTGTCCAGCTGATAACAGTTGTTGTTCTGGGTCTAATATCCCAAACTTAAATAGATCCACGTTCTTGCAGTCCATATTATTTTTTCAAAAATTTCTTTTTATGATGGTGTATTTCTTGATCGTGGTCAGGACACACGCACAAGGCATGATCAGAGAACACAGCGGTTCACAGCCATGTGGAGTAATCACAAATTAGAATTTCAAGGTTCACACAATTGCAGTAATAAAACAATCAGCTTGGACGGTGTTTAGGTGAACTAAAGAGGAGAGGGTCGGCGCGGTTATTGTGAATCGGTTTCGAATTCGGGACGGGGACGATGTGGTGAGCCGGATAGAAGTAGGAATGTAGATCAAAGCGATACCGACGAAAGGTAAAGGTGCATTGTTTGCGAGAACCCGTAAAGCAACTGGTGTTGGACATCAAAACATGAACAGCGAGTTGAGGCAGGAATAATACACAAATTGCCTTCAAATCTTTTTTTCTCAGTCACATAAAGTGGCTTATAGTCAGGACAAAAGTACTTCAAGGTACTTCCATTCATCCAGACCTGATTTAACCTTCGGTCGGACACATCAGCCTATCTTGGAAACCCTTTAGGACATTTGGGTGATCCTCACCAGTCATCCATTGAGGTACGCAACTGGGTTAGCAACCGTTGACCAGGCTTTTCAATAGGCCAGGAATTCGGTCTAGCATCAGTTTCTTCAATCGATTGGCTGCTTGAAATGTGATTTGTTTAAGTCCACCTGGTACCGGTAAGGTCCAGCTCACCGAAACGTACGTCAAGCTACGTACCAAAAGGCATGGCGCGCTCCAGCTCATCAGCCCTGGTCATTAGCTCGTTCAGTCTCCCTTCTCCCGTCATTTATACAGGGTAACCAATATAATTACTAAACACATTAATTGCTATTGTTCTGCTTCCCCATTCGCTGGACGGGAATCGAGTCCGCAAATCGTGCGTGCGACCAAAAGACATCATGCTGCGTCCAGCCACCAAGTTGAAGGCTAGTAATAATAAAGGTATATTTCTTGATAGTGGTCAGGACACACGCACAAGGCTTGGTCAGAGAACATAGTGGTTCACAGTAAAGTGGGTTTATCACAATTTTTAAATTCACGGTTCACACAACTGCAGTAATAGAACTATCAGCATGGACGGTGTTTAAGTGAACTAAAGAGGGAAGGGTCGGCGCGGTTATTGTGAATCGGTTTCAAGTTCGGAACGGTGACGATGAGGTTGGCGGGATGGACGTAGGAATGCTGACAAAGCGATACTGAAGAAAGGTGAAAGTGCAGTGTTTGGAAGAACTCATAAAGCAACTGGTGTTGGACATCACAACATGAACAGCGAGTTGAGGCAGGAATAATACACAAATTGCCTTATGGGCGCCGATAACTGTCTACGACGGATCCGGTAGTCCAGAATGGATCACGGCGATCAATGGAATTTGGTCTGCAGTCGATGGCGATAGAGCGATGGAGAGAAGGATATTCAAAGAAGAGTCGGGAAGTGTAAAAGGAGTCGCGGTGTGGCACCAACTGGATATTTAAGGAATCAGTATTGAGAAACTGGTTGAGAATGTTGCCAAAATAAAAGTAAAAATAGAGTTAACATGGTGTAATGAAAGTGCAGTCGGAGATGTTTGCAGGATACAAAGAAGATTAATCCTCCATTGGATAACTCATTTTGGAGGGAGCCTGTGATACAAATGCAAGTGAGTCGAATGAGGCGATCAGATTGGCCTTTCTGTATAGGTAATTCCGATATTATATAGAAAATCACATGGAGGCAGAAACCCTCACCAGGAATGCAGTGTGCTTTTAAGGAGCGTGAATGGTAAATGGACACAGAACGGGGAACTTCGACAAGAAGCCATCGAGGAAACACTGTTGGAGACAAGCGCTGCTGATGCATCCAAGCAAATATGCACAGGTGGTGAAGAGGAAGGAAGACTGCGGTGGCTGGGATAGGCCAGATCCGAAGGAACAGAGGAAATTGAGTGTAAAAGTGAGATTTTCTGCATAAGTGATAAAGGAATGAATAACCAATTGGTTGGTATTTTGTTTCATAAAAACATTGGTTACTGTTGGTATCAGGTAGTGCATGATGAGGGTAGCAGTCAAAAGTGTCTAGGCTGACGAACTAGGGAGAGTAGGTAAGGAACGCAACTGCGAGGGTCGGACTCCAGTCCTGCAAGCAGAGTGAATTGAACCGTTCGCATTGAGTACGGGAAACGGATGCTGATGGATGATGCCGTGAATCCTTCCGGCGGTCCGGTGAGACTATCATGATTGATTGTAATCCTGGTTATGGGATTGTGATCACTGGTTATCCATGTAAGGTACTCCATATAAAGCGTCATCAGGTGTGAGCATAGGTTTAACCATGGTCAACCCGATCGATCGAACCGTTTAGTCCGTTAGGTAATCCAGGGGTAGCGTAGATTTGGTTGATGGGCCACCCAGGTAACCAGTGTGTTCTGAAGGAGAGGAGAAATGAGGCAGTCTGGAGAATGCTGCGGGTGGGAGTAATGATTAACGGCTTATCGAAAATTAGGGTGATAATGCTACTTGATGGCCAGTGGGCCGATCTACGAGGGTTTAACAGGCGGAGACTGGTAGTTCTGTAAGGCAGTTGGTTGATGATGGCGATATTAAGCGCATGCTCAGCCAAAGTGCGAAATGGTTAGGCTGATAGGTGGTAGAAGAGTAAGGGGCCCAGTTGAGAGTTAAAAATAAAACAGTGGAAGAGGGTGGGGTCATAAATAGGAATAGGAAAAGGGAAGACAGCAGTCAGGTTGTTGACCCGGCTGTAGGTCGGGGTGGAGAAATTACAAAAAAAGGAAATGCCCAGAGCTAAGGTGAGGCCTTCTTGTGTGAATGCGAACGGGCTGGCTTTCTGTGGGGCCATGAACAATGAGATGCATAAGCTTGCTAGGTGGAATAGGGTCCCAACATACCATGAGCAAATACGCTGATCGGTGAGTATTGGTTATTAAAGAGTGGTAACCTGTGTGGTAAGACTCTAGGTAAAGTAGGAGGGCAAGAAAAAGAACGATGAGACCGTTGATTTATAGCCTGGGACAAGAGAACTGAGTGAAGGTGAGCACCTATCATTAAAGGAATGACAGTTCATTAGGGGAAATAGTGTCGGTAAGAATTTTGGTTTCGTAACTGAGCCTGCATGGTAGCAGACAAATCATCGCTGACTTTGGGCAAGATTATTAGTGCTTGGGCTAGAGGGGAACACAGAAAAAGCGAAGTTGTGGATGGTAAATTATAAAAGTGCAATGATTACATACCTCGTTCCGACAACCAATACAGGTGAGGCTTTGCCCATATCTGTTAGGCGTAGGCGTATCAATGCCGGGGTATCGTCAGAGCAGAGGTTGCATGATGTAACTATTCAGACCATGTATCGACTACTGCATTAAACATCAACAAGCTGGTCGAGGACTTTGCAGGGAACCCAAAAATGCTAAAGCTGAGTAGGGCGGGGTCGGCAAGAATATGTGGAGAGCTCGAAAGGCATGCTGTCACCCCGCACTGGTCCAGATGTAAAGAACTGCAGGTTAACTCGAAAGTGTCGGGTTTCCCATATGCTGGATCGGGTTTAGGCTGTTATCAGAAATTCATCTGTAATAAAGGGGGCAGACAGCATTAGCCCAAGACCTTCCCGGCCAGAAGTGTATTTTTTCGTCTTTTCTACATAGGAGTGGAAGAGCGAATTTAAGCCGTAGGGTAGGCTTCCCATTTCTCCTTCACCCGCCTTTCTTTACACGTGGCCCATTGGGTCCGAGGCTGATAGGGCTGGCTGTTTCCCCCTATCGTGGGACCGCCACAGTCCAGATGCCATAACCTTCGGGGGCGTTGCTAACACAAGCTGTGAGAGAAAAGAGATAGGATGGAGCAGTCACTCGGCTAATGGCAGCATTCCTGGGGCTATCAATTAACAGCTTGCTCTTGTCAATAACAGAGTCGGACTGGTTCCAGCATATACGCGAGCCATCTGGTGAACTCACCGCCGATTTTGAAATGCAAGATAACTTCACGGTCACAACGAAGTTGGTGGAAGGGTAGCGCCACTGGCTTTGCAGAGGTTGACCGCTAGCTAGTGCAGTGGCAACCGGTGATTAGGGCAGGTAAGCTAACGATTTTCGGCTGCAAGTCGCACGCTGAAGGTGAGAAGTGATGAACTTTAGGGATCGTATGATTCAGTTAACCAAAAACTGGTAAAAAAGAGAGAATGGTTTCGGTAGAAAATCGGTGGTAGGTCCGGATGAAACAACTTCCTGTTCAGTAGCGCGTGAATGTTGCATGGAAAAATAAGGCGTTGTATGAGGAGCAGATTGATGGTGGAGAACTGTTTTAAAACCCTGAGCCTCAGGCATATTAGTGAGTCGAACTCAGGTGATATCTAGCGGGCAAATACTGTCTTAAGGAGCTCTGAACTGGATTTATAACTGCGGGCTGGGTATCCTTATGCGAATTAGAGTGTAATATGGCAAGGTCTAATGAGATGGAGCAGAAGAGTTGGTAGATAGATGTCAAGAAGCAAGCTGTTATTAGCCATGCCTTGGCTATGGGAAAATAGATGAGAGGATGGAAGGAACTGGAAAATTATTTGCTGCCATATTCAGCAAAACAGATGACGGTGGAACAAAATTACCGTACTCTAGATGCAGCCATTCCGTAGGAAACCGTAGAACAAAAGGATCTGAAGGTTTTAGAATGGAGATAGAAGAGAAAAAAAGAAAGAAAAGGCGGCCATAACTGGGGCTGGAGTGCAGTTTGTGCGGCACTCCAGAGAAAGTTCAACGGCTGTGCGTTTCGGACCTTGCCGACGGAGAATTAAAGGCGCTAGTGGCAGGATCGGATGTGGAAGGGAAGAAAAACGAATGGGTGAGTAACGCGAGTGGAGGAAACAAGTACGGCTATGACCCAAAAGACAATGAGGCTCACAAAAAAGAGAGTTCGAAAACTATTATAAACCTAATCCAACTTCAAAAGCCCTTTCTCCACTTACGTACGGATCTATAACTTGGATTATAGTTTATACTGTGAGGTATTTGCTTATGTGGACCTTAAACGCCTTACATGACCTTATAGGGCGTATATTATGGGGTAGTTTGTTCCATAAAGTCGCGTACTTAACCAGGAAAAGTTGGATCTAAGCGCAGTTCTAGAAACGGGAACGGTAACTGTGTTGTCTCTCAGTCTTAAAGAATATTGTGAGTCCGTTAGGTTTCCGAACCGCGGTGCTGATTTGACGATGCGATTAACGACAAAACCATAAAAGAATATGAGGTTCAGCTTTATGCTTCTCAGCCATAGCGGATCTAGATCAGTAATACATGAGCTGGCACTGACAGGACTGGGTGACCTAGCATCAACCAAAGAATCAAAAGTACCCAGAACCTCCCCAGCGATTTGCCGTATTACTTCCTGTCCAGATTCCAATGTCTTCGATCCTTTTCTTGGCATTTTGCGTGTTCTTCTCGTTCCAAGTTAATCAGTTGAGTAGTGTAAGACACTTTTGAGCAATGCGTAGCCAAATTCGCAATGGATCCCGAAATCAGAAGGCGACTATCCGTTAAATTCTACGATACTAGATTATCAAATGGACAATGACACTAAACAGATACAAACCCCAATTATGCAATCAAAAGGACTCAAAACAGGAGAACCGAATTGCGGCGTGCGAGAAAGGAACAAGTGCGTCAAGCAGCGAGCTGGGCTCGAAAAAACAAGCATTGTTCCGTAAAAACAAACAGTGCATACAAAAGTTAATGGTGTAAGTAAGTGGGTGATGTTCAGGAAACACTGAACTGCAGTGGTTTTTTGGGGGATTTCCACGACCAGTCGTTACATTTATTTTCAGCAGTGACTTTAAATGGTCGGACCAATGCAAAGCTGCTGCGCAAAAGTCCCGTGGTGCGCTCTATGAACTGCGATCAGCTTTGTTTTGCCGGCAGCCGGAGATGTTCGTGCCCGTTTACATGGCTATAGTACGACCTCACTTAGAAGGTAGCTCGCAGGCTTGATCACTCCTCTACAATAAGGACGCCGCCTGCTAAGAGAAAGTCCAACGCTTTGCCACACGAATGGTTGAATGGCATAGGGGTAAGACGTAGGAGCAGAGACTCCGTGACCGGAATCTTTTCTCGTTGGAAAGGAGAAGACGTCAAGGGATCTTATAGAAATGTTCACGGTGATGAAGGCTTTTTCTTGTCTTGGACCGGATAGTCTGTTTCCAGTGGCCTTAGATTTCAGTACAAGGCTACACGAAAGGAGGCTGACGAAAGTTCGAGCAAGTTTGATGACTAAGTCGCACTCCTCCGGCAACGGGGTAGTGAGCAGTTGGAACGGTCTGCCTGGTGGAATGATAGACCTGCAGACCGTCCAGTCCCTCAAACGTGCCCTAGATCGTAAGTGGTACGGTATATTTCCTTGTAGTTAGCATTAAATATGTTAACTAGATGAACAACGGGCAGCACTGTGGTCTGTCTGTAGTGTGCTTTAATCGGCGTTTTCGCTTATTGCATGCTGTCTCAGTGAAGGCTCACGATTCATAATGTCTCTCTCAGTTGATGTGCAATGCGGTTTTCCCTTCCCCTCTCATTCGACGAAATACACAGTACAGTGGTGAGTGCATGATAGCGTTCTGCGGCTCAAAAGAGCTCTACTTAGGATTTCGCTTCCAGTTTAAAAGAGTGAGCCATAGCTGATATGCATGTTGGTGAACTGTACAGCTAAATGCGCGGTGATGCAACTCACGCTGAATTATTTTTGAACTGAACATCATTTCAAGTATGCATTGATTATCTCTTATACGTGCACAGAAGCATTCCTAAAACCACTTAAATACTTCCACAACCTATGTGGGACAGTAAAGACGGCTAATTGAATGATGCCTTTTCGTGAATAAAAAGCGTACAAGTCATAAATACGTAAATTTGTTGTCTGGAGCCCAATTTAGGACTTCTCAGTGATCACATTCGAATTACACCATCTCGCAATATACTAGTGATCACTGTTTTCCATGGTCCAAATGGCCATTGAAGGCTGCAAAACGTTCCTTTTACGGAAATCTGGTAGTGGCGGTATCTGCAATAGAATCTATTTTCCGTAACCTGTACTTGAGTCGCTGAAATCTGGTTCATAACTATGGCAGCGCACTCCCAAAACAAGACACGCCAAAGGCTTCCACTACCCAGTTATTGCTTAGCAATAGCAACGTTAGTGCGGCCATTCTGACCACTTAACTTGGTCCCCACAAGTTCATTATGAATCTCCTCACTCTGTAAAATCCAACTCACTCAATCCGAACGAAATTCCCTACAGTTACGGGATTTCCCACATTAAATCGTCTGCGAGCCACAGGCCATCAGCGGCAGTACCGCAGGTGAGACCAGTCACGGCGGTTAGTGGAGGCTACGCTGGCGAACCGCATTATATGGTAAATATTCGTAGATTAAAACAAATGTTTGCAACGAAACTGGGGACACCATTCTTATTTTCCGCATATAAAAATTCGTAACATTCAGCCATTTTCTCTACTTTGCTCGCTTAACGCCAGTCTGATGAACATTAAGGTTGGACCACAAGACACTATCATGGGTGGATAACTGGTGTGCATAACATCGAAAGAATTCTAGATGCCCGATTGGCCTTGGCCGTTACCTGTCCTGTGCAAACTGAACTGAACTGAACTGAAACGAGTAGATCTGGCCCTGGTGCATCCTCCTCAGTCAAACGAGCTAGATCTCTCAGAGGAGTGCGTGCGTAGGTACCTACAGGAGTTAAACAGCCACAAGTCAGCGGGCCCAGATGGCATTCATCCAGCTATCATCAAGCCGTTGGCGGATATCATAGCTCCATCGGTATGCAGACTGTACAGATCCACGTTGGACCAGGGTAAGCTGCCTCAGGACTGGAAAGTCGCGGCAGTCGTGGCAATACATAAGAGTGGGCCCAAGTCGGATGTGCAGAACAACAGGCCGGTAAGCCTAACTGGCATTCTCTGTAAAGTCCTTGAGAAGATCATCCGTGCCCATATCTGCCAGCACTTACTGCAGCACTCCATGTTAAGTCCGGCCCAGCATGGATTCCTGAAAAAGATATCTTTTTTGACCAATCTCCTGTGCTTCTTAGATGAAGTAACTCGACGACTGGACGAAGGTAAGCAAGTTGAGGTATGCTACCTCGACTTTAGCAAGGCCTTCGACTCCGTTAATCATCGTCTTTTGCTATGCAAGATGGAGACTTTCGGTATAGATGGGCCAGTATATAGGTGACTGAAGGACTTCCTCTCCCACAGGACGCTTTATGTCAAAGTGGGGGACAGGTGCTCCAGTTTGGTGAACGTCACCAGTGATGTACCTCAGGGATCCGTCCTAGGCCCGGTCTTATTCTTGTTATTTATTAATGACCTAGCATCCACTCTTCAATCGCCCAGCTTTATTTTTGCGGATGATGTGAAGATTGTTGGATCTAAGGGTAGGGCGGACTTGGGCAGGGAAATAGGTACCGTCCTGAACTGGGCATACAAATGGGACTTGCCTCTGAACGCTCAAAAAAGCCATTTGTTGTCAAGGGCAACAGAGAGCCTAACTGTCGCTCATGATCAAGGGCTGTTCACCGTAGAGGCAGCCAGTAGGGTTAAAGACCTTGGGGTCATCATGAACAGTGACTTCAAATGGTCGGAGCAATGCAATGCTGCTGCGCATAAGGCTCGTAGAGAGCTCTTTAGACTGCGATCAGCTTTGTCTTGCCGGAAGCCGGAGGTATTCGTACTTATTTACATGGCTATAGTACGACCTCACTTAGAAGGTAGCGCGCAGGCTTGGTCACCCTTCGACAAAAAGGACGCCGCCTGCCTCGAGAAAGTCCAACGTCACGCCACGCGAATGGTTGAAGGGCAGAGGGGTAAGACTTGCGAGCAGAGACTCTGTGACCTGAATCTTTTCTCGTTGGAAAGGAGGAGACGTCGAGGGGATCTCATAGAAACGTTCAAGGTAATGAGGGACTTTTCTGGCCTTAGACCAGCTAGTCTATTCCAAGTGGCCGTTGACTCCAGAACAAGGGGACACGAAAAGAAGTTGATAAAAGCCCGATCTAGGTTGATGGCTAGATCGCACTTCTTCAGCAATAGGGTTGTGAACAGTTGGAACGGTCTGCCTGGTGAAATGGTAGATCTGCAGACAGTCCAATCCTTCAAAGGTGCCCTAGATCGCAAGTGGTACGAGATCTTTCCTTGTAGTGAGCCTTGAGTATATCAACTAGATGGATGACTGGTAGCACTGTGGTCCTTCTGGAGTATGTCTTAGCAGACTTTTTCCCTCATTGCGTACTGTCTCAGTGGAAGCTCACGATGCATAATGTCTCACGCAGTTGATGTGCGATGAGGTTTTTCGTTTCCCTCTCATTTTTAGCGGGGATTCGACGAAATACACTCGGCAGTGGTGGGTGCATAACTGGTGTGCATACTATCGAAGGAATTCTGGACGCTCGATTGACCGTGGCCATTACCTGTCCTGTGCAGACTGAACTGAACTGAACTGAACTGAAACTGAAGTTAGCCAAATGTTTGCGTTACACCGCTCATGCGGTGGGTTGTGCTACGACGGGTGAATGCGTCGCTTTCACCTGTTTGTCTGATCTGCTATTTTATGCTTTAAAGCAAGTTTTTCCCATCTAGCTAAGTAATCCGCTTACCACATTATGTGTACGCGTTATTTCCTCATCGAACCGGATGCAGTTGTCCAAGCAGCATGTACATAGCACGTGCTATTTGCCATCCGATCCTATATCGGCCTGATGTGGAACGGTAGGTGCGTGGTTCCCGGGTGATCATCGATCTGGCGTTTCTGTGAGCAGGCAGTATAGGATTCAGCGTTGTAACTAGTTTCGAGCTGAGTAGCGTGAAAAAGACGTCATTTCTCTTACATCATGAACTAACAGTTGTTTTACTTATTGAGTAACGTTGACAATACCGGTGGCTATTGCTATCACACAAACTCGAGAAAGAACGCGATCACTGCTTATAGTTTTACTCCGATTGGGGCATGTACGCGCTGCCAAGAATCGCACGATAGCAGTTCAACAAAGTTCGAAGAATATTTTGGTGAGCACATCGCTCAGACTGATGCCACGGTAATTTGCGCACGCAGTCCTTTCACCCTTCTTCGGACGTGGAAGGAATAATAAATTTGCCCATTCTGTCGGAAGCTGTCTTTTACCTCAAATTGAAACAAGCGGCCTTTGCGGCCAACTTGAGGATCGCCTTATCGTCGTCGCATAGCCCTCAGTTTGTCTAACGCGCGTTGTCGGACAGATGCCTTCAGTGGAATCTATTGATGTTTCGCTATCACCTGCACATGAGGATGTGGTGGCTAAATCTTTTAAATTACACGACGCGAATTACAGTAAAGGGGTTAAACCCCATGGTTTGGTAACATACTGTAAGAGGAGTTCATAGGAAACGCTCATGTCAGGACCGGTTTGTTGGTTCAGCTTTTGAAAAAAGTTTGTAAGTGGGTAGAAAGATAGAAGGGAGTGATGTTGCATAATTTAATTGTCCGGGAAGGTCGAATTCCGAGATCGAGCGACAGAAAACTTTGAGGGTGACTAGCTGCATGTGCTCGGGATTAGCGCTGAAAAGTGATGAGAATGGGAACAGCCGAGACAGGCTCGGGGGAGCAAAACGCAAAATAACAGTGATGGAATAGGGGAAATGAAGCAACTTCCCGGCGACGAGCGGGCGACTCTAAATCGGATGGTAAAACTGGGTCACCTATCAGACGAATGGCTTTACTTTGGACCCGGACGAGAGGAGATAAAAGAAGCTCCATCCTGCACGTGATAGGAGTATTTTAGTGTGGGACGGATCTAAGTATTGTACAATAACGAGGAGGGGGCGGCCGGTTTGCAGAAACGTCTGGCGCGGAATGGAGAGCCGGTCTTGCACGCAGCACGAGAAGCAAGTGGACATATGTATGAAGACTAGGGTAGAAGGAAGACGATCGGAAGATCCAGAAAAATTCAGTTGGAGGAATGAAGGAGAACAGAATCAAAATTTGCGTGGGGAGAAAAAGAATGGTGTTTGGTTGGCATCGTGGGCTAAAGTATGGATGGGGTTGGAAGTGGTGGGTTAGAGGTCATTAATAAAAAAACACAGAAAGGGCGAGTAAAAGCACAAAACCTTGGGGACTACAAAAATTTACAAGAAGAGGCTGGGATTGAACCCCATCGACTCAAACGGAGATTGTCCAGTTACTGAAAAATTTCGACGTCCACAAGACAAAGGCTGAAAGAAACCCAAAAATGGACAGTTTAGACAGTAAGCCATCGTGCTAGACGCTGTCAAATGCCTTCGATTTGTCTAGTAAGAGTAGGTGTGTTTCTCCATGGCCATCGAGTGCCGCTGACCAGGATTGCGAAACAACGGCTAGTAAATTGCTCGTGTAACGACGAGGTCGGAACCCGTATTGACAATCGCTCATCAGTCCTTCATATTCGAGGAACGGTCGAAAATTATGGTCTCCATAACTTTCGAAACGACAAGCTAGGGAAATAGGACGGTAGTTGTTGGGGTCGAAGAAGTCTCCGTGTTTTGAGGATAGGAGACATTACGGCTTATTTCCATGAGGCAGGAAAAGTACCAGATTGTAGAGAAAAGCAGAAAAAGTAACGGTAAATTGGCGCTAACTCGGGTACATTTTCAGGAGGATAGATGGAATACCGTTCGGACCAGGTGGTTTATTTTGATCAAGTAATTATAAAGCCTGGTGGGCCTTTCTGGTTGTGATAAGGGGAATAAAAAACTGACTAGTAAGAGTGGTAAGAGGCGGAAGAATAGAAGAGTTGGGTAGAGTGGAATTAGAGGCAAACTGGGAAGCAGGTACCTCGACTTTCTCCGGGTTCACAGCCAGAAGGGTTAGAGATGGGGGTAAAATTGGAGGGGCAGGAATTACGGAAAACGGTTTTGGCGAGAGATCAAAATGATAGACCACCAGTAGCGGGAAAAGCTAGACGTTCAGATGAAACGACTCTTGCGTAACGTATGAACGGTTAACAGAATGAGAGCTCAGAAGTCAATAGCTGAATGATAGGCTTTAATCGACCAAAAGCGAGTCATACGAGCAAAAACGACAGTCAAAATGTTAGACTGCAAACGAAATAAGAGCGAATTATGAATTGGAAGCACAGTAGCAAACGTATAGCATTCACGCCACTTAGGAAACAAAGACTAGTTTTTTGGGTTCCGTGCAGTCCGTGGGTAAGGAAAATGCTGATACCCGTTAACGAAGAATGCGTTGTTACGCCTCACGCTTTGAAGCAATAGGATCTCACTCCTTGTTGCTGCAAGAGAAGGTTTTCAACCGGGGGAGGGTCTGAATGAGGGACAGGTGATGCTGAAGTCGGTCATTCTACGGATGCAAGATGAAGAAGTGATACCGTTTCTTCTCGTCTATCAAGGAGACGTTTGTGAACGTACTCGGGATTGTTCCCCAGCAGTTCGACTTCCTCCACTATCAGCTCATACTTGGACAAACGGATGTTTCTATAAATATAGCACTGGCCCAGGCGTTGATAACCACTAAGGTAAACTGGTGCCAACAGCAGGTTTTCAATGATAAGTGAGCATTCGTTCGTGGAGAGTTGCATTGATAGCAATACACAGCAATGACCTGATAGAATGCAGTGCCTCTGGCAGTACCAACTCCCACTGGCCAATGGCTAAATCTCTCGAACGGAGGCACAGAGATACTCTTTTCCATATTGTTTCGTTCAATTTTTCGACTTGGCCATCGCTTTGGGGGTTGTAGCTCGTGCCGACGTGCCGTACACAGCAAATAGTTCCAATAAACGAGAAATTATGGTGGAAGCAGTCATATCAGGATAAAGGAAAGCAAATGGAAGGCGAGACTACTCCTCTATGATTGTGAAGATGTAGCGATCACGAGTGGAAGAGGGGGTAGGTCCTTCAAACTCAGCACTGATACGTTCAGATGATTGTGTAGTTCTAACAAGAAGACTGCTACAGCGTTTGTAGAACTTGGGTTTCAGGTGAGAATAAGCAGAACATCGCTGAATGGCCACCTTGACGCTATCGGGTGAAAAATGCAAGTTTTTTTATTCGAACAAAATGATATAGACGAGTAATACCGGGATGACTTTTTCTAAGTTCGCTGTAGAGGAAAAGTGGGTGTTTCACGTCTTCGTGGTTGGGGTCCAAAAGATCCGTCTGCCAGTTGGCTGGAGACACTGAAGGATAGGGCTGCGAACCGCGAACAGTGGCGATCGTGTTGTCACTTTCTGTCCAACCAGAATGATTGGTCGGTGTGCATTTGTAGAGTTAGACTATGTACTCCGTGTGTTGGCTACTAGGATGCTGTACGTATAGTGACGATTGGATCAATTAAGACTTCAATGATTCATAAGGCGAAAGTGCTTCGTTGGGAAGAGGAAATGTCCTGTTGACGATAAATGGGTGAGTTTTATCCGAAAAACGAAAACCATTGTAAGTAATACGAAAACATTCCAACTACTCTCTGCTGTATCTTCGAATCCTTGGTAGCTGGAAGTTTGTGGAGATCGTCAAAGAGTTCTGGGTCAGACTAAACCGTTCCTTTAGGTATTTCGTAGCCCAAAAGTCGAAATGCGGTAGTGACAAAGACGTGTGATTTAGAGTCAGACCATAATTCTCAGCCGTTTGCAGGAACCGCTGCAGATTGGCATCGTGGTCTGCGACATCCTTTCCACAGATAGTAATGTTGTCTACGTACACAAACGTTCCTTCGAGCCCTCCACGTCGAACAAGCTAGTCCATCGCGCGCTGGAAACACTACGACGTTGGTTACTCCAAACGGTATTCAAGAAAGCTGGTAGAAGCTGTTGCATGCTTCGAAAGCCGTGCACTGCCGTTCGTTTTCCTTTATAGGGATCTCATGGTGCGCACTGTAGGTCTAAGGTGTTCTAAATGCTGAACTGTGAAATTCTCCCCACCAAATCGTCTATTCGGGGTAGGGGATATGCATCTTGGAAGGTGAATCGATTGATTGTTTCGTCATCATCGTACTGTGTCAAACAGCAGGGCAAACTCCACTAACCACTGCCTTTCTCACCATGTTGCATGTAGGAGTGGAAAGAATGAATATACAAGTTGGACAGGTTTGAAAAGGAAAGAACGACCTAGTAGCCAATACACGGAATATACAGTCTAACTCTACAAACGCATACCGACCGATCATTCTGATTCGACAGAAAGTGACAACACGATCGCCACTGTTTGACTATAGTCGACTAACATCCGTCGTTTCTGGCGTTCGTTGGTATTAACCAGGACTTGGGCCCGCCACGACAATTGAGAAGGTTCAATTATCCCATCGTCCAATAACCTAACGACCTCTGATCGAATAAAGGTTTCAACTTTGTGGCTGTACCTCCTCGATTTTGTGCAAATAGGACAACAGAAGAGATCCGGATATGCGAAAAAAGATGCGACGGAGAGACCACAAAGCGAGGATGGTCACTGAATTCCTTGGAAAGGTATTTCTACGGACGTGTGTTGTTAGAAAAATTCATGCCCCAACAGTACGTCAGTATACAAGTCAGGGAGAATCGACAGACAGACGCGTTAGACTTCCGGGTTAGGGTCCATGTGATCCGCTTACCAATTGTTTGGAAACAATAAGTGATATGGCTAGATGTCCATCCAAACTGCTCGCTGGTATTATTCTCCACCGCTTACCTGACGCTCGCGAACAGTGCTCGCGCGGGAATCAAGCTGGTCGAGGTTGTATAAATCACATCTTCACTCTTCGACAAATTTCAGAAAATAGCTACACCTTTTGTAAGCACACTATCTACGTTTTTCTTGATCTTAAAGCGGCCTTTGACTCAGTTGGCCGTACAGTTCTTTGGCGCTGCCTCTTGCTGAAGGGTGAGCCAGAGAAATTCATTTTCATCGTAAAACCCCTTTACACTAATAGCCGAAGCAGAGTTCGGGCTTACGGTGATCATTCACCCGAGGTCACCACGAGAAGTGATGCACGTAAGGGTTGCCCCCTCTCTCCTTTTCTCTTTAATTTTGTGATTGGAATGGTCCTAGAGACCGCACTTTCGTCAGGTGAGGATAGCGGCATTGAACTTTTCCCGGGTGGAAAGGTGGGAAGGATGACATAGTTCTTCTAAATAAAGATCCAGGTAAGTTGCAAACTTCTCTAGACAGCTCGACAGATTATGTAGCAATCTTCGGAATGCGTTTTACACTTTCAAAGTGCAAGATGCTGTTGCAGGACTGGGTTGGTCCAACACCAAACCTTCCAATGTCTGGGGAGACTATAAACGTGGTAGACAAGTTCTGTTATCTGGGGAGCTGCACCTCAACCGAAGGTCAGATATAGGATGAAGTGTCCCTGCGTATACAGAAGGCTCATTTGGCATTTGCCAACCTGAGTGATCTGTAGCGTCGACATGACATCCGTCTACCTGTCAAGGGTCAAGTGTACGCTGCAGCAGTGAGGCCAGTGCTTCTGTAGGGTTCGGAAATATAGCCACTATGGATGGAGGACATACGAAGATTGTCGGTATTTGAACACCGATATCTTTGTAGTATTGCTCAAATCTGGTGGGAACACCTTGTGAGCAATACTGAGGTTCGGCGGAAAGTCAGGCTCAAGGATCAAATCATTAGATGAAACACTTAAGCTGACCAGGCTAAGATAGTTGGGACGTGTTACGCATGTTCCCTGACAGGATCCCACGGCGTGCTATGTTTGCTGAGGTGGGTACTGGTTAAAGATGAGTAAGGATGGCCAGTCCATGACGGGGAAGAAAGGTATGCAAAACCTCACTAGTGGACTAAGCCATGTAGGGCGTGTTAGACTTCCTGGGTGGGTCCAAGAAACTCTCCCACTCGATGGTTAGATACGTTGGGGGATATGGCTCGATGCCGCGATCAGTGGCGCTCTTGCATTCACAAACTTTCCTCATCGACTTAAGTCCATTAATGTAGTTCTCTTATTCTTTTCATACTCTTTTCTCCTTCATTATTTCCTTTTGAGGTTGCCTCTAGGAGATAGCAACCAAAACCAACGCACCCAATGCATGGGTAATGGTTGTGTGAACTAAGCTGAACTGATGGCTAGATGTCGCGGCCAGTGGTATAGTTGGATTCGAACTCTTTCTTTTTCTTCCTGATTTTTACCTATTACTTTGATTTTTGGATATGTTCATTTTATGCTTCTGTTCGTTATGCCCCTTACTTTACGATGCTGGAAGGCAACAACGAAAACCAGAGCACAGAAGTACGAGGTTAGTGGTTGTACAAGCTGAACTGAATTGAACTGTTGACTTTTACTTCAGTAACAGCCTTACTGAGGCCCGCTGGAACTGCAGCTGTGATGATGAAGGAAACAAGAAATGGCGAGGAAGTTGGGGAGTGTGTTCGTGGAAGCTGGATAGACCTTCTAATGGTGTCCGCGTTTCCCAAACGACTTGCAAATTGAGTCTTTCGCGGGACATTTGTGGCGAGGATAACGATCATAACCACAAAAGAAACAGCTAGTTCGGGATTCAGTCAATGTCGCTTCGGCCTGTTTATCAGATACCTGACTAGCGGCGCTCGAGCTGTCTATCGTATCGGTAGTGTAAACTGAAATTTTGGATTGTGCAAACGTCTGCGACTGCTGATAAGCTAGATCCAGAGCTTTAGCTTGGTCAAATGCAGTACCTACATTGAGAAGTCGCTTACGAATAAGTTCGATAAAAGTTCACGCGGATAGCATCCTCCGTTTTGCTTTGCACTGATAGCCTGGAAGTTACAGTTTCTGGCAAGATTTCTCACCTTTTGCATGAATTAATCGATGGTTTCAAGAGTATTCTGCTTCTAAGTTGCCAGAAGATGGCGTGCGAAAATTTCGTTTTTAGTTTGCATGTGATGGGGGTCGAAGGGTGGTGATGGCAACCACAATCAGTGCACCGAGAAGCGAACTTGTAAACAGCTGGCGACAAAAAAATGCATGAAAGTTTTGAGTTTGTCTGGCTGGTGTTCTTTGACTAATCCCACAAAGTTTATAAAATTATAGTACTGATGTTCCCAGGAGTCGGCGCCATTTGGAGAACTTGGGTCTGTGTCGATACGATCCAGGCGCAGATGTCGGTCAGTTGTTTTGGTCGATTAAACTGTATCCTATGAACGGTTGACAGAATAATAGCTCAGAAGTCAGTACCTGAATGATAGGTTTTAATCGACCAAAAACGAGGCATACGAGCTAAAACAAGACAAGCGAAATAGACTGCCAACGAAATAAGAGCGAATTATGAAACAGAAGAACGGTAACGATATATAACACCTTGACCTTCTAAATGGAAGGCGCGCATTCGTTTCTGGCTTGCACGAAGAGACTATGAGAAAGGGGGATAGCGGAGCAGCACCATCGTCTAAATGCCAGGTCCTTTAAGCGCACAGCTCGATTGCAGGCGTGGGTAAACCACCAACGGGAACGTAGTTTTCGGGGTTTGGAAAAGTGTGAAATAAAAAAAGCATGTCTTGGAGGGCAGCCTCAGTAAGTTTTGAAACGAAAAAAGATCAGAAGTGAAGCAACAGTCACCCCAGAGACAGAAGGCCAGAAAATCACGAAATTCAACTCAGTTGGCTGGGTCGTAACGCCAATAGGTGCGTCTGGAGTCACACACAGGAACTGGCCGAGAAAAGATGGTGTAGAATGAGATAAGACAGTGGTCCGATGAGCCAAGTGGTGGGAGGGAGGTAATATCAGTGAATAAAGAGAGACAAGAAATGGGAAGAAGATCGAGGATATGAACACAATCGCCAGCCCGGTCGAGAATGCGTGACTTAGATTGTTGATCAAAACGAAAGCTTCGGCTTCGCTCCCCACAACCGTCGTGTCAGAAGAGTGCAAAAGCCTGTTCTTATTGTGGACATTGAATTCTCCAAGAAAAGGAACTTAGCAATTGGGGTCTGATTTGAACAAATTCTTAGTGCCAGAAGACAGCAAATCAAATAATAAGGAATGAAAAGATGGTACAGAAATTGGAGATGGGTAGTGTCGGACGTGGGAGAAATTTGCGTATCAGTCAAGAATAAAGTAAAGAGACAAGAAGATTGAAGAAATCGATGCACAGAATCGATGTTGCGGTTCAAACCGCAAATGTTGGCGAGAGCTAGAATTTTTCTTGCTGAAAAGACACGAGCGATGACTTTCTGTGAATTGTGAATTTCATGAGTTTGGAGGCTATGAAGTCCAAAACTGTTTTGCACATTTTCGGTGATCCCGACGTCGCTGCGTTAATCCGCTTCGAGGCTCAGTTTTTGCGGCGGTTGACCAAGTGGATCTTAAAGCGTGCACAGACGTTTGTGTGGTCGATTTTGTTTTTGTTACCTGTCTCCTCGCCTCGGTAGGACCAGCAATCTTCGATCGAAGATGCCCAGCATGATTGTACCAGGATTTCTTATTTGCATGTTTCCACCTCACAAGTCCACCGCACTATTAGTATAACCGGCAATCACACCCTGATACTTGGAGTGGAAGACCACGTTCGGTCCAGTATGGCAAGAAGACAGTGGTTTACTGTCTACCACCATCGATCCTGTGATTGTGTGGCCGTCATTAGAGTATCACTTTAACAAATGCTTCTGGGGATGTTGAAAGCTGGTGTTAGTGATGGTTAGTCTGTTGCAGTCTACAAAGCTAAAGAAACGTTTACCATTACGTTCTGTCACACCTTATCCAGATAAGTAGACTTTGTTCGTTGGGGCGCGTGTTACGTATAGCAAACACACGTCTACCATATCATGTCCTACTCTCCGTTCCTCCTCATGAGTGGAAGAAACCATGTGGAGGTCAACAGATGAAGTGGCAGCGAGGAATGAGAAAATGTACAGCAAACTTAGGAAAAGTAGGTGCTTCACGTCTTCGTGGTTGGGGTCCAAAAGATCCGTCTGCCAGTTGGCTGGAGACACTGAAGGATAGGGCTGCGAACCGCGAACAGTGGCGATCGTGTTGTCACTTTCTGTCCAACCAGAATGATTGGTCGGTGTGCATTTGTAGAGTAAGACTATGTATTCCGTGTGTTGGCTGTTAGGGCATTCTTTCCTTTTCCCATCCGTGTAGGTCCACTCCCTGTCCATCTTGTACATTCATACTTTCTAACTCAACGTGCAACATGGTGAGAAAGGCAGTGGTCAGTGGGGCTTGTCCTACTGTTTAACGCTGTACGATGATGGTGACTGACAAAGATCAAATTTTTCCTATATGTGTATATTTGTTTGGATGGAGAGACTAGTATTTCAGTCTCCAGCAATACACAGAATGTCACTTCTGGAAGAATTCGTATGAAAAGACAGAAGAAAACGCTCAATTGCAAGGGTTTAATCGATCATAACCGAGGCATTTGAACTATATATATATATATATATATATATATATATATATATATATATATATATATATATATATATATATATATATAACACGGATCTGGCACAGACAATGTTCCAAAGAGGCCATGGGATAATAGGAGATCAGTGTACGAAGAGAAAAAGGACAGAGATGTTAGAAAGATATTTTTTGCTAGTTTTTCCAAACACGGTATTTTGATTTTTGTTGTTGTTCGTATCGTTGATGGTCTTCATATATGGAAGGGGAAGAATGGGGAGCCAGCACAACATTCCATGCAGCATTGACGCCACGGACTCCAGTTTCGGGCCACATCCGCCAGTGTATCAAGCCAACTGTTTTTGGTGTCATTCTTGCTTCAACCTGGTAGGCGACAGGGCCCCACTGCGGCTAAAGGGGAAGTCAGCTTTTTTAAACTCCTCCTCCAGGTCATCGGTTGTCTACCACACCACCGTTTTCAGTCCTGTCCAGCTAGCGCGATTAAAGCGCGGCTAGGTAAAAGCTGAAAGGGCATCCGCAAGACATGACCTAACCACCGTAGCCGACGAAGAGAAACAATTACCCTGAGTGATGAACAGTCCATCTCGAATACTCTCCTCCTCACTTCGTCATTACTGGCGTGATGCTGCCACCATACTCGTGTGATTTTCCGTAGACACCGGTGGTCGAATACGGTCAACCGGCGCAGATCCTCTTCTCTGACTGGTCAGGTTTCGCATCCATAAAGTAGCACCGAGCGAACTACGGTGCTATAGACTCTTCCCTTTAGGGAAACCCTGATGTCGTGATGACGCCACAGGTGCCTTAGATAAGCAAAAGCCGAACGGGCCTTAGAGATGCGCAGAGAGATCTCGTCTCCGATAAAAATACAACTGCCCAGGTACACAAAGCTGCTGACAGTTTCCAAACGTTCCCCACAAAGAGTGAGTGCAGGAGAATCTCGTTGCCAGTCTTGAAGAAGCATTTTGCACTTGGATGGAGAAAACTGCATACCATACTCGGTGACTTCGACGTCCATTTGGTTTAAGGCATCTTGAACGACTTGAGGGTCGTCTCCCAACAAGGCGACGTCGTCAGCATAATCCAAGACAACAACTCTGGTGCCAGGTAGAAGTCCCACTCCACTGTTTGTAACACCATTAAAGGCTGTTCGGAGCAGATCATCCATTGTGAAGTTGAAGAAGAACGGGGAAATAGGGCATCCTTGCCGAACGCCACTTGGGACGGCAAAGGACTCGGATAGTTGCCCAAAGACCCTTACTCTGCCCGAGGTCTGTCATAAAAGAGCTTTCAGAATGGAAGCGTACTTCTCAGGCACGCTGTTCCTCAACAGACAAGCCCATAGAACAGTCCTGTCGGCAGAGTCAAAGGCGGCCCTATTGTCCAGAAGCACAAAGATATTGGGCCTTTGATACACGTGGCGGTGTTCAAGCAGGAGGCGAAGAGTTGAGATTTGGTCCTTGCAACCGCCGGGACGGAACCCAGCTTGTTCTTCACGACAATGGGGTTCGAGCAATGGAGAAAGTCGGCGGAGGATAATGGACACTAGGAGTTTTGAGGCGACAGAGATCAGGCTTATTCCCCGATGACTAAAACACAGTGTACGGCTACCCTTCTTAAAGATGGGCACGATCGTCGATTCCCCCAGGATGTAGGGACATTTTCTTCCGTCCAAACCTTTGAGAACAGGGTTGTCAATTCTCTCACCAGAACCATCTCGCCATCTTTGAAAAGCGCAGGACGGATGCGATCTGATCCGTGTGCCTTGCTTTGCGTGAGGGTTTGTAGTTCTTTCCGAATTTCCGCTTCTGTTTGGGGACTGTCTGGAATAGACCACGCAGAAAGTGTAGGAGTTCCAGGTGCAATAGAAGCAGCCGGGGGCTATCTAAACTAGAAGCAAAAGTGTTCTGCCCAGTGGTCTAGTCTGCGCGACAGGTTGGTGATTAATGTCCCATCGGTTTCGTGGACAGTCTCGCTAACCTGTTTTTCGCGGTCCGGTGGCGCGAATGAGTTGAAAGAGCTTCCTGAAGTTGCCAGAGGCAGAAGCTGCTTCCATCTCCAGGGCACGCTCTGACCATCACGTCTCACGACCAGCACGCGAACTGTTCTTCAAACGTGAGCGGAGTTCACGGCGTGCTTCGTTGTATCTTGCATCAGCAAAGATTTGTCGGCGGTTCTCAAGCAGTAACAAGGAGTTTGAAGAAACCCAACTTCTCTGGGTATGGCGAACCGTACCATAACTGATCAGGCTGGCATTCAGTAAGGCTCCTTTCAGTCGCTCCCAGTGCTCATCGACATCAGGTGGGGCGGTGGACTCCAGTGCCTGGGCCAGCGTAGTCTGAAAGGATTCCAGAGTGTTGCCCAGCTTGTCTATATTTAAGTAAGCATGATTCGAGTTCTTCGAGTCCCCAAACAGCAAGCAGATCGTAGAGCAGACTAACGCGTGATCAGAATCAAGACAGGTTGACCAGTAAGAGCGACAATGTAATACGCTGCGGCGCCAACGTTAGCTAATCGCTACATGATCGATTTGAGACCATTCCTGTGTTGAGGAAGGAGGTCGCCAGGTGGCGGTACGTCGTTTGGGGTTGCAAAAGTTTGTACTTGCTAAAAAAAGGTGGTGATCCGCACATATTGTCAGCAATCTGTCCCCATTGTCCGAACGACTGGAGCTGAGGCCAAACTGCCCTCCTAGATGACGTTCACTCGTTGTCAGGCGACCGACGCGCGCGTTAGGATCTCCGGCGAGGACCACGATATTTGTCCGGCGCGGTGTAAACAGGAACATATGAAGCTGTTGGTAAAATTCATCTCTGTCTACCTCCGGACTGCAGTGTCGGGGCATAGGCGGAAATGACGAATAAGTCGCGTGAGCGATCTCTATGTCTAGTTACTCGGCAAGGACCTCGAAGCCGGACTGCACAAAGTCGGCTGTTGACAGAAATCCAGTCTGACATAGCCGCTTCAGCTCTACGGCTCAGAGCAACACCAACACCGGCCTGGTCGGCCGCTACAGCGTCCAGGTCTCCAGACAGGTGTAGATGAGACTTGGTATTGGGATTAGCTGGGGACGTTAGTCTGATCGTGGAGCTTACGTCTTGCAGTCTTGTCTCTAAGAGGCAGCAGATATCGGTCGAGAGCGATTCCAGTGTGCGAGCTAGACTCGCCTGTTGTCCGATTTGCGTAAGCTTGCGTACGTTGTAGCTGGCCAATTTGAATCGTAGGCGAGGTTGAAGAAAGATGGGCTCGGTGGTATGATTTTATGTGACAGTCGTAGGGCAGACGTTTCTGGCGGAATTCTGGTCTCAAGCGGCGGCAGTAGTAAGGCAGTTTTGCTGTAGCGTAGCGGCGTGTATGGCACATAAAACAACGGGGGATTTAGGGAGAAGGTGGATAGGTTCCCATCGTGGTGGTGAATGAGCATATGATCTTGCGATGGCGAACGAGCGTGAAAGAGAGTAAGGTGAAAGCAAATTTGTATGAGAGTTCATGGTTCAGTTTGCGGGCGTAGTACTGCCAGGTTGCCCAGGCAAAAGCAGGTGCTTTTTTGGGGGGTCCACAACCGGAGCCTTTAGCTATCCAGAGCTTAACCCGTAAGGCAGCGGGACGTAGCGCGGTGTCCGAAACCTACTGGGTGCCGGTGACTGATTCCTCGGTTCATTCGCCCTTCGGATGAGGCCAAACATCCTAGATGCCAAGTGCCAAGCGTACAGCAAACTTGGGAAAAATAGGTGCCTCGCGTCTTCGTGGTTGGGGTCCAAAGGATCCTTGAACCAGTTGGCTGGAAACATTGGAAGATATGACAGTGAACCGTGAATAGTGACGATCGTGTTATCACATTCTGTTGAATCAGAATGATCGATCGGTGTGTGTTTGTAGAGTTGGACTGTGTATTTCGTGTGTTGGCTACTAGGGCGTTGTTTTCTTTTTTCCCCCGTGTAGGTCCACTCCCTGTCCATCTTGTATATTCATTCTTTCTACTTCTACGTGCAACATGGTAAGAAAGACTGATCAATGGGGCTCGCCGTGCTGTTTGACGCCGAACGATGATGATGATAATTAATCGCGAAGAGTCTTGGGAATAAGTTACGAATTGGCTTCTCCAGCGTCACTCTACATTTTTATTCGAGATAACACCTCTGGCCCGTGTGTAGCCAGTTGCGCCTCTCGGGCTGCAGGAAGTTCGTGCGTTGGGCGCCGGTGTTGGATCAGTTGATTCATAAGCTTTTTGGATGGCAGTCTGCTAGTTGAGGAAGTCAGAATTTCCTAGTGAATCTTACTCTACACGTTATTTAGTGGCGAACCACATTCTCGCACTTCACGTTGCTGTCTGTGAGCTTCTGTGGCATTTATGTAGGAAAGAGAAGAGAACCCTACACGTCCTCTAACAACGTTGATGATCGCCCACGACCGCTTGTTGAGCTGTTGCTCACTTATTTGTGACTAACAACTGGCGTGGCCATTCTCCTATCAGCCACCTGCAGACGCTCTCGGTAGTACTAAGATTTTCTGTTCATCCACCGAGAAACAGGAATTCCGAGAGTGAGACTAGTGGTGGATAAGATTTCAGAAATGGTGGCATGATAAACATGAATATATCGGAGGTTTTTAGCTTTTCGATACGAACTGTGAGACTTGCAAACTCAGCTGTTGATAATATCAGATAACCGGTGGTGGTCAAGTGCTTTAGAGCGTTTGACTACCACCCCGGAGATCAGAGGTTTGAATCTCGCTACCGGCGGTCACTTTGGTGATGAACAGTGATTCACTGTAGTCCGGCTTGTTACCATACTCGACCTATTGGGACATTATGTGATTTTTCATTCCAGGTTTCAGGTTCTGGTTGCTGGTTATCCCTAATAGTGCAGTGGACCTTTGAGGCTATGGGGTATACCCCGCGATTCTTATTCAGCTTCTATTTTTCTCTCATTCCATTCTTTCGTATGGCTTTGATTCCTTATTTCTAATCTGTCCCATGTGTGCGCACGAGTGCAATGGAGCGTATTTCGTCCTCCGAAGCCCGTGCGCTATGACGTATAACCGTCAACCATGTCTCTAGGACTTGGAAAAACCAAATTAAGTCTAATAGATTAGACTAAGCAACAAGCCGATTGGTGGCAGGTTATTGTTTAATACACCAATGTGACCGTTTTTCAGCGAGATTTAAACGTACTTCAGAAGGGGTAGAAGCTGATACCACTTGACCACCACGGTATATTTATACATATATATATATATATATATATATATATATATATATATATATATATATATATATATAGAGAGAGAGAGAGAGAGAGAGAGAGAGAGAGAGAGAAATAGCATTGGAGTGCGAAGTTTCACGACTGTAACGACTTCAGGAGAGTTCTAGACTGCGGAATAAGCCCATCATAGTACTCAGAACACACTCTTCTTAATAATTCGTTTTCATATAAATGTGATTGTAATGGCTTGAGAATGAAATCACCGAAAACATATGTTCGCCTACAACTCGTGTTCTGACTTCAGGAGACTTCGGAACTCCAATTCACAGTATAATGCGTACACGGGATGAAGCGCAAACAGTAACGCAAGTACTAAGTTTAAAATAGAACCTCCGAATGTGATAAAATTTACATTACGGTGGCCATGTTTTCTATCCTGCTCTTCTGAAAACAGTTACTGTTAACATAAAGTATTTTCATTCCAAATCCATGGATCACATTTCTGTCACTTTTCTCACACTTGTATTTTTTTTCTAAACCAGTTGGACGAACACTTGAATTTAATCAGTTCATGAACTACCGAATTCTATCCAACCCTGAGACACAGTCTCTTTTTACTGACGGATCTTGGGTCGATGATCTGGATGATGAACTCAACTGGCCATGTCACGTTGCTTTTGGTGCGCGGCACTTCACAGAGGAAATTGAAGGTGCAGCGCTGTATGTGGAAAAATATTACAAAGAAAAAGTACGCATTTTTCCCCAAGACAACTTCCCGATTTAGATCAAAACGCTCACAGTGGCTTTGGTCATCTGTCTAAATATCGATATTGACCCACCGGATGTGCAAAAGATACCACCGTTTTGTCGCGTTGAAGCTTGGTTTGATCCAACCGATGCCAACAGTCTTCGGGCTCTAGAGACGATCGGAAAAAATTTGCAGGTTAGTGATTTCTTGAGCATGAGCATGAAAAGGCTTTTCCTAAACACGTTGCTTATTTCGAACTCGGGTGTCAAACTCATCAGCAATATCCGCATAATTTGAACACAATTCAAAACAACCGGGACGATTCCTGGCCTGGTAGAGTTAGTTTGTGGCTCCAGGGTAACTGCTTATAATGGAAGCCTATTGATGAACGACAAACAACAGGTGGCAAAATGTAGTTTACTGGAAAGCAGGATTCTGATTATTTTCAGCGATAAACGCTTTTGTTTTTGAATAATGTGAGATGCCATCCAAGACAAAACCCACAAGATCTGAGCAGTTCACCATTAGCTCGTGGTATCTAAAAGGCGCGTAAATTGCCGCACCTCTTTTCGTGTAACTATACGCTCTGTTTTTTTAGATCTAGGCAGTGTTCAGAGAACATCTAGATTCAATCCAATTTGACCTTTTCTTGTCTTCAAAGACTCCTGCGCATCACCTGTTTTCCAGTTGCTTTTCAGGACCAGTTTTTTATAATTACATGGTTGTGCGTGAATGCAGTGAAATTGGTATT
Source organism: Fasciola hepatica (assembly GCA_948099385.1). Taxonomy (NCBI): domain Eukaryota; kingdom Metazoa; phylum Platyhelminthes; class Trematoda; order Plagiorchiida; family Fasciolidae; genus Fasciola; species Fasciola hepatica. The sequence goes on along the minus strand of CANUEZ040000182.1, from coordinate 7,239,697 downwards.
CCCCTATATCCTCAAAGACCTAGTACACCATTTTTATAACCGGCAACCAAACCCTGAGATTTGGAATGGAGAACCACATAAGGTCTCATTCGGTCAGCCGGACGACAGTGGCTTACGGTCTACCACCAAAATGACCAGTGTCGACCGCAGGGTTCGAACCTCTGACTTCTGAGGTAGTAGGTGAATGTTATAAACTGCTTGATCACCACTGGTCAAGTTAAACCCTTTTTCGTTCTTTTTGTTCAGATTCAATACGAACGTTGGCATCCGCGTGCACGATACAAGCAATGTCTGGATCCCACTCTGGACGATGTGAAAAAGTTGTGCGTAAATTTGAGGCGAAATGCCAAGGAAGATCGAATCTTGTTTCACTACAATGGTCATGGTGTGCCTAGACCCACAGAAAACGGAGAGATTTGGGTGTTTAATACGGTGAGCGAAACGGGTGTTTTTTCTTACTCTTTGTCCACTGGCGAATGACATAGAAACGAGCCAAATGCACTTATCTCTTATCCGCTTTGGCTACGTTTCTTGCTAATTTCTGTGTGGAATATATGCTGACGAACAGAAAACGATGCCTGTGTGTCAGAGCAACAACGTGCTTTTACGACACCGGTGACTGCGATAAGGTTCATAAGACTTGGTCTTGGTGACTTGAGGCCACCAAACCTTTTCACTTTCATAACATGAAGACCGCATAGCAACACATCGTTTGGTTTTCATCACCGAAACGATTTCTAAATTCAAAGACGATCCGCGGTTGGTTTGCACTGCAGTATTTTTCATTTTGTATTCGCAAAGGAAGGTGGAGTGTATCTGTTATGTGAAGTCTCTGTCCAACGCAAAGCCACCCGCCTCATCGGCTGCCCCACAATGACCTCAGCTTTGCAGCCGCTTGTCCACCACCGAGCCGTTGCTTCACTCCCTCTTTTTTTATACCGGCACTTGCCTCTGATCCATGTTCCCTTTGGTTTCAATCGCCTCTCCCGCTAAAGTATCTGGCGCATCAGCCTAAATCCGGTCGGGAGTGTGGCACGCTGTTTGAGTAGCCTAAACATACGCCATGAAAAAAAGACGGATCACAGTACTGGCTACGTGTCATTGTGCGTCTGCATGGTGGATCATTCATAGCACCCCTGTACTACCAGTCTGGCTACAAGGGTTATGCCGATCGCGAACGAACCACATGGCTGCTCAGATAGCAGAAGTGCGCGCCACAGCGCTACGTGTTAGAGGCAGCCTAATGGGTTGTGTCGAGTCGACACACAGGCTTGCTTTTATGTGCGGTAAATTCAAACACATGCGACTGTCCGCGCTGACTGAGGCCCATCCGAGACATTAACATAATCTTCATCATTGTACAGCGTCAAGTAGCACGGCGAGCCCCATTGATCGGTTTTTCTTACCATGTTGCACGTAGAAGTAGAAAGAATGAATATACAAGATGGACAGGGAGTGGACCTACACGGGGGAAAAAAGAAAACAACGCCCTAGTAGCCAACACACGAAATACACAGTCCAACTCTACAAACACACACCGATCGATCATTCTGATTCAACAGAAAGTGATAACACGATCGTCACTATTCACGGTTCACTGTCATATCTTCCAATGTTTTCAGCCAACTGGTTCAAGGATCCTTTGGATCCCAACCACGAAGACGCGAGGCACCTACTTTTCCCAAGTTCGCTGCACATTTTCTCGTTCCTCGCTGCCACTTCATCTGTTGACCTCCACGTGGCTTCTTCCATTCCCGAGGAGCAACGGAAAACAGGGTATGGTACAGTAGACGCGCGTTTGTCATTATACAACACATGCCCCAACCAACAAAGTCTACTAAGCTGGATACGCTGTGGTAGAATATTCTCTAAACTGGTACCCTATACTCGACTTATGACCTTAGCATTGCTCACTCCAGCGAACATCGATAGTGGAAAACTTCAAGGCAACGAACATCTTCCGCACGCAGACTCCATGTCTCGCAACCATACAACAGAACTAAACAAACTGCGGCACAGTACACACAACATTTCAACTTCAGCAAAATATCAGGTCAGCGCCACATGTACTTCAGTCTAGCGTACGCCGCTCAAACCTTGAGTATGCGCGTGCTCACACCCGTTGTCACGCAGCTGTTGAGGTAAGTGAAGTGGTCGACAATTGTTAGTGCGTCCCGACCGAGCACCAAGCTCGGAACCGTTGATTTCCAGTCTTGTCACATCACTTTACACTTTGAAGATGCAAAGCGATGCCAAATGGAGCTGCAGCCATAGTGAGTCTGTTTAGTGCACGTTGTGCATGTTCCGTACATTCGAACAAGCAGACAAGGTCGTAGGCGTAATCTGGGTCACATAGCTTTTCAGTATTTGCCAGTTGGATGCCCACATCCTGAAGGTCTCGCAAGGCATTTCCCATTATCTCGTCGATGACGAAGTTGAGCAGGAATGGCGAAATGAGACATCCTTGTCTGACATCGTTGGTCGTTTCGAACAGACTGAATAGTTTACTGTAAACCCTTACGCAGCCAGATGTATGAGAGTGCAATGATCCCAGTAGATCCACGAACTTCTGTGACATTTTTTTTCGGTGAAGAGCACTGAACAGCGCTGTTCGGTCAATTGGATCGAAGATGCCTTTCAATCCCATGAAAACCATTATTATCGGTCGACGGTGTGTGTGTGTGTGTGTGTGTGTGTGTGTGCACGTGTGTGTGTGTGTGTGTGTGTGTGTGTGTGTGTGTGTGTGTGTGTGTGCGACGTATCTGAAGTAATCGACGAAGAGCAAAAATCTGTTCGATACATCCTCGACCAGGGCGAAATCCGGTCTGTTGTTCGCAGGCATTCCTCTCGGCGCAGCAAAATTGAGGCTAATACCTTGGTGACTAAAGGAATTAAATTGATCCCACAATGATTACTACAATCATTGCGTATTCCCTTCTTGAAGATGAGTACAATCAGTGACTCGCCCCAAGATAACGGAATGCACTCCTCGTTCCAAATCTCACGGAGCAAGGTGGCAAGTGATTTTATCAAGGCATCACCATCCAGTTTGAAAGGAACTGGAGAAAGTTTGTTGAGACCACCAGCTTTTCCACGCTTTAGTAATCGAATGCTCAACTCTACTTCCACTTCCGATGAAGGCTCAAGTAATACTCCCCAAAGAATCACATTTGTTGACGTCTGAGTAGCTACATAAGCACACGGCCAGCTAAGCTACTACTTGAAGAATTCGACTCAACGGCCAAGCCCTTGCTCTTTGCCATGAATGGGCTCCATTTCTATCGCACATCATTTTACCGACTGAGGTTCGCCGGTGTCGCGAATTGATCTGAACATTCTTTGACTGTTCCGGAAGCGGCTGCTATTTCCATTTCTCCGGCTGCCTTGGCCCACTAAATTTCACCATCCTTCTCAGGGATTTTGGTAACTTATCTTTATAGGTGTCTTCGTATCTTATTTATGTTCTTACAGTTCAGGTGCTCATGATTTTGTTCCATAAGACTCAGCGAAACCTGCTGCCACATGCATCGCCCGTTTGATATGGACCCAGTGCTTGTCTATATCACTGTTCGTCGTAGTTCCTAGTTCATGTGACAGTTTCTGTTCATAATTGGTGCGAATTTCTGGATCACACAAACGTTCCACGGCTAATCAGGTTTGCGATTTGTGTCGATGACTATGGAGCTGAAGCACAAACCGCATTAAAACTAATGCATGGTCCGATTCTACGTACATGGACCGGTAGGATCTACAGTTCTGGACAGAAGTGCGCCATCGGTAGCTTACTGCGATATCATCGATCTGACTCAAAGTACTTGTAGAGTTGGAGCGCCATGTCGCTGTGCGATGTGAGCTGTGTCGGAAATTTGTATTAGACAGGAATAACCGATTGTCTGCACAAAACTCGAGAAGCCTGCCCCTGTTATCTGTGCGCCGAGCGGGCAAAGCACAACGCCCTCCTAGACAAGCTTCTGACTCACTACGTTTGCCAACTGGGACACAAAATTACCAGCTAATACTACAATGTCAGAGCTTTTGCTCCTGCGAATGAGAGAGGTAAGTTCATCATAGAACTCATTCTTCTGAGTGTCCGAGCTGCATTCTGTTGGAGCGTATGCCGAGATCACAAACAAGTTGCGCTTACCACAACTATCCTTTCGAACGCAGAATGGTCCTTGGAGTCTCACAGCACATAAACGACTACTAACCGAGATCCACTCTAAAGGGGCAGCTCCAACCCCGTTAGTCAAAACTATTCTTACGCCACGTTGACCCGCAACTCTAGCTGCTTCATCTCCTGAAGTGCGCAAGAAACACCTCGATGCGATGCCAGGAGCAGTTAGTTGGAATACACTGCTGAAATCCTGGATACCCGTTCCCCTTACACAGCAGAAATCAATCGTCACAGTGTCTACTGTGAGGGCTAGACACGCCCACTGACCAGCCTGCATGAGTGTACGCACATTAAAGGAGCCGAGATACAGAGGCCGATGAGGCTCGAGAAAATGTGAGTTACAAGATAGAGGACTATTGACGACATTATTTGACAATGAACCACTGTGAGTATTGAGCGGGTTATCTTTCGGAGCATTATGGGTGGATAGAGGAGTGAAAGAGATACGGTTGGGGATAGAAGACAAATGTTGAGTAAAAGAGAGGGAACTGTGAGCAGTAGCCCATTTGTCACTACCCACCCCACTCGATGCAATGGGCAGTGCGGTCCTTATTAGCCTGCGCGACGACCGACGCAGCATGGAATTCTTTCTATTAGTGCAGTTCATGGGAGATGTTGGACGGGTACTGTTGGGTTGTCCATCCGGAAAGCAGGAGAACGATGAGGGTTCTCAACCAAAGCCTTTAATTCTGACAAGAACCTATTCGCAAGGCAACGGGATGGCTTAGTGGAAGCCCATTTGCTTGGATCAATTATTCTTCCACTGATTTGACCGACTGAGTTGCCAGTTCAAATCGACCCCAACCTGGAGTACCAGCAGACTACTTCGTTAGTCTTCTGCTTGCCCGAGGCTAGCCGCTGGGCATTGTACTAACATAGATGACCTCATGGACATGACCGTGGAAAGCCATAGAATGAAAGTAACGAAATCTAGACCTCCAGTCAATGCACTTCCGAGAAAGTAGATGATGTTTTGATCAGCTGAAGTAAACTGTCCTAATCTTCACATGTATTGAGAACGTTGTTTTGTGTGAATGTTTTTTTAATTTTAATTCATGGCCGAACGTGGTATTCCTTGCCAAGTGTTGAGGGTACACTGCGGCGGTTGGATCGGTTCTGTTATATGGCTCAAAACATGGCGGTGAAGGTTGGAGGATAGGCGAAGACTGTCGGTTTTTGAGCATCGATGTATCCGTAGGAGACCCCGAATATGGCAGGAACCGTATCAGCAATGCTGAGGTTAGACCTAGGTTGTTGGGGACCAGAGTTCGGTCTGTCAATCAAGCACTGAATCTAAACAGGTTAAGGTGGTTAAGACATGTTACTCGTGCCCACAGATTGACTTCCTCAGCTTACGGTGTTCTACGAGGCGGGTAGTGTTTGTAAGGTAGATCAAGTTGTTCAGTTAATGACATGGCAGAAATGTATAAGAACCTTTACCAGTGAACTTGCCCGAGTAAGATGTGTAAGTTTTACGAGTAGGAGTCCACGAGACCTGCCTACCAGGTGGCTAAAGATGTTGAGTGGTATGGTTAGGTGTCGCGGCCAGTGGCATAGTTGCATTCGGTCACGTTCTTTTTTCCCCCTTATTTCTTTTGATTTATTCTCAGCTCTTTTTCACCATAAGCTTCTGTTCCTTTTACCCTTGACTTGACGTGTTGTGAGGAAACAACGAAAACCAGAGCACAGAAGTGCGAGGTTAATGGTTGAATAAACTGAGCTGAACCCTCCATGAAGTATGTCCGATTTTCAAGTCATGATCGTCTCACTGAACGCCACTTAAAAACTTGGCGACTAAATTCCTTTGGTTTTCATCCTGATGTGGCTAATCCGTGTCCACCGGTGATTAGTTCAACCAAAAATTGCGCATATACCGACACCATCAGCAGTCTGTTCGGGGTACAAACTGCCATTCATATTCCGTTTTGATTTGTTTTCTGCGTCCTGGTCTCCAGTCGGTTGGCTTCAAATTCGATAAGATCAAGTCAGATGTTTCCGTCTTCTGGGCTACTGTATTTTGATCATTCAAGACGGATAGTGTGTAGACGGGTCGATCAGTCGGACAATGGAAACCCATCATTTGGACCGATGAGTTAGTATTTTCGATGTGCATACATGATTGTCGAAAGCGTATTTGGAAACAGATCTCTGAAACCAGTAAAACCAATATGATGACAGCAACAACGCAGCACATTGGAAGTTCAGTGCCCGTTCGGACAACTGTCGGGCGAGAAGACCGGAGCGAACTGATATTTCTGAACCGCATCGTCAGTGGGCAAGTTTACCTCCAATTCCTGATCCGACACACCGTTCGATTGCTAAGCACAACTAATGCAATTTTCCAGGACAACAGAGCACCCACACATGGTTCCCTTCTTGTACGCAAGTTTCATGCGCATCACGGTATAAAAACGCTGATCAACTTGGTCCCCCGATATCAACCCAGTCGAATATTTGTGGGATCAACTTGGGAGGAAAATTGATCAGCAGCACACATCTCCAGGGAAGTTGAAGACTGCCTTGAGAGGAGAACGGGGCCGTATGCCACTAGATACTATCAAACGGCTGATAGCAAGCATGGATTGATGATGGCTCAACCATATACTAATGAGTGACCATTTGAAAACGATCCCACTTCTGTTCACAACAAGACATTTTGGTTTACATAGATTTCATGAATGTACAACGTTTTGATTATTGAGGGGAGGATTGGGCAGTTTTTTTTTGCAAATAGTAATCAAAAATAACGAACCATACACTGAATAGAAGTGTTCTAGCTGTGAATGGATGACTTTTTTCCTTTACGGAACTTACTCTCAAACTCAAATATACAAAACATTTGAACTGTTCTGGTTTAAAATGACTGTAAATTTCAACAGGAATAAATCGGAAGCCTTTTAAATCAACTGAATGAAAATCAGTGCTCCGCCTGGCATATCTGGTTCATGCGGCACACAACCGGTTTTCTGTCAAATAAGACAATCAGCAATCAGTTTTTTTCTTCTCCTCACCGTTCTCCGTCCATGCGCATAGAAATTCACCAAATACATTCCATTGTCGCTGTACGATCTTCAACGTTGGCTTGGTGCACCATCAGTCTACGTATTCGATTGTCAGAATGCCGGCCGCGTGATTCGAATGTACGAGAACTTTTGTCACCGACGTCTGAACGAAGTAAGTGCAGTATCGAAATCAAATGTTTCCTCTTATCACCCACATAGTAGGGACATTTTTCTGTCGCATGAACTCCACGGTGATCAACGCAACCATTCTTCGATCAGTAGCTGTACCATTATAGTTTTGCTTGTGGTACACGTTTAGTTACCACTATCACGTAATTCCACTTTGATGGTCCACGATCAAATCGAATCGAGGGTGTGTGTGTGTGTGTGTGTGTGTGTGTGTGAGGGAGATAGAGAGTCGTAGCAAATCATGAAATTTCAAACACCCGCGGCTTCCGTTATTCGTAGTTAAGAAACCGAGACCGAGTGCAGAAAATGTTTCTTTAGCGTGAATGATTGAATTATTCGCCACTAAGGTGTTTGAAGGTGACATTTACAATGAGCTGCTGGAGTAACTGAAAAAAAACGGAGCACTGTCGACTTATCGAATTTGTAAAACAGACAAACACCAAAATTTAGACCATTCAGAGTCTGATGTTTGAATCTGTGGGCTGCGTTTTTTAAACCAAAAACACGAATTAGTTCATTAGAACCAGAAAAGGCCAACAAATCCGTGTTGAGCAATGTGCTCTGGGGTCACTGGAATTTGGCGGTAAGATTTTGCGGGATCGATCAAGGAGGAAACGTGTTTACTGGAAGACCCTATAAAAAACATAATGTAAAGCCAGGACGAACGGATTCGAACACACACATGGACGGTACTCATGTTTTAGTACTGCTTGCAGTTCACCGGCTGATCTACGGGGTCACCGACGCGACGAGCAACGGAGCTGCGAACGTTCCTCAGATAGATCTAATTGAATCGAACAAATACTTGAGTTTCACACAACTTTCTGCTGCTGGAAGACATGTTGAGCCCATGGATATCGTGGGTCGTCGTCGATCTTGCGACGGTTGGATGCGAGCTCAGCGCAAATCGTGATTTAGTTTTCCCTTCATTATCTTAGACCGTGGGCTTTATGTAGTCATAGGCGCTCCATGTCCTCGACGGTGCTCAGCCACGTTTCCAGTTGACCCTCAAGGCGACAGCGCCATCCCGTACATGTTGCAGGTCCGAGTGTTTGTCTAGAAAGTCCCGTGTTGGGCCGCCGGAGTATGCAGCCAAACCACTGCAGATGGAGGTGTGGGAGAAGAATGAAGAGTTGGTCAGTGTCAACATCATCTGCTTACTTCGTCGTTTGATAGCATCTCTTGCCCGTTTGTACGGAGAATTCAAACACCAGTGGTCGAAAACCCCTGACTTCTTGATGTCCGCAACTTGCAATGGCTAGAGTTCACGCCCGTATGCGAGCACGGGTCGGTTGGACAAGCTTTTTTCGGTGTTTATCCGTGCTCGTCTGATGATGGTAGACGATGATTGTGCAACTGATTGCTCGCATTTATGCACACGTCATCTGTGTTGGGCACAAGACTCGTTAACCTGACTTCCTCGCAGAAACCACCGATGTTCCGTGATTTCAGGCAAGGATCATTCAAGAAGTGCTCGACGCTTCACAGCGCGTCGATTTGATTGTATGCATTGGGCGCAAGAAGCAACTTGCGCTCACCAGTAGTACTTTCTGCTGTTGTTGGTGGTGATGGTGTGTAAAACGGTTTAGCTTCGGTTGTCAGGACTTCCGGAATTTCTCCGTTATATAATAAAGAGCCTAACAACAAGCGTAAGTGCAGTAAAAGGTGAATGATATTTCCGCATTTAACATGGAACCGTTTCCGCGACTTTGGACAAATTCCTTGTAATAAACCGATCCAACAGGACGCTTATCGGCTATCACGCTGGTAAGCGGTCTTCGTTACATATTCGCGTCGTGGTGCACCTGCATTGTCTACCAGAGCAACCTAAGCTACGTGGACGTAATTGGATGTTGTGCTTCGTGTGTGTGTGCGCGCGTGTGCGTGTGTGTGTGCGTGTACATACACGTCTCCGTACTCGAACCGTGTATTGAGTGCTAACCCGCTAATCCGAAAAACACGACCGCACTTATCACATCCCTTTTTTCTAATCTCACGCGGTTTCAACTATGACATATGCGAATTTGTAATCCAAGGGAGGCGAAGGGGGTTGCATCATCGGAACAGCGAACACGTGTAAGCCCCACTAACGTTCCGGTCGGTCGGCCGTTTAATTACTACTGTTAGACTTCAAACACAGTTCGCCCTCGTTCACTCGCTTTTCAATGTTCCGGACTTCGACCAGTTACTAAACCTTAGGAGTTTGTTGTTGTTGTTGTTGTTGACAATGATGAACAGCTAGTTCGTGATACCCACGGGAATCGGAAATGAGATTCACGGGCTCACCTGTTTCTCTGTCGATATTTTGATCACGATTCACACTCTGTTGCCTTGGATGTTGAGATTATTCGTCACTGCTATCCTCAGAGCGAATATGAATGACGCATTGGGAGTAGCACAGTATTTCTCATGAAATACGACCTCTCTCTCTTTGTTCCTCATTTATCAACAGTGATTGCATAGCTGCACTCGATCAATTGTGTTTTTGTACCTGTATCTTTGGGTGATATTTATTTAACTATCTCCCCACCGTGTTACTCGTTTACATTCATGTCCATATTTAAATTGCGACTTAATATGATACCAAACGCCTAACCGTTTGTTTTGCTAAATGCCGCACTGTTGTTATTAGGAAACTACAGCAGCGTAACGTTTGCCAACGGTGTAGGCTGGGTTGTTTCATTCTGAAGTCTGCTAGACTAAGGGAGTATTTTAGATCGAGGTCCTTGAGCTTCGTCCGGACGTGATGCACGAACAGTGTATGTGTACACAGTCAATGCTCTGTGCTCCATGCGGAAAGAATCGTAAATTTCCACATGTACGTTGGCTGACACTTCGTCCTGCATCGGAAGCCAATGAGATTTGTGCAAAGTAGACAGTAATCCACTGTCGTCCGGATCGCTACCACACCTGACCTATTGGGACCTTATGTGGTTCTTCGCCGCTCCAAGTCTCAGGGTCTGGGTGCGGGTTATCCCTAATGGTGCAGTGGGCCTTCGTGGCTGTGGGGTGTATACCCCCTCAGGCGAAAGCATGTAATAAAATAAGTAGGCATACGAACTGTAACAGTCTACCTTTCATATCGGATATAAATCTTGTCTTGGTACGCTTTTTGGTACTCGTATATGCATGTGTTTTTTGGAAATTGTAGCAAGTAGCTTAGCGTGTCTTTGCAAGAAAACACGACGGTTGACGAAAAAGAACCGAACTCTGCTAGGACTATGGCCTGCTCGAGACTGCTAGTGTTGTAATCCAGAAGACGTACCAGTTAAAAGTTCGTTCATTGTGAACCAAGGTTTTGAACACAATGAGGTCTAAGGGAAAGCTTCATTTGTATTGGATGTGCATAACCGTCATTGTGAAGTATTCTCTTACATTATGCGTTTTTCTGCTCTGCCATTGTGACTCCGTTACCTCCTGATTCGTTGACGTTCTTAAATCCATCGACCACGTATTTAAAAGATTCATCTCTTCTCTTAAGTCTGATTTACAGCATTACACTATGGTTATCATCATCTAGGAGAACTCGGATAGTAATTGTTGCAACTCAAAGGGAGTTAACTTAGTTTAAGAGCACCGAAGCTGTTAGCACTCGTACTCCGCAGATTGTACCCCGCGTAAAGAGAAAATCCCTGTAGCAAGTGCTAGTTTTCGTGCTAAATGTGCGTGTGTCAATAAAATCATCTGGCAGTTATTTGAATGCCGTCATGCCCTCCAAGACACTATACCATCATCGTGTTCCTGTATACTCGCCTTACTTATGACTCTATCAACAGGATTACATTGTGGAATTGCATGTTTAGAAATGGAGTACCTATTGAGTATCCTGCGATCTTCCAAAAACCACCGTCATACTCCTTATGTTTCGAAAACATAAACCGCGTAATAAAATCGCACTGTACAGCTTGATCATTAAAATCTGTGGATTCTCTCACACCTGCGAAAATCAATTAATTTCACTTCATGCCTGAGGTGTCAATAGGACCTCAGTGAAGTTTTCTGTAACTGCTAATATCATTGTGCCCAACTAGTCATTGCTGTCTGATATTTTCTTTTCTCTTTCTCCCTTAAGCACACGATGGAAGCAGCCGCGGTCGCGGCAGCTGCCCAACGCCAGCAGCATCACCAAGCTGAGCCGGATACTTCGCATTTGGCCACCGCCCATGGGGATGTTGCGGCTGCGACAAACGCAGTACCGCGTGCGGACCCCATTCCAACTACGACTGCTGCTGCTGCTGCTGCTGGTGGTGGTACCACTACCATTACTACTACTGCTGGCAGACCCAATGCGAACGGGGATGGGACTAAGGCACCACCACCGACAGGCGTTCCGACCGCAGCCCACACTCAGGTGAAACTCGTTTAGCGACCAAAATGTCGGAATGCGCTGGAGAGAGCGTTGAATTCTGTTCCTCCACTAATTCTGTGCTCCTATTGTTTGCCGTTGAGTTATGAGGTCTTCTCGTATCAATCATAAATTATGTCAAATCTTCGCACGCCTATCATCATCAGTGTATTTTCTGATACAAAAGTGACTTTCATATTGGTTGATTACACAACTTTCTCAAAATACCTGGTGTTGGTAGATCCCGTTGGAATGGTGCTCACCTCCTAGATTACCTTCACCCGAATCAAAGGTGCAATAGACACGCATAATTTCTATTATTCAGAAACAAGAAATCGCTAGCTAGAAGGTATTCGAATTCTTCACATCACGATCGCGGTCGAGTGGTTCAAAGCGTTTCCCTACCCCTTCCTAGGTCAGAGGTTTGAATCCACGCCAACGCTGGTCACTTTGGTGGTAGACCGTAATCCTCACTGTCGTCCGGCTCGTTACCACACTTGACATATTAGGACCTAATGTGGTTGACCACTTCAAGTCTCAGGGTCTGGTTGCCAACTATGCCCAATAGTTTGGTGGGCGTTTGCGGTTATGGGGTGTACTCTTTCCAGTGCACTCATGTGCAAAGCATGTAATAAAAAAAATTAACCGACAAAACCTGAATATGAGGTTTGGAACCCCACTGCCACGGATGACCTATTAAATCACCTACCCTTTCTACAAATTTTTAGACCGGCCAACGCCATTTGCACTCCCATCGTGCAACGCGTCGGGTGCAAAGCTCACAATATCTCATCGTTTCCTTCACAAAGTACGCACAAACTTGGCTTCCTTTTTCAGTACCAGACACTTCTTGACCCGTAACCACCTCCTCTCAAATTTATCTTTGCAGTCTGTATACCTTTAAAAATCAGTCGTGTGCAGTGATTTTTCAGCTAGGCCCTTTTTCTGATCGGCAACTATTCGTTTGCTTGATCACAGAAGTTCAGACGCGAGACACTGATGACCACAAATACACACACACACACATTGGACTTAGTGATTTCCATTCTAGATGCTGGTGTTAATCCTGGCTCCCTTCGTTTTCATTGTATAATTTTGTTTCTCAGATGACTGCCCCTTTAGTCACCATGGAGAATACAATCATGTTAGCAGCTTGTCGTGAAGATGAAGATCTACCACAAAATCCGGAACTACCTGCGGATTTGTTCACCGCCTGTTTGACCACCCCTATTCGGATGGCTTTACGTTGGCATTGGTTACGTCATCAGGAACAGTTTCCCGGTGAGTGGCCATATCCCAGTTTTGAAGCAATCGTCAGTGGTGGCTGTGTTCGCAACATAGTTGTTATATGTCTGTAATGTGTCTGATTCCTCCCAGCTTGGTCCCGTTTCACCTTGGTCCTCCAATACACGGCGACTGTCAAGCCTGTTCAAGTTACTGTTCATGTACCAAATTTAACCGAACGAGCGCAGTAGAATGGGCGTATCTCATAGTCTAAAGGATTCACTACAGTATTTTGACATTTGAGTTGAAAAGAAACCCATCGGTTTGATATGGATAAAGAAACAGGTTCCGAAGTGTTGATGTGAATCTGTGATCGTTTCGAATTATAAGAAAGATGACAGATTCTCATATCATCATCATCATCATCGTACAGCGTTAAACAGTAGGGCAAGCCCCACTGACCACTGCCTTTCTCACCATATTGCACGTTTAATTAGAAAGTATGAATTTACAAGATGGACAGGGAGTGGACCTACATGGGTGGGAAAAGGAAAGAATGCCCTAGTAGCCAACACACGGAATGCACAGTCTAGCTGTACAAACGCACACTGATCAATCATTCTGGTTGGACAGAAAGTAACAACACGATCGCCACGTATCCTTCAGTGTCTCCAGCCAACTGGTAGACGGATCTTTTGGACCCCAACCACGAAGACGTGAAGCATCTACTTTTCCTAAGTTTGCTGTACATTTTCTCATCCCTCGCTGTCACGTCGTCTGTTGACCTCCACGTGTTTTTTTCCACTCCTGAGGAGAAACGGAGAATAGGACACGATGTGGTAGACGTGTGTTTGCCATACATAACGCGCCCCAACCAACGAAGTCTACTAATCTGGATAAGGTGTCACAGAACGTTCTCCGTACTAATACCCAATGCTCGCTTTCTGGTCTCAGCATTGCTCACTCGGCTGTTCCACCCAATCCTAGCGATTATACGCAAACATCGGTGGTCGAAAACCTCAAGAAGACGAATATCTTCAGCACGCAGACTCCAAGTTTCGCCACCATACAACAAAACTGAACGCACTGCGTCACAGTATACACGACCTTTCAACTTCAGTGAAATATCGGATCGACGCCACAAGTACTTCAGTCCGGTGTACGCCGCTCGAGCCTTGGATATACGCGTGCTCACCTCTACTACTGTGCTCCCATCCGTCGTCACGCTGCTGCCGAGGTAGATGAAGTGGACGACAACTGCCAGCACCTCTCCATCGAGCAGCAAGCTCGGAATCGTTGACGTTCAGTCTTGCAACATCACTTTGCACTTTTGAGGTGCAAAGCGCATGCCGAATGGAGCTACAGCTTTTGAGAGTCTAGTGCACGTGGAACATGTTCCGTTGATTCGAACAAGCAGACAACGTCGTCCGCATAATCTATTTCACATAACTTTCCATTATTTCCTAGTTCGACGCCTGCATCCTGAAGATTTTGCAGCGCACTCTTCATTATTTCGTCCACGATGAAGTTGAACAGGAATGGCGAAAGAGAACATCCTTGTCTAACACCACTGGTCGTTTCGAACCGACCGAGTAGTTCACCGTAAACTCTAACGCGGCCAGAAGTCTGAGAATACAATGATCTCATTAGGTTCACGAACTTCTGTGGCATACCTTTTCGCTGAAAAGCGCTGTTCGATCAACTGAATCGAAGGCGCTTTTCAAGTCTAAGAAAGTCATTATTGTCGGTCGACGGTGAGTGTGATGCGTTTCAAGTAGTCAGCGAAGAGTATAAATCTGGTCGATGCATCTTCGACCTGGGCGGAATCCAGCCTGCTATACGTGGGTGTTTCTCTCGCGAGCCGGTGTAAGACAGTGCAATAGAATCGAAGCTAATACTTTGGTGACTATCGGAACTAAGCTAACCCTACGATGGTTACCACAGTCATTGTGTATTCCCTTCTTGAAGATGCGAACAATCAATGACTCGCTCCATATTTTCGGAGTACGCTCCTCGTTGCAAATGTCACAGAGCAAGACGGTTAGTGATTTTATCAAAGCATCTCCAGCCAGTTTGAAAAGAACTGGGGGAAGTTCGTCAGGACCGACCGCTTTCCCTCGCTTCAGTAATCGAATACATGACTCCACTTCCACTTCCGATGGGTGCTCAAGTGATACCACCCAAGGAGTCACAGTTGTTGACACGGGAGTAACTACACTAGCGTGCGGCCAGCTAAACTGCTCGTTGAAGTATTCGGCCCAACGGTCCAGCCTTTGCTGTTTGCCATGGATGGGTTCTCCATTTCTATCCCAAATCGTTTCACTGACCTGGGTTCGCCGTCCACCGGTGTCACGAGTAACTTTGAACAGTCTTTGACTGTTTTCTGAAGCAGCTGCTATTTCCATTTCTTCGGCTACCAGGACCCACCAATTTTCGTGATCATTCTTGAGGCTTTTCGTAACTTGTTTCTATAGATGTCTTCGTATCTTATTCATCTCCTTACAGTTCGAGAGCTGACGCTTTTGCTCCATCATACTCAGCGACTCTTGCGAGATCCAGTGTCTTTGATGGACATTGGATCTAGGACCACGGGCAAAACCAGCTGCCGCGTGCATCACCTGTTTGATATGAGCTCAATGCTCATCTACATTACTGCTCGTCGTAGATCCTAGTTCATGTGCTAACTTCTGTTCATAATTGGTGCGTACTTCTGGATCACACAAACGCCGCGTGGCTAACCGGCTTTGCGGTTTGCGACGATGACTATGGAGCTGGAGCACAAATCGCATTAAAACTAATGCATGGTTCAATTCTACGTAGGTGGACCAGTAAGATCTGCAGCTCTGAACAGAACTGCACCATCGGTAGCTTACTGCGATATGATCAATCTGGCTTAGAGTGCCTGTAGAGTTGGAGCGCCATATCGATGTGCGACGTGAGCCTTGTCGGAAATTGGTGCTAGACAAGAACAATCGACTGTCTGCACAAAACTGTAGAAGCGTATCCCTGTTATCTGTACGCTTAGCAGGTAAAGCACAACGGCCACCTAAGCAAGCTTTTGACTCACTAATTTTGCCAGCCTGTGTATTGAAGTCACCAGCTAGCACTACGATGTCAGAACCTTTACTGCTGCCAACGAAGATGGCGAGTTCATCATAGAACTTATGTTTCTGAGTGTCAGAGCTGCATTCTGTTGGAGCGTATGCTGAGATCATAAACAAGTTGCGCTTACTACAACTATCCTTTCGAACGCCGAATGGTCCTTGGAGTCTCTCATCACATAAACGACTGTTAATCGGAATACACTGTAAGAGAGTAGCCTCAACCTTGTCAGTCAGGACTATTCCTACACCACGTTGACCCACAGCTCGAGCTACTTCGTCTCCTGAAGTGCGCAGAAAATACCTCGATGAGATACCAGGAGCAGTTAGTTGAATTACACTGCTCGAATCCTGGATACGCGTTTCACTTAAGCAGCAGACATCGATCTTCAGAGAATTTAATGTGAGGGCTAGGCACGCCTGCTGACCGGCCTGCATGAGTGTACGCACATTAAAGGAGCCGAGATACAGAGGCCGAGAGGCTTGAGAAAATGTGAGTTACAAGATAGAGGATTATTGACGACACTATTTGACAATGAACCACTGTGAGTATTGAGCGGGTTATCTTTCGGAGCATTATGGGTGGATAGAAGGATGAAAGAGATACGGTTGGGGATAGAAGATAAATGTTGAATAAAAGAGAGGGAACTGTGAGCAATAGCCCATTTGTCGATGCAATGGGCAGTGCGGTCCTTATTAGCCTGCGCGACGACCGACGCAGCATGGAATTCTTTCTATTAGTGCAGTTCATGGGAGATGTTGGACGGGTGCTGTTGGGTTGTCCAGCCGGAAAGTAGGAGAACGATGAGGGTTCTCAACCAAAGCCTTTAATTCTGACAAGAACCTATCCGCAAGGCAACGAGATGGCTTAGTGGAAGCCCATTTGCTTGGATCAATTATTCTTCCACTGATTTGACCGACTGAGTTGCCAGTTCAAATCGACCCCAACCTGGAGTACCAGCAGACTACTTCGTTAGTCTTCTGCTTGCCCGAGGCTAGCCGTGTGCGAACGACAGTTTTTTTAGTGATTCATGTAAGTTGCGATCTTTTTACCAGCATGAATGACTGCTTAACAATGTTCAGGGTACTATTTCAAGATGGTTTGTATCCGTTGGGGATCGCTGAGCTTGGCGTTTAGGTCACGAACGTTCCATCACCATTCGAGGTGACATCATCAGTCCGATCACCAACGAATACAAACCACCAACCTGAGCTACAAACAACACCAATATTCAAAATCATTCGAGATGATGTTGCAGGACTGGATTGGTTCAACACCAAGCCTCATTATCTTATTGGATAGTAGACCAGGTAAATGGGTTCTGTTATCTAGGTGCCTGCACTTCAACCAGAGTTCGGATATCGGATGAAGTATCTTCGTGTTTACAATAGGCTCGTTTGACATTTACCAACCTCAGTCATATGTGGCGTTGACGTGACACACGTTTATCCATCAAGGGTCAGGTGTACGCTGTGACAGTCAGGTCAGTTCTTTTGTACGGTTCAGTAATATGACCACTGCGAGTTGAGGATACACGTAAATTATCGGTATTCGAGCATCGATGTCTTCGTAGTACTTCTCAAATCCGGTGGGAATACCGGATCAGCAATGTTGAGTTTAGATACACGAACCAAATCAATAAACAAAACACCTGAGCTAGCCAGGCTAAGGGGTTGGGATTTTGTTGTGCATGTCCTCGGATAGGCACCGTCGGCGCGCTAAGACTGGCAGTGGTTGGTTGGTGATCAAGGGTGACCAGTTCATGGTACGGAAAGGCTGGTTAGTGAACTCGGCCATATGAGGCGTGTTAGGCTTACTGTTAGAGGTCCAAGAGATCCATCCGGAGGTTGGATACACGGGAGGACATGATTGGTGTCGCGACCAGCGGTACTCTTGTACTCACCGTTTCTTTGCTGACTTGATACCAAGATTTCTGTTGTTCGTTTTTTACACAAGTCGTACTTGCTTGACATTTGTCCCAGTTATCAGCAGACCAGAAATTGGATCAGGTTCAATGAGAGAAGTGTTAGTAATTCTCAGTGCAACAAATAAATAAAAGTGTCCCGCCCACGTTGGGTAAAATCTCGGTCAGTCCTTTGCAGTAGGAGAATTTTCAGCCTTATCTCCGACTAAAGTCAGTCAACATTCGGGTTTTAATCCCCTGTCGTATGGCTGTCAGGAACGTGCAAATAATACGCATGTTACACACGTGAGGAATTTTATCATTTCAAACACCTGTCTGCTACCTGAGCTCAGCCTATTGATAAACAGACTACGTTGAATGGTACATGTCATAAGCATGTTTTCATACGGACTTCCTAAGCATGAACTGATCATCGGAGCGAGTGGTTTAGAGCGCCAGTTCGCTTACATAGACATAGAGATCCCGTTGTATAAAGTGGGCCAAACTTCCCAGGTAGAGTTCACGGGATCGTAAGAAACATTAAGGGAGATGGCGGCGTTTTGCAACCAATGAAGTTCTTGCATCATACACTTTTTTTAATCTATCTGAAACTATGATTTTTAATACTTCTTACGATTTACATATTCCTAACCATTTCATTTTTACTTTGGTATAAGGATAAGGACCGAAACCGCCACACACCGTGTGTGTGTGTGTGGCTAGTTGTCATAAAAACTGAACTGTGACTCAGCACATGAATCATTTTACACAGTTGATTTCACGTATTCTTTCCGCTTGATTCCAAACTTCTCTACTGTTCACTAAGAATAGAGCATCATCTTGTGTGCACACATTCGTAATCATCCAATTCCATTTTCGTTCGTGCTATTCGAAAAATCAATTATGGTTTTTCACACTTCGCCTTCGTGGTCTGTGCGAGCGGTTTACGACCAGCTAAACGAAGCGCTCCGTGAACACCGGATTTAATGCGCGTCAGTTTTGGTCAGGTCAACTCCATGGCTCATCACGTGACAGCACGTCATGTGATTCAGTCACGCCTTTCAAGGTCAAAAAGTAGTGGACTTAGGTTGACCAACCACAATCCGTTTGTGATTCGAACAGATGGCAATAAGGAAACTCGTCCGAACCCCTACATGTCCAAATCCGCGACGGCAGCCTTAATTTGAAAAATCGCAAAAATAGACGTAAGAGTAGCAGAATCTGATTCCTCAAGCAACCTTCATTCTTCTCACTTTGACCTACATCTTTCTGGTTTTCAAAGCTACAGGCTCGTAAGCATTGTGGTAAACCTAACCCGTCGTTCAAAATACTTGCTGACTTCTGGAAAGACTCGGTCACGTGTATGACACCTATGATAATTCTGTGCTTTCATGTGCCTTTGTTGCTCTCACGTGTCCGGTCGTTCTCAAGTCAAGTCAGCTGTATGCTTTATGCGAGAGCGGATATCCAGCAGCTACATAATCACTTCCAATTACAGAATAAGAGTACATATAATGAGTTAATTATAATGACAACTCAGCTCAGAGTTTAGTTCTGTGTGATAAAATCATGGTTGGTGAGGTATAGTGCTGTAGAGAACTTATTGGTTTTGGCTCGAGAAGACGAGTGTTTAAAGCGGAATCGTGTGGATGACGTGGAAATACATTTGCTTAGGTCGGTTAAAGGCATTTGAAAAATATGTCCGAACCATCGGAGGCGTTGTAGAGTGATCACTTCGGTTAGTTCATGGCCATTCGTACCCAACAGACAACGACGAAACTCACAATTGAACAATAGATGTTCACGTCAGACGTGAACAATGCTTCGGAGACATCGGTGGTCGACTACAGAAAGCCGCCGAGCATCCTCAACGCGAAGTAGCCAGGTCTCGCAAACTTGAAGGAAAACACTACAAACTGCGGCGTTATACATCCGTCTCTTGATAAAGAGCCATATGTCATGGCAGTGCCACAGGTGTCGCAGTAAGGTGATAACTTCTCTAGCTCTCGCCAGGCATGAACTGATCTCCGTAACACCACCTACCGTTGTAACCAAGCCCCTGAGGTACTTGAAGTTATCGACTAACAGGTACAGGTTCCTGCCAATTTCGTAAAAGCACTTTACACTTAGGAGGCTAAAAGTACATACGATATCTGGATACCTCAATCGCCAAGCAGTTCAGAGAGTACTGAATTGTCGCTGCATTGTTACTCAGCAAAGCGACATCATCGGCATATTCCAAGTCAAAAACTCTGTTTCCTGGGAGAAATTTTACTCCATCATTTGGAGACCAGGCAAGGCATTCCGTAGAATATCCTTTATAGCTAAGTTGAAAAGAAAAGGGGATATAGAGCGACCTTGTTGCACTCCACTGGAGACGACAAAAGGGGGCAAAGGCTGGCCGTAGGCCTGAACCCGACCGGAGGTGTGACGATTTAATTCTTTCAAGACGGACGCACTACTCAGGCAATCCATTGGTCAGCAAACGATGCCATAGTACAGTCCTATTGATAAAGTCGAAGGCTGCGCGAATGTCCAAGAACACGAAGATTTTTGGATTTTCAAAAGTGTGACGGTACTCTAGCAGTTGTCGGAGGGTGAACATTTGATCGATACATCCACGACCGGCACGAATCTCAGCTTGCTCCCCGCGTGTTTGGTACAACCTGCGAAATACGACAAGCAAGCAATTTCGACGCTATTGAGATATAGCTTATACCCTTATGGTTGGCGCAATCAATACGCGAGCCTTTCTTAAAGATGAGGATGGCAATCGATCGTCCCCACAAGGGGATACCCGCTCAGAATTCAAAAAACTTTTAGAACAACATGAAGTTTTCCAATAAGCTGCACCCCATTATCTTTAAAAAAAGGCTAGGAAAGGCCATCGGAGCCCTGCACTTTATTGTCATTCTAAAGCTTGGATCTCCACCTCGGTGGGTGGATCTGTCGAAACGCGCCACTGGACTTACGTCGGGAGAGCTATAAGCATGGCTGAAATTAAGAGCTAGCTAAACTGTGTCTAGAAGTGCTCCGCTCAACGTTCGATAAGCCGCTGTTGATTGTGAATTGGCCAACCGTCAACTCCACAGATTGTTTCACTTAAACCTGGTGGCTTTCTACTGGTAACTCAAATGAGATAGAACAGTCTACGGGAATTTCCGACGGCGGCAACACGTTCCATCTCATGCGCGTTGCAATCATCAGATTTCGCAGTCTCTAAGAGGATATACGTTAAGTGCACGTCTCATAAGGAGCTGTTTCATTATACCCGCTTCGCGCCAGGATCGACTGGCGTGCATTCATAAGGCGCAGAGATTCACCAGAGATCTAGGGTCTTACGTCACGAGGTGACAGGCCGCAACTTACTAGTCCAGCGAATTACGAAGCATTCTTGATAAGCGACCATTCTTGGTTAACGTTATCCAGTGAGGCTACATCTAGCATTTCAACCTGCGCGTTTTGGGCGACGCATAGGCGCGATCGATCGGAAAGCTGATCACAATCTAACCGTCGTTGCAGCGCGCATTTGGAACGCCCACCGAAACACATGAACAGTTTAGTGCAAACCAGTGCGTGGTCGCAGTCAAGGTGGTGTTCTAATACTAATGGCAGTCTTGTATGTAGCCACTCAATTCGTGGCTTATTGCAATGTGGTCAATCTGGGCCTACTGCTGACTCAAAGAGGGCGGACACCACATGGCGTTCCGGCGGTTAGAGCGTTTAAACTTCGTACTAGCGAGGAAAAGACGATAGTCAGAGCACAGGTCCAAACGACGAAAATCTAGCCCAAAAGGGCCTCCCAAATGTCCCTCGTGCGGTGACAGCCGACTGACTCGAGCATTCATATCTACCGGAATCACGATATCGTGGATCTTTCGGTAAAGATGTTTTTGTATTTAGGCTGCAGCCGGTGGGTGCATATACCTGAACGACAAACAAATTGCTTCTATCGGAACGGCAATTGTTCACTTTGCACGAACTCCTGAGTCTCACTGCACACAAACAACTGTCGACTGAGATCCAGTCTAGCAGCGCCGCTTCGGCTCTTCCACAGTGAGCAATGTAAACGCCAGCAAGACCAGATGCCTCAAGGTCCCCAGAAAGGCGTATGGGAAACTTCTCTGCTGGTAGGACAGTTAACCGGTAAGCAGAAGGTCGTCGATTCGCTTCCAAGTTGTGGCGTCTGGCTTTTGGATAAATCAAACGACATAACCCCAAGATGTTTTTAAAGCCTTTCAAAGGTATGGTGAGCGTTCACATAAAAAGACTAATCATAAACCTAAAAACCTATGTATATTTAAAACAGAGACCTGTGAACGTGTTTGCTTTTTGGCAGATCCTGAGTAGCATAACTAAGTAACGTTCTACCGACACCTCCCCCTTCCCCGCACTCGAACAGGATATCTTGACGAGGCGCTACTGGATCGAATCCCCGGGTCTCATTCCAATCGCATGTCGTTGTTGGGTGAGGTTAATTGGATTTTCACCGCGGTCACAGACACGATTGCTTGGTGCAGTTTCCCCATTGATATATTTCAAAAGTTGTTTCGTCAAGATTTGCTGGTGGCCAGTTTATTTCGTAATTTCCTCCTAGCCGAACGAATCATGAAAACTTACGGATGCACACCGGTTTCGGCCCCAGCGTTGCTCCCGACCTTCCGACATCCAATGTGGTACGTGGCTAGAGCCTTGTGGTTTTTCTTTCCTGTGCCTGAATGTTTGAATTTTGCTGCCTTTTTGAATTGGGAGTTCGTAAAACATACCACTCTCTCTCTCTCTATCTCACACACTCTTACACTATATATTCACCTATCTGTACTTCTCCTAACTTCTGATTGATTTATTCCTCGGGCTTATTATGATACATACCGGTGTCATGGAATTCCTTGACGTGTATTGGATTTTCGAAAGTATTTCGGCTCATTTCACCCAAGCTCGCCTGAGGCACGAACTTTTGACACCTCGGAAATCAGAGGTTCGAACCAAGCCACCTCCGATCTTTTCGATGGTAGACGGTAATTTACTGTCCTCCGACTGGTTACCACATCCGACCTATTGAGACCTAATGCGATTCTCTGTCATTTCAAGTCTCATGGTCTGGTTGCTGAATATCTCTAATAATGCAGTGGGTTTTTGTACCTGTAGGTATACTTTTTCCACTACACTCACGCGCAACCACAAAAAAGAAGCCGTGGCTATGTAAAAACTCCACGGGGGTCCACTGCATCGGGTGTACTGAGGGGTCACGCTTCATCGAGCTGTTTGTTGCCAGTAGACTAATATCCTTCTCCAGGTTGAGTATTCAGTGAAAACCAACCACCGTTCATTCACGTGGAGGTTGTCTAATTCAGGTGCAACAACACAGAAGGACAATTCCATACAATGACGACAGCTTTACGGCACCTCTCCTGGTAGCCCTAGTTCGCGCCGCTTCGTTCCGTTCGGCATATCCAGGTGTTCCTTTTCGGACTACCCTATTACAGAATAGTCGATAAAATGACGGGATGATGTGGACGAGAATTTAGTCAACCTAATGTTCAGGTTCACTAGACTTTGATAAAGAAAAGAGACCGACGTAATTGTTGTCACTGACTGCTACTCTGCCCTGTCGCCACATGTTTCCGGACATCGAGTATGTGGGTTCAGCCCTGGAAGCCAAACGAATTCTGTACACTACTGGATTTGCATTATATGGTTCATCGTGCAGTATCAACGCTGAACTCACCATTAAAAACCATGGAAGCACTGCACATCTGTTTCGTTCTTGTAAGGAATCACCAGCAGAGCACATCCACCGAACCCCCACTGGGACTGGAACCCTGGGGTGAGCGATTGTGAGTTGAACATCCAACACCATCAAGCTATCCAGACTAGCTCTCAACGGTTTGTTGAACATGTACACCACGTGATTAGCACCCTTCCGTCACCGGCTTTGAACGGCAGCCCGTTTCTCGTACAACGATTGACTCCTATGACTGATGGCTATGTTTATATATGATGCTTCCTTGTCACATAGTTAGTTTTCCGGCAGTCGCCATTCACTGGCCCCATCAAGCGATGCCAGCCAGTCAGATTGGTATGTCTCTGTTCACTTGAACACTTGCATGAAGCTTACTTTGTTGTTACTCGCTTTGCGTTACAACGATAATGAGCCGATCGCGGATGTCTATCTGACCGTGTTGTTCGATGTTCAGTCGGGCTTTCAATCTTTCAGTTTACGTAGGAAGTGATTGTATCCGATGAAGAATGGTTCAGCATCCAGTCCCAACACTGAAATTATCATTGGAACTCCATGGAAGCACTGTGCGCCTGCTGCATTTGACTTGTTAGGAAGCATCAATAACGATAACGGCTTGTTAGTCACACACACACACACCCTTAAGCAATCAGGCTTGCCTGGCTAGCTGCCTTCAAACGACATTCTTCAGGTGAACACCGTGTGATCTAACACCAGTCCGTCATGAGGTTAAACCAGTAACATTTCATCACCCGCGCAGTGAGTAACTCTCTCTTTCGCTTGGTTGAACACTCGATGCAATCAAGTAAAATCACTAGGCACAGCGCTTCGAATAATTTCCCAGTAAGCAAAACTGTATGCTCCTCGAATAGAGCGGCTACGCTCTGCATGTTCATCATTAACTCTTGTTTTGTTTCCTGACCTACGCCCCCCCCCCTTTACTTGGGCTGGTTCTTCTCCTGATGCACGCTCCTGTGATGACCAATATATCTGAATATTCACGATGAATGGATAAATTTTCCTTTTTTGCTCATTAGTTTAAGTCTGAGGAGCCGGAAAGCATCATCCACAATGCTCAGTCTGATCTTGTCAGCTTCGAAGGTGTTTTCTCTTCCTCTCATTTGTATTCATTCCAGGAGTGCATGGGATCACGCGTTAGACCGAGTTGTGCACTACCTACCAAGAATGTTGAAAGTTATCGAAGGCAGCCCACATTCGGAACGTGCACTACCCATCATAGCTCCGGGTAACGGGCTGTATACGTTGAATCCACAATCGCATTTATCGAGCGCAGCAATCACGACCACGACGACCAATCCGGTCGCAGGAACAGAAGCCACGACGACGGTTGCTGCGGCAGATTCATCTACAACCGCAGTCGCAGTTGCAGCAGCCGCGGTGACCGCGGCGGCTGCCGTTTGGCCCGTTTTGTCTAATCGAGCTGGCCCACAACCCTCTGTGGCTCCCAATGCTATCGTGGTCAATGGTCGTCTCGTCCAACAACCCGCTGCTGTTCGACCAGGTCCGGACAGTACAGTCGGTCCAGTCGGTGTTGCGGCTGTCTGCCCTGTAACACAACCAGCGACCAATCGCATCCGAGCCCCGTGTCCGCAAGCACATACAAAGGTATTTTCTCTAGACCACTTCATTTAATCTGAACCGCCATCCGGAATAACATTTTCCCCTGTGACTTGATTAAAATTCGGATTTTATTCTTGTTCATCACCAAAAATCTCTATCTCTCATTCATGGTTTGCACCATGACCTACCAATGATTGTCATTACATAATTTGTTCCATGAAAGAACCGTCGAGACCTTTGGATGGTTCCCCTTGTTTTCCATGTAAACACGTAAGTTGTTTTTGCCTTGCGAACTTCCCCATGCTCTAGGTTCTACGCCTATCTAGTTCGAAACAATCTTATTTGTTCGATCAGAGTGAGAAAACCAGGTTTAGATGATCCGCGCTCAAACCGTTTATCTTCGCTTCGACATGTCTGATTCGAACTGACGTCAAACGTCCGGTACAGCCCAAACTAGGTCGTACATGTCGTCTATCCCCTTTTTCGTTGTGCCGATTTATTGGATCCCGGGAATACGTTTTTCATCGCCAGATACGAGAGAAATAGAGGCATCATGACAAGTGCGCAATGAAGATGGGCGCGAAACTGATAAACAAATACACAACCTTTTTGTTCTCACACGGAGCCGCGAATTGTTGAGTCTCCGCAACTGTGACGATTGCTGTTATCCTGTAGTGTTGATATGTATAACCAGTCGTTGTGAACTAGCCCGGGTTCTGGTCGCAGTTGAGGCTTGACTTTCATGCACTACTGCTCTTAGATCCTAATAAGCGGACAGAACATTATTTTCCTTGATGCCAGCGGTCTTGACACTTCATGACCAATCATTCCACAGCGATGCCTGTCTCCTGCCACACTGAATCTTGAGTGATGATACTGCAGTTCTCGCTCTTCTCACTATCCTACTTATCATCTGATCTTCGAATGTATTTATGCTTTGATCCTTTGCGCATGCAGCAGCCCTCAGGAGCAGTTCAATTCAGCACCCGGGATTCAACGATCGTACGACCTGCTGGATTTCCCCAAGTTCCTGCCCGTCCAATATCAACGACAACAGTCCAATGTGGGCGCACTAGACAGCCTTCAGCCTCCGGTGTTTCCACTGCCACAGGACTTGCACCGCCCGGCTTCCGCTCACGAAGTCGTGTCCCTATGGATTCTGATGGGCATTGTGCGATTGAGGATTCGGGCACACGGCGCATGGTGAAATCGAGAACCACCGGGTGCGAACCGATTATTCAAAACCAACAATATGAAAAGCAACAAAAAATGCTCCCAGAGCCGTCTGACTCAACGGTGCAACGACAATCCAAATTAAAGACAGCCACAACTCAACCAACGGATGTAGCAGAATTGACTGAAACATCGGACGATTCCTTGCCACCGACAATTGTTGTCCCGACAGCCTCGGAACGATCCAGTCCACCGAATGAGGTAATAACTCAAGTGAACAAATGTTTTGGTCTTAGTTTCTATTCCATGCCAAGTCACAAGTACAACTGAATGCACAGATTTCGAAAGGACGAACAGACACAGAACCAATAAATAAAATGATCAATCTACAACCCGGCGAATCAAATGTGCACACATTTGGCCGGGACTGCGTCGTTGCAAGCAATGCCGATCTGCACAAGAGCATTTCGAGCCCATGTGTTTTGACTGTTAGTTTGATCATTTACGATGATGAGCGGTTGCAATATCATCCGGTCGTCCGCGAAACCGGAACCCCTTTAGGTTTTTTTATCAGTAGCGGCCACAGGATAGCCGGCTTTCGGAACTTCTTTCACATCCGAACGCGACCGTACCTGATACACAAAACCGAACATATGGGTCATAACAGCTGAAAATATCGTAGGAAAAAAATGTTTATCACGGTGGGTTTCGTTGTCATTCCTTCTGTGACCTATCGCCATATCCACACGTAAATATTGTGAAAATAGAAGTGAACAAGCGCAATCGCGACTTCACCTTCACAAGTTGCGTATCGTTGTTTGAGATATCTAACACCGTCCCGCATTTCCGAACCTCTCCAATATTCGGCAGCAAAAATGGATCGGTGAGAAATACTGCCACCAAACTGTGATCGAATCTCTTCAACTTCGAGCCCATGAAATTAATCTGATAAATCACTATCGTCAAGTGCGCTTAATTTTTTTATCAGAGTGGCACTCTCCTTATTTTTCGGTATTACCCTGGCACTATACGATCATAAGGTTAAGAAAAAAACATGACTGATGCATTTCATTGGCTGTTTTTTCTGCAACAAGACTAGTACTCGTAAGTAAGTAGTGTATACAGAGGTGGAAAACTTTTCCCGGACAAACACGACCGGTTTTGTTGTTTTATTGCCGCTCATAAGATATGCCTACCCGATACTCATTTGCCCACTCATCCCCACACTTGTACACTTCGTAGGTGTCCTACTCACAATTACTTCCTTTGTGCATCAGGAGTGTGAGTAGATGCTGCTCTTAGAAGAGACTACTGAAGAATCGTCAGGGAAGTATCCAGTCGCACTCCCGATGCACAAGTGAGATACTAGTGAATGAAAGACTAGCACCTTTCTGCAGTGCTGGTTCAGTCGGCAAAACAGGACGTAGTTGGATCGAACCTCGCGTCGATCGGTCGGTCAGTTGGCATTCTTTTCTGGTGATATTGATCAGTACTCCACTGTTACCCGGTGTTCTGGGACCATCCACTAGTTCCAGGAATAAGACTTCTCACATTCCGAACCGCTACGTTTTATTAACACAAAACAGCCAGTTGGTGCAGGATACCGGGTGACCGCAACCCAAAACAAAGCGCAGTGGTCGAGGACGTTTTCCATGACCGAGTCTTCTGACTGGCTCTTTGGATTCCAGACCCGATTGGCTGGTTCTCTTCTGTTCGCTTAAAACAACTGTTGGCTGCTGATTGGTTGATTCCGTTCGTTTAGGTAAAGCTTATTGCTGGTGGCTGATCGGATGATTACGTTTCGTTTTGTCGCCAACTGACTGAGCCATCGATCTGCTTGGCTAGTTCCAGCTCTGCCATCGATTTTGGGCAGATGATAAAGTGTTGTCCACTAACGGAACTAGGCCATCTATCAACAGTGTGCCCACCCATACTCGCATCAGGTTTGTTGAAGCCCATTTAGGTTCTAGTTCTCTTTAACAACGCACAGGACAGTTTTGGTTGTGAGATTTTGTATTGCACTTAGACATAGGCATGGAATGGAAAAAAGCCAGACATAGTTACTCGCCTATTTGGAGAAGTGTAGACTTAATTAGACCGTGAGATTTCTTTGTCGTGTCATACCCGGTGGTGGTCGAGTGGTTTAGAGCGTTTGATTACTACCTCAGGGGTCCGAGGTTCGAATCCCCGCCATCACCGGTTACTTTGGTGGTAGACAGTAATCCACTGTCGTCCGGATCGTTGCCACACCTGATCTATTGGGACCTTATGTGGTTCTTCACCACTCCAAGTCTCAGGGTTCGGTTACCGGCTATTCCCAATAGTGCAGTGGGCCCTTGTGGCTGTGGGGTGTGTACCCCTCCGTTGCACTCATGCACAAGCACGTAATAAAAAAAACCTGGAGTTGGCTGCGTCTTCCGATGTGTACACGTGCCTGATGAGAAAGTAGAACCGGTGGTGGCCTGAGTAGCAGTGGGTCAGGTTCAAATCCCATCACCACCGGTCACATTGGAGGTATAGACGACAATCCATTCTCGGTCGGCTTAGTACCACACCTGACCTGTTGGGACCTTATTTAGTTCTCCCCTTCAAATCTGAAATTTGTGATTATTGTTTATCTTTGATAGTGCAGTGGGTTTTTGAGAGCATTGGATAGGCCCATTCTACCGTGCGCATGCACAAGTAAAAAGAAAAATGACCGAACGGATTCACCTCTGTTTGAATATACATCTACTAGCTTGAGCATTTGCGCTTTAACCAAAGTGTTGCGCATGTATTGCCACTCCCTTCTCGAGAACTATTTAAGGGACGAGCTAACTATACTCTTCGGTGATGGGGTCTGTGATATCCACCCACCGAATACTCGGGGATACTGGACAACATGATCATATGCTGTCCTCCTCGACATGAGAGGTTACATCCTATGTACGTGGTTCCCTACTTTGCATACGGAATTGTTATTCACATTCATATCATTCATTTTCTGTTGTCACAGCAGCCTACGCCGCAATAGTAGCAATTGACAGTGAGCGAACACGCGTACTTTGGACGCCTTGAGCAGCACATGCTGCAGTAGCGCGTGCTCCGTGTCTCATCGAGATGAACATGTCACATCTGCGGTGCCGTAGCTCAGTGACTCTTGGTCCACACAGATGCGCGTGCCAATTAGAGTTTTTCGACTATTAGTGTTTGGCGATTTAGCGACAATTGCATTGTGGGGCGGTTGTCAGAAAGGCTACTTGTGGACGTACTTTCTTTGATGGCACATTCGCGCACAATTAATTCATTGATACATCGCAATCATACAAGACTACGCTTGCTCTGAAATGTATTCATTGAAATAAAAAAATCATGCGTCGCACCACGTCTTGTTTTTTGATTATTTCTTCACGGAGATCGGTGAGCGATGTGTGATACGAATTCAGCGACGAGGTCACGAAACGTAGGTGATTCTTGTCTGTGTGGTGGACAGTTCCCGAAAGTCTCGCCACTGAACAGCTTCCAGATCTGTCCGTATATCAATGACACCGCGACTAGCTAAGATGCACACTCAATCAAATTGTTTATCTCGTGCGTGTTTGCTGGTCATAGTGTCGTCCATGTTGGGCAAATCGATCGCATGGTCAACAACACCGACCGGTGAAACTGAGTTCGCACCTGAACACATTCGGTGCCGATCAACTCGAATTATAGATAGTCTTTCTGTTTCTCAGATCCTTATCGCATCTGACCTGTGGGGTTAGACGTATGGTATTTAGAACCACAGATCAATCACTCGAACAAGTACTGAATTTGAACAGGTCAAGGTGGTTGGGACATGTGTTACACATTCTCACGGATAGACTTCCTCGGCGTATGGTGTACTACAAGACAGATAATGGTTGGGAGATAGGTCGAGGTAATCAGTCCATGGCATTGCAAAAAGATATGAAAATTTTGATCGGTAGACTTGGTCAAGTAGAACGTGTTAGACCTCTGGGTTGGGGTACACGAGACCCACCTACCAGATAGTTAGATACATTAAATGGTATGGTGTAGCTGCATTCGGGCTCTTTCTCTTCGTGATTCCCTCGTATTACTTTGTTTTCGGCTCTTTTCATCAAATTCTGTGCATTCTGCCCTTAACTCGACGATGCTGGAAGGTATCGACTAAAACCAGCGCACTGAAGTTCGAGGTTGATTGTTTTGCTAGATTGAACTGAACTAAACTCAGAC
Source organism: Fasciola hepatica (assembly GCA_948099385.1). Lineage (NCBI taxonomy): Eukaryota > Metazoa > Platyhelminthes > Trematoda > Plagiorchiida > Fasciolidae > Fasciola > Fasciola hepatica. The sequence goes on along the minus strand of CANUEZ040000182.1, from coordinate 7,209,049 downwards.
CTATGCGGAAACTTCCGTCTGACCACTGCGTCTCAGGGTGGACATTGCCTGTTGTATCTCTTTTCAACAAGTTATTGTGTTTGATCATCTGATGTACTAATTCTGCTTGTTCATTCTATGCTTTTGGGTAATTACAGCGGAAGCAGCACAGCTTATCATCATTGTGGAAAGCCAAAAAACTCTGACCTATAAAATTATACTGGAGATCTGCATGAGCCGGTTGTTCGGACGTGGTAACGATCATCTAGACGACAACGGAGTCCTCTTATCTCAGATTTGATAGCTCTATGCATGATAGCACAAACTTTAATATACTTTTGATTTTGCAGCGTTTTTGTCCCTCTGATGAACCGAGACGGAATTCCGTAAAACATGGTGCTTCCCATTCCTGTATGTTTGATGGTAAAAATGATAAGTATTTGGAGCACACGGCTCGAAGTCGATGTAGCTTACAAGTAGCCGACTCCAGTGCTTGGTTTGTCGAATCAAAAACCAGTGAAATCATTCGTGCAGTAACTACTACGGTTTTTATGGTGAGAATTTGCCGTCACAGTTGAACTATAATTCCCCCAAGTATTCGTGGGATGAATGTGGTACGGCATTATCTCTCAGACCGAGGAGATCATGGATGATATGCGTCCGCTCTGCAACGTTTCTGACATGATTCCCATGTGATTGTTTTTCTCATTTCAGTCCAAATATATCGGTAATACTGTTCCTTCACTTATTCAACCTGGTGAGAGCAACACTACAGCCAAGCCCTCGGGTAAAGTTACATTCAGTGACGGTGAGAGTGAAGAAGAGGAGACTGATGAGGATGATGATGACGAAGACGATGATGATGATGATGATGTGGAAATAGACGAATCCGATAGCGACGACGGAGAAGACAGTGGCGAGGCGCCTGCGACACAAAACGCCAGTCAAACAGTTCGCACCACCGGCAGTTTGGAACTGCTTGTTCGCGACAAAAAATTAAACGACACTGTTCCACATCGGACTGATGAGGCTAAAGTAGATGAACAATCTCGCCCACCAACACAACCGCAAGAAAAGCATCAGCAGCGGGAGCAAGAACAACAACGAAAACGTCAACCGAAAGATTTCAGATATTCTTTTATAAAGTCCCGCTGGCCTAAACGGTTTAGATCTTGTCCGAATCTGGCAATTTCGACCATATGCGGTAAACCAGGTACAAGAAGGGTTCGTGGAGGGCATTTAGCACCATCGGCTATTCCGAATAAGGGCGAAAAAACCGAAAACAAATGCTTAGTAAGGCGCATTGAAGATGTCACAAAACCGGAACCCGAGACGAATGTTTCTGGCGTCGTTTCGAAAACAAAGGAGGCTGATATGGTATGTTATTTGAATAATATTGATACAGTCAATATGAATATTGTATTGGTGTTATCAGTATCATCACCCTCATTATCTGCTGAGGTCACTAGCTGACATTAAGTGCACAGCATGACTTGAGATCCGTCATGTTGAACATCGACCGGTAGTGGTCGAGTGGTTTAGAGTGTTTGCTTATCCCGTCGGAGGTCAGAGGTTCGAATATCCGCCACCGCCGGTTATTTTGATTGTAGACAGGGATCCACTGTCGTCCGGCTCGCTACCACGCTTGACATTGTGGTTCAACAGAACTCCACATCTCAGGCTCTGGTTGCTGATTATCCCTAATAGTGCAGTGGTCCTTTGTGGTTATAGGTATATACCGCTTCCATCACACACTTGTGCAAGCACGTTATACTATTTAAAAAAATCTGTATGATAAAGAACATTGGAATCCTTCTGCGAACAGCAGGTGGTAAGCCGCAATCGATTTTAATTCTGTCCGACTTTTTGTTTACCTGCTCGTGATGATGTTTCTTTAATATTTTCACCATCGTCCACAGCCCCATACGTCCGACACAGTTGAACGCACAACTGAACAACTGCAAACAGATGAATCAAAATCCAAAAAATCAACACAAAGGACCGCCTTGCTTCGTCGACAGCGTCATGGCGTAGAACAGTTGTACATTTTACAGGGACAAGCAGCCACACCGATATCCGTGGCTCCAGTTAACCCTAAATCTCAAACCATCACTGGAGGTGTACCCGCCACTGAACGTCCAACCTGCCCGCCTCGACCACAGATAAAAACGGAACAGCAGTCGAAACAACAACAATCGCAAATTCAGCTGCAACCACAACGAATACAACCGCCACCAGTGACACTCAAACCCGGCTGGACTGCCGGTCAAGATCGCGTGGCTGTGGTCACAATCGCCCAGGTGGCAGCACTTCCCACTGTCATCACAACAACTACGACAGTTTCCGCCACAACATCGTCTGCCCAATCAACTCAACCGGTAGTACAATCACAACCGCAACCCCCTGTTCAACAATCTAACAATAAAGCCCCAAATGCTACTGGTCCACCCGTTCCATCTGTCAGTGCAGGTTCCGTTATCGGTGGGAGCGGACCGGCTTCTTTTTTCACCAGCCAAATGACCGCTTTTAAAGTTTGGTTACAAACCGCTGATGAGAAACAGCCACCGGCCACACAATTACCAATTTTGCTTCAGGTTGGTTCGGCTTATGCAAAGTCTATTTTCTAGCCTGATGTATTCACACACATTCATCTAAACTGGGTTGAATTCTTTTGTCTGCTCATCTCTCTTGTAAACTGCTTCCACAGATTACCACCGTTTAATACGGGTTTCCGACCATCTGTCTTTGTGAAATCATGTTGAATCTTAGATATAATGATCATATTACCAACGGCTTTCGGATAGTTTCAATGAAGGGTCAAAGCAGTTACTCGAAATGTATGTTGCCTGCCAACCCGGAGTTCGGTAATTTCTGTGGCATAATGTGTATGCCAATTACGTTGTTTAGCCAACCAATATAGCCCAGCTTGCTTTTTATGAACCAGTTAGACTTCTGAGAACTAAGCTATCGCAGAGGAAGATGTTTAACGCTCGAAGACGCGCGTGACCAAGGGGGAACTGCAGTGCGCAAGCAGATCTCGGAAACAGTCTGGATTGTGTTCGGGCATCTAAACAAACTATTTGAATGAACCTGCTTGATTTCATTATTTTTAGTTGTTTGGATTGTTCGTATTATCGACCAATGTCTACCCTCTTGTTACGGTAGGACTCAGAACGTAATTCGTTTCTGATCATGTCGAAAATGTAGCAGTTCCGTATCATATGTGTTCTTCTGATCTCCCTTGCTCGATGGAGACGCTCGAAATTGCATTCGCATCGAGTACGGTCATGCACCGCAGTACATTTTACACTTTTGAGCGAATCAGTGAAAAAAGTAAACACCGTAGCTACTGCACCTTGCAGATTAGATCACTGTGATCCGCATCTGTCATATGCTGGGCCGGTGATCTTCCGCGCGGAGGTGGGGAAGAGCTTGCACGTGTTCGTTCTGATACCACAAAAGTACAGGACGTATCATGAGCTCAAAGCTCAGTAAATGTCTCATCGAGTTCTCACATTCCCACCAAACGAACATAAATATGTCTACCTGTAGCCTGCCTCTTGCACATCCGATTTCAGTAGGTCAAACTTTGACAGGGTTGTCGGACTATGACTACACAGCTGCCTGTCACCTGCTCCTGTATAACAATACCGTTAATCTCCCCGTTCTTCTGTCTGTGTTTGCCTTGCATATGATAGGCTGTTCCATCCTGATCGGTACTCCTTCTTCCCTGCCCCACGAATTCCTCCTCACTTGTCCTGCAGATCCTACTCAGCCAGAGTCATCGCATTCGAGCAATGCAACTGCTCGGAGAATTCCTCGATCTGGGCCCGTGGGCCGTTACTCACTGTCTCACAGTGGGTATACTTCCCTATATTGTACGCCTTTTTCACTCCCCTGTCGCTGAAGTCAAACCGCATCTAGTCTTCATATGGGGTAAAATCATTGCCACAGCTCAGGTATGTGTGTAACCTCCTTATCATTATCATATTTGTTGTATTGGGACACATTTTTGTGCACCGCGCAGTGAATCGTACCAGTGCATCGTCACATTCCTTCTTTCTTGTTCTTCTTTCTAGACCGAATTCGGTCGTAATGATTCGGTGCGAGATTTCGGTTATAAATATTTCATCACGTGTTTGAGCGATACCGAGAATTTGCTGGTAAGCCACAAATTGTCCTCCTCACATTTTGGTGTTCGTGATTTCCAAGCATGCAGGTTGAATAGTTCAGTTTCAGTTCTCTCACCCATTAACCTCGTCCTTGTGTATTCTAATTTTAGTTGCTACCCCGAAACATCGTCCAGTCGAGGACAAGATGGATAGATGTGTAATGTGCAAAACAGCCTGAAACAAATCACGTGCAGAAAGAGCCTGAATGCAGCTACGCCACTGACCGCGACACCTGACCATACCATTTAATGTATCTAACTATCTGGTAGGTGGGTCTCGTGTACCCCAACCCAGAGGTCTAACACGTTCTACTTGACCAAGTCTACCGATCAAAATTTTCATATCTTTTTGCAATGCCATGGACTGATTACCTCGACCTGTCTCCCAACCATTATCTGTCTTGTAGTACACCATACGCCGAGGAAGTCTATCCGTGAGAATGTGTAACACATGTCCCAACCACCTTGACCTGTTCAAATTCAGTACTTGTTCGAGTGATTGATCTGTGGTTCTAAATACCATACGTCTAACCCCACAGGTCAGATGCGATAAGGATCTGAGAAACAGAAAGACTATCTATAATTCGAGTTGATCGGCACCGAATGTGTTCAGGTGCGAACTCAGTTTCACCGGTCGGTGTTGTTGACCATGCGATCGATTTGCCCAACATTGACGACACTATGACCAGTACACTTGCAGTCCTGTGTGATATTTCACTAGAATGTTCGAGAATCCCGTTATGCAGTAGTAATAGTAGCTCACGACCGCGTTTCTCCATACCTTATGGGTCGTCCTCATCTTCCCATATCTTTTTGTTTGTGGTCGCTTTGCGATATGATCGAAGGTCAATAAATGTTTGACCGATACACCTGGCTTTTCGTAGAGTTATTCTTTGGTTGCTTTTTATGGACAGTAAAACTAACCAACAACACTTAGCGGTGATATGCTTCAGTTTCGCACACCTCGTCGATTTTGTGTCCCTGTTTCGTCTTATTTCTGCTAAGCCTCTTTGGAATACAGCAACAAAAGTACTAGCAGTTAAATAGGCGCTAAATGGTTGCTCTCAAAAAATACGTGGAATTTTTCGTTCGTCTGAAGGGGCATCACAACGAGACTTCACTTTGGCGTGGTGTGATGGCTTGCATGCTACCATGACCCAATGGAAAATGCAAAGTGGCTTCCGTAAGCTGCAGATGCAATCATGCCTGATAAGTTGACGGACAGAGACCTCAATAAGCTCAGTCACTGGACCGGTTGAAAGGCACCCTCTGATTCTAGCCACTATGCCTCTAAATAGGACACTCTGATGATTGAATCCCTTGCTGAGAGATAGCAATTAAACCCGCTGCAGCCAGGGCGTGGTTAATGGTTTTTTGAACTAAATTGAATTCATCTGATTATGTACATCGAGCTGTACCTAGAGTCCCGGGTCCGTATGCAATGACTGCTTTTTATTCTCCTTCTTAGACTGCATGCTAACGGCGTGCAGTATAAAATGAGGGTGTTTAACACAAGTTTTACATTATATGGAAATCATCGCTCCCTTTTCATTTCAGCAGTTTGCGATCTTCATAGTTACGCTCACTAATGTGACGGTGTATTTCGTTTTTTTTGTGACAGCCACTCACACGGACCATTACAGCTTTTGCTTTAGCCAAAATGTTGGAGAAGGAGCCACACGGCGAGGTGAGCGCGATTATTTGTTTGCTCCCAATTTCATTCAGTGTGGTTGATCCTAAAGCTGTCTGTTTTCGTAACCTGTAGGACGGTAATGGTTTGGGTCCGATCACCGCTGTCGATTTAGTTTCAGGTGTTAAACCACTGTCGCCTGATTCATTGGGATGTGATGGGGTCCTCTACTCCAAGTCCCACGATCAGGTAGTAGGTTATCCCCGATAGTGCCGTGGTCCTTCAAAGCTATCGAATATACTCCTGCCGTACTCGTCCACAAGCATGCAACAAGCAGCATCGTCATCGCCGGTGATAGACTGGTCTGTGCCGGTTGGAGACACTGAAGGATGTGACAGTGAACCGTGAACAGTGGCGATCATGTTGTCACTTTCTGTCGAATCAGAATGATTGATCGGTGTGGGTTTGTAGAGTTAGACTGTGTATTCCGTGTGTTGGCTACTAGGGCGTTGTTTTCTTTTTTCACCCACTGTCGACGTTGTATATTCATTCTTTCTAATACTACGTGCAGCATGGTGAGAGAAGGGTAGTGATCAGTGGGGCTCGCCGTGCTGTTTGACGCTGTACGATGATGATGATGATGATGAAGGTGGATTGCACACTCCTTACATGCAAAGTTGTCTAGTAGCATACAAATTCGCTACAACCGACTTGGTTCGTATGGTGTTAAGTATAAGCCTATAGATGCTGTAATTAATCGAGCACTTAAGGCAGTTTATCGCCACTGACGATTCTTTGGACCGTTGACGAGTTACTTAATATGACTGTCAATAAAGGTATATTCAGCTATGATCAGCCTAAAGCGATGCATTTGGTGAGGACCTCCTGGTACGAAGTGACTCCAGAAACACCTGCGTTTGCGTCGCACAGACACTATTCCTGTATTGGTGACAATGAGGCGACTGTTATTGGCACTGCCGCAGAAGTTATTGAGATAGTGGGGGCGATTGATTGGTCAGAGGCGTAGAAATAACGGCAGTGAGCATTTAGCGCGCAGTGCAACCGGATGCCGCTGATTGGTCAGCCTAAGTTGCAAACCTTTGGGGAAATCCAACGACGTTCTTACACCACGTCGCCGAAAAATACACCTTCATTCGGAAGGTGTCTTGAACGAATGCCGTTACCAAGGTACCCCGTGATTCGAGGTTTGTGTCTTGTGTGTCGTTAATGCTTCATTGTTGTTTAGTTGAATAGTGTATCCAGATAGTCTCGGTGTTCTTTGAGTTTGATCCGGGGCTTTACGCGTATCTTTATCATTCGGTTACCAACGGAAGGCCAGTCTCATCTAATTCCGTGCGCGTAATTAACACCAAGTTTCATCTTCATCTGCCGGTTCCCTTGGTCGTGCAATCGTCACAGGACCTATTTTCCTATCCTCATGCGTAGGCATGGGACGGGGTTGCATTGATCACTGAGTAAAATATCAAAGTCTCCTGGCTCCAGCAAATGATGATCTCTCTACGGACGTTGTAGCTTCTCCGGCCATTGATAATGCACTCAGAAACTCTTATTCCCACTCGGATTATACATGATTCATCTATGTGATGCGCATGAGAGGGTATTTCAACGTCTTCGTACCATTTGTCACTGGCGCGGGAATCCGAAATTACCAAATCCTAATGCATCTTCATTTTCATTTCCCACTTCGATGACTTTTGTTGATCCTGCCCGCCCGGATCCTATGTTCCATCTTGGTTTTTTCGCAGTGAGATTTTCGGTAATGATATCGTTCGACTGTGATTGTTAGAGTACCCCGTCGATTAAAGACTTGGTAACCGGAGGGTCCCATGAAAGTGCCGTTAAACGACCTGGCTGGCGTGTCAGTGCTTGTTACTATACTGAAGAAATTCAAAAACCACATTGACCTCCAGAGTGACGTGCTATAGCATTTGATCCACTGGTAATTCGGAAATTGGCATTCCTTAAAGTGAAAATTTCATCTCCAAACAATCCGGATGTACTGCCAAACTAGTCATGTTTTATCTCAGAAATATACTTTTGACTCAGCTTGTGGTCGTGTTCTATGACTACCTGATTGGGAAATCTTGCGACTGGAGATGTTTGGGTAGACGTGATACAGTAATGAATGCCCCATTGACTATTAGTCTTGGAACACAATTTTAGAAAATAAATAGTAACTCATACGATGCATCGCGACCAAGCTGTCTTCCGAGTATTAGTTAACAGAGCGTTCATTCGCACCACCTGTATGCGCTGGTGTGGCCTGGTTCCGAAGGAGTTATCTATGGATCTTCACCATCCCTTACCTCGGACTAATTAATTCGTTCTATCATACCGAATAGTGCTCTGTACCATTTTTATCACCTGTCGACCTGCAGTCAACCATTCTATTCTCTATTATTTTCATGTGATCACAGTCGGACACATTCTTCCAGGATGTCTATCTAAAGCAGAATTTCATTCCGCTAGTTCTCTCTCAATTGGATGAGAATCCGCCCAATCTCGCCGTAGAAATCTATGTGCGCTTACGCTTGTGGCTTATTTTCGCACTGGCCAAGGTTAGTATGTTTGTTGGTTTTTGCACAGTTTGATTTCTTTTTCCTTTCTTGGTCGATTCGCCCTTGTTTTCGGTCCTTAATATCAATGAAATGCTTACCGATATTATTCACCTCACATCAGAACACACGCTAGCCACATTCGAGAATTTTGATTATTTGTTTGATTATGCTGTCGTTATGCGTTTTTGGTGCTAACTGGCAAACCGACCGACTGAAATTATTTGTTTTCTCGGCTTCTCGCAGTTTTTACTGTTTAGCTTATCATTGACGGTGCATGCCACTTGTTTCCAATGAATTGCTTGCTTTAGGTGCCATTTGGTAATGTTACAAGCTGTTTTACGAGTCCTGATGCCTGACGCACAGTTGTCATATTTTAGGATTTCCGAACAGCCTTCAGCTCTTCGGACAGAACAAATTCCTAGAGTCGCGTCGGTAGACAGGGAGTATTTGTTTAATGTCAAGATCATTCAAGCCGTCTACCATCGCACATCAGGCTGGGTGCCAAGTGTACATCGCACTTTTACCATGCTTTTTCGTTGGAAATGATTCGCGCCAAGTTTACACCCTTTTGTGTTGTCCCACTATAGGTTGGAAGAAAGCCCCTCTGCATCCGAACAATGTCGGTTTATTAGTTCAGGGTATTGCAGAAAGCAGTTGATCCATCTGGTGTCTGGTACCATTTCTTCCGATTGGTTGGTGATACTGTCAACCACCACTTGACGGAATTCCTTTCTCATCTCATCGATCCACTGTCCTGTCGCTCGTGATTCCTTTGGCTCAAGCATTGACCTCGATACTGAACAGGCGCTGCTTGTGCATCACATGGCTCACCTTGATGGAGCTGGTCTACTAGGAAAGACAGGCTGCGTCTTGGTCAAGAATCAACCAATATCCTCACATGCACTTCCAATTCAGCTTTGTTTTCAACACCATCGTCAGTTAGATCCGGGAGAGACCGCGTTAGCCTCCATCTCATGGCACACTTTTAGACTTCGATTGCGTAAGCGATAATGTGTTGGTTTGTGGCGATGGCACTGAAATGGCTGAAGATTATTGGGAAATTTGTTAGCTCGGGAAGTTGTGTTGTTACGGATGTGAAAGTTTGAGACAGCTTGATAATAAAGATGCAGACGATGTTGCTGCATCGTGCTCGCCTGTACAGATGATGAGCTATTTCCAATAACTTGGAATATTGGCGTTATTTGTAGCTCAGGTTGATGGTTTGTATCCGTTGGTGATCGCTGAGCTTGGCGCTTAGGTCGCAGGCGTTTCAACACCAGTCGAGGTGACAATATCAGTGCGCAGGTGAGCTATTACTCTCTCTCTCTCCTCTCTCTCTCTCTCTCTCTCTCTCTCTCTCTCTCCTCTCTCTCTCTCCCTCTCTCTCCTCTCTCTCTCCTCTCTCTCTCTCTCTCCCCTCTCTCCTCTCTCTCTCCTCTCTCCTCTCTCTCTCTCCTCTCTCTCTCCTCTCTCTCTCTCTCTCGCCCACACGTGGAGCGTACAACGTTGTTGTATGCAGTGTGCCATTTTACGCCTGCAAGCGTTAACCCGTGCACAAACTTTCGGAACCGGATGTGCAGCTTGTTTTCAGTCAGTGCGCTCTTATCAATCCACCGACGACCGTGATGGGGTTCCGACACGTGTTTTGTATGCACCACCTGACTGACCTCCGTGCTGTGGTTTGGCTAGGTAAAGCTGCGTGACGTCAACAAATCGAAGTTCGAATGTCCAGTTTTGTATCCGTCAATTCCTCACACCTGTATAGCTGGGAATCTCAAGATTCACTACATATTTAACTGAAGTCCTTTTCGAAGGTGTCTCGACGTCACATTCAGTAACGGTTATCTTTCGAAAATAAACGTCAACTCCTGTAGAACTTCTTTGCTAAGGTTTTATTCGTGTTGCGTGTTTTTAGTGACGCCATACCTCATTGCTCCGTGCTAGTTTATCCCTGAGCCAATACAGCACAGACGTGTATGCAGTAGGTGGAGTTCGTCATTCTCACTCTTTGTTGATCAGCGTCCATCGCAGTTGGTTGTGGCGATGCTTCGTCCCGCATTGTGCTGATGTCCTAGGCTGCCTCCATATGTCAATATTATCCGCGACCAACGCTCACCAAAGTTCCATGATTCATATTCCTTTTATCTGAGAAGTCGGCTCTAATCTGACGGTCGGTGTGTACAGCGCATCTGTGACCTATCCCAGTACAGGTTCTTGTCTTCGATGACTGAAGCCCTGAAGGTGGTCATGACCGTCGTCGTTTGTTCTCCCTCTCTTGTTTTCAACTCTGAAGATGGAAATAGTTTTTGCTCCCCCTCCTCCCCCCCTCCCGTCGTTTTCTGCATTGTGCCACGCCATGCTATAGAATTACTAAATTAATCATTTGCTGAACGTGTGTTCTCTGTTCTTCGAGTTTCCATTTACACCATAATGCATGATCCTTTTTTCCCACCAGGTGTGGCGTAATAACGACGAAGCCCGTTGGTTTGGAGTACGGTACAACGTAACCGAGATTTTGTTCACATATCTAGACGATATTTCACCAGAGGTCAGTACCCCCCTCCCCTGATGAAAATCTCAGTTTCTCTACACTCAATACGCGTTTCTGTTAGTGGTGGGCACATTCATTCATTCATTCATCTTTTACCCCACCGATTTTTTCTTAGGTTCGAGCGGCTACTGTCTACGCCCTAGGCACGCTAATCGCTAATCAGACCGCTGACTCGTCCAAGCAGGATCATGCCGATCAGGTGAGTATTTAAATGTAAGTAGTATCTATATGTGAGTTGACGGGTGAATCTTGGAAATCGATGAGCATTGGAGAAACCAACCAATCAGGAGAAGCAGGACATGTGTTGCCAGTGTCCGAAGGCGCGAGAAATTACTTGTTAAAATCAGCAAAACTAATTAGTATAGAATTACTTGCAAGGTAAAGTTTTTTAGGGAAAACGGATGTTTTTTCGTAAGCTGCGCCTCTGCAGTTGGGAAAGTCAGCTGTCTCTCCTACACCAGCTTCAGAACGAAGAGAATTCCATCGGACCTTGGCTCATATTTGAGGAACTTGGTTAACTTCCCTAACAGTCATTGTGTGTCAGTTTCCTCACTGTATGGATCCCGCTACTCATTAAGAAAACCCCGATTGTCCTAACTGTATGCGTTCGTACAACTGGCGCATCTCTCGGATCATTTCGAGTTCTGGAGTAGAAATGAATAATCGATCCCTGTGGTGGCTTCCGTGTGTTTTAAGAGTTTGGAAATGGCGACGGTACTAGTTTCTTTAAGGCTTATGGTTTCTGCGCTTTTTCCGTTCTAGATACTCATTGGAGGTTTTTCTGGACAAACCGGACGACACACACGGTTTTATGTCTTTTGCAGTCGATGAAAGTAGACAAGATTCATTGATTGTTGCACCGAATCAGCCTTACTAGGAATAAACATCGTTTTTTTATCTCTCGCCTAGACCGTTTTTCGGCGAGCCCGTATTTTTTTTATCGCCTTATGCGTACGCAATCAAGGTTACGTGCATCATTCTTTGCTTGCAATGGTCATTCATCCATACCTAAGAAAAGATTTGTAGCCTCGTTATGACTTCGATTGTATACTAACTATCCCTCCCCTCTCCGCAAGGTAATACTCTACCAGACCACCCCCCAAGTAATGACCACTTCACCACGTGTCCACTTCTCTCCCTGTTTCTGTTTATCTTTGAAGGTCAGTCACCAAGTGGGTGCCCGTCTGGTACGCGTGGCATATATGGATGCCAGTTGGCTTGTACGCTCTGAGCTCGTGGTCGCGTTTGCCGGCTTGGCTCGGCAATTTGAAGTGCAATTATGCGCCATGGCCTTATGCAATATGCAGGAGTTTGGCGGCCCATTGAGTACTACCCCTCCAGTCAACGCCAGTCTCACACCCGTACTTCCACCTGGTCGTCAACCACGTCATTCCATCTCCGGTAGGTCACACAGCAGCATCTTGTGGCACACGCTTACATGTAACCAGCTAACTGGAAGCTCTTTATTTGATAGATTGGTCGTTTAGAGATTGAGCAGGCGGCAAAAAGGGCGTCACTTTGGTAAATACTTTTACTTTTATGCAGTTACCTGTTGCGAGACGATGGACCGGTTTCACGCGTGTCCCGAATGGCGCCTGCTCATGAGCGGTGTGTGTTGCGGAACCGTCCATAAAAAGTCTCGGAAATTAGGTACGAAGTAATGTCCCCAGCGTCACTCTACGTTTTGTTCCAAAAAGCAACTCTATCCCGCGAAAAACCGAATGATACCTGTCGGACAACAGGACGTTTCTGCTGGGAGCCGGTGACCAAACGAACGGGTCATGCGCCGATCATACCGTGATCAGAACACAGCTGAATGAGACGCTCACCACTGTCAGTGCGATCGGCTGGAGTAGCAAACAGGCCTCCACATTGCCTTCGGAATCACCTAAACGACCAACTTGGTCGTTGAAATCCCCAGCAATGACCACCACGTCCGTTGAACGTGCGTTTCGAAGCAGCTGAGACAAATCCTGATAGAATTCGTCCTTGGTTTAGACGAACTGTAGCCAGACATGTCGTCCGATACCGTTGTCAACGAAGCTTTAGAATGTGAAAAAACACAGGCTCAAGTTTAGACTGGTGACCAAAACGAGTGTAGCCCAAAGGTTGCGGGAGTCGTAATTTTTCTATCCGAACACTCCTTGGATGGAGAAGTCGAATCTAGTACCATTCGGATGAAGATTGTTGAACACTCTCTTTTAGAAACGTTGGGCATCCTCGACTGGTAGACCGCTATTCAAAAGGCGCATGACCCGTTCGTTTGGTCACCGGCTCCCAGCAGAAACGTCCTGTTGTCCGACAGGTATCACTCGGTTTTTCGCGGGATAGAGTTGCTTTTTGGAACAAAACGTAGAGTGACGCTGGGGACATTACTTCGTACCTAATTTCCGAGACTTTTTATGGACGGTTCCGCAACACACACCGCTCATGAGCAGGCGCCATTCGGGACACGCGTGAAACCGGTCCATCGTCTCGCAACAGGTAACTGCATAAAAGTAAAAGTATTTACCAAAGTGACGCCCTTTTTGCCGCCTGCTCAATCTCTAAACGACCAATCTCTCAGAGGAACTGCAGTCAGTTGGCCCATACACAAACACGACGAACAAGCATGGGCGCTTCAGTTTGTTGCTATTGACACGAACAGAACCATTCAACCGAACTGTACACAAACGACTGCTTACTGGAATCCAGTTTAACAGTACACGCTCAGCTTTCATGCTCAAAGCAATCCCAACGCCAGCCTGACCAGGAGCTCTAAACACCGAATCACCCGACACGCTAAGAGTGAAACGAGGAACCGAGCTTGTATATGGGGTACGAAGCATGATCACAAAAGTGACGTTTTGTATGCGTATCTCGGAAACATAGGATACATCTATTTTAAATTTGTCATGTGTTTTAGCGAGAGCGTTTTGCATCGATATTAAACAGATGTGAGAAAATTGGTAAGGCCCTTTACAGGAAAGATACTGGAGGTTCCTGAGCAAATCATATTACGTCACTGCCTACACCTCAGAAGGGTTTTTTTGGAAACCGTAACCGGAGTCTTTGACTCAAAAGTCTCACCCACAAGGCAGTGGATCGTTAACCCAGCACGGAAACGTGACCGAAGCATCCGTGAAAGAATTTCTGGTCTGTCAGGTGAAACCTGATTACTGCATGCGTTTCGTCTTGTCTTTTCTGGTGCTTTGTCATCGATCCGCTTTTCGAATTCAGAGACTGGACTGGCCTCTACCCGTCGACCTATCGGGGCTGATTGGGTCTCCGGCTCAAGGAAGCCGTCCTGCATAGCTCTTAAGGTTATGGAGGCACGCAAACCGTCACACCACACCAAGGTGCAGTCTCGTCGTGATGGAAGACTGTCCACAAATCGGTCCGCCAACAGCTTCACCTTTGATGCCTCATCCAACACGGGCAACGCACGGTCCAGGAGTGAACGGAGCGCGACAACATGCACCAACCCCCTGCTGGCCTGCTTTGAACCGCGGCATGGCGTCCCGACGGTTGACCGTGTCGAATCCCGCATTCAAGGCGTCCTTTGCGGTGGCCCATTTGATCTCCTCTGGGCGTCTTCGCGCTGCATCCAGCACTGCACGCACTTTGCCTTTGAGAAGCACTCTAACGGTCGCAAACTTACGCCGGTCCGACTGAATCCCCGAGCTTCTTCGTGAAGCTCCGTACGTCCCCGTCTTCGAATAGCTCTGGCCAAGGTAAACCCCACGGGATTACGCCACCAGTTGTTACTGTACGGAAGACGTGGCTGGTAAACAGATTGTCAATGGGAAACCATTCATTTCGATATCATCAAAATCGATCAGACGCAACAACAATGCTTATTTGCATTCCAGCCACCCAGTCCACTTAAATGTAGTAATCTAGTCGGAGAACGCAATTATGTGGTTCGCATGCCTTCCTTTACCTGTTGCGTCCAGTCCCTCTGACGAGGTCGCATTAATTATCAATCCACAACTGTCTATAATTGCGTTCTGAGCAACCGACTACATACTTATTCAGTAGGTAGTATGTACACTCCACCACGCCAAGGGCAGTTAACTGAATGACACTTCTCGAACCTCAAATACGCGCTTCACTCGCACAGCAGATATCAACTGCCAGGGAATCTATTGTGAGCGCTGGGCGCGCCTGCTGACCGGCCAGCATGAGTGTACGCACGTTAAAAGAGCCGCGATTCAGAAACTTGGTGCATACGACAACTAACAGGCTACCAAGCCCCTGAAGACAGTCGGAGATGCAGCTCCCGTCAGAAATGTCTGTCTGTAACCAATGCCCTAAGACTCACTGTGTGAGAGCATGCAAACAAGTTCAGCAAACTAAACAGACCCGGACAGGATCCTATACGTACACATCATACTGAACCGTATAAATACGAGTAATTTATTATCGCTTCTCGGCTCTCTGTGGTATTTGTTCTTTGCAGTGTAATTGCTTCAAAGGTCTCTAAATTGAGATCAATGATGTTACCTATATTTTCCGGCGCCCGAGGGTGCTGAGCTTGCTCAACCCAGTCTACGGGTCAGCGTTGTATTCCATTACCTCGAGGATTGGCCCACTCGACCAACGGTAACTTCTCACACGTGCTCTCTTGCTGGTTGTCTGGAATCCCCGTGAGTTCTGTCTGCAAGTCCGGGTGCCGCTTTTTGTCTGTTGCGGGATACTTTCCTCACAGTTATCGTCTCTTCTTTGGACTGTTGCTCTCAAATGGTTCGACCGATCGGTTTGACGCTTACCTCGTTCTATTGCTACAGCAATCCCCGCCACAAGATCGCGTGGATCAATCTTCCCAATGGTCTTTTTACTAACTAATTATCCGGTTCTGAGGATACGTATGACTTTACGCTCCAATCTCCAAGCTAATAAAATATGCACAGTGATCACTACATAATCCATATTTGACCTTCGACGTTTTGACTTAATCAATTACTCATTACTTGCTGCTTGTACCACGGATTAAACACTGGACGACAAAAAGCACGTGAATCGAAAGAGCAGTGAACAAGGGTTGGTAAAACTGCTCGCCTCAGCGAACAATATGCACCGAGCAACCAACCTCATAACCATTTTAGGGCCTGGTAGTCTGATTCGTGTGCCTAATACACTTTAACGAACGCCAGCACTGTTGATATGATATTCCCACCACATTCGAGCGATGATATGAAAATACTCATGTTAGAATACGGACAACATTCACATATCGTCCAGTCGCAGTTGTCGACTTTCTGAACCACGCAGAAGAACTGACCTGACTAAGACAGCATACACGCGAACTTTGGGACATAAACGAGTGCACGTCGACGTGACAGGTGACTCAAAATACCAAATGCCAAACGAACATAACGTGTATATATATATATATATATATATATATATATATATATATATATATATATATATATATATATATATATATATATATCACACTTGTCTGGTTTCAAACAAAACATGGTACCATCGGGAGGGGGGGGGAGAGGTAGATAGTCCGAGTCCATGATTTGTTTGTGGGCATGATACTGCCAGGTTGCCCAAGCCAAAGCAGGTGGTTTTCTTAACCATCCAAAGCTTAACCCGCAAGGCAGTGGGAGTAAACGTGGGGTCCGTAACCCACTGGGGTTCGGTGACTGATTCCTCGGTTCATTCGCCCTTCGGATGAGGCCAAACATCCTGGGTGCCCAGTGCACCTCGCTGCCACAGATGCCAGTGAGCATACCGTTGAACGCCTCATACGCCACCCGCGGTTGGTTTGGAATCAAGGTTTAGCTTTCTCCATATATGGGAAGACAATTCATCCGAAATACAGCTCTCTAGATAACATAACTCATCTACTTGGTCTATGGTCTCCCTAGACACCAAAACGTTTCGTGTTGGATCAACCCAATCCTGTGACAACATCTTGCACTTTGAGAGTGCAAAACATAGTTGTTGTTGTTGTTGGTGGTGGTGGTGGTGGTGTTACACAGTTATTCAAGCTATACAGAAAAGCTCGCAACTTACCTGGATCTTCACTCAGAGGAACGATGTCGTCTACATATTTAAAGTTTGACACACTTTCATCCAAGCAAAGTTCAATACCACTATCCTAACATTACAAAAGGGCATTTTCTAGGACCATATCTACCACAAAGTTGGAGAGGAAATGAGAGAAGAGGCAACCCTGACGCACAACATTTCTCGTGGTAAAATTCGGCCAAAAGATCAGCGAAAGCCAGAACATGGCTTCGGCTATTCCTGCACAAGAATTTTACGGTTAAAATGGATATCTCTGGTATGCCCTTCAAGAGACAGCGACAAAGAACTGTGTGGTCGACTCAGTAGAAGTCTACTTTTAGGTCATCATAAAGAGATGGTGTGTGTACGGTGATGTGATCAATACAACCTCGACAAGGTCTAAATGCAGCTTGATTCTCGCGCCCGCATTGTTCGCGAGCGTTAGATGAGCAGTGGAGAATAATACCGGTGGACCGTTCACATGTTACGCTAACACGACTTATTTTCCTAAGGTTCTCTGGCTCTGTTCCAGGATTAGGTTGCCTCCACATCAAACCTTATCTTGGAAGGAAAAACCTAGCTGAAGTAGACAAGTTTCGTGACATGGACAGTTACATTTCATCAGATGGGCAGATAACGGATGAAGTGTTTTGGCGTATACAGAAGGCGCGTTTGGATTTTGCTAACCTCCGTCGTCCGTGACACCCACGTGAAATCCGGTTTTCCTACCAAGGTTTGAGTGCACATTGCGGTAGTTAGATCCATTCGTTTGTGTGGCTCAGAAACATGACAGTTGAGGGTAAAAGATAGGCAATGACTGTCGGTGTTTGAGTGTCGATCTCTCGAATATGGTGGGAACACCGTATCACCAATGGTGCGGTTAAACGCAGGGTGATGGGAACCAGTGATCAGTCACTAGAACTTAATCCAAACAAACTAAGGTGGCTAGGACATGTGTTACGCATGCCCACCAATAGACTTCCTCGGCTTATGCCGTTCTACAAGGCAGATAGTGGTTGGAAGATACATCGAGGTAGTCGGTCCATGGCATGTTTTTACTATATGCTTGCGCATGAGTGCAGTGGAAGGAGTATATACTCCATGGTCGCAAAAACCCACTGCACCTTCAGGGATAGCCGGCAACCAGACCCTTAGACGGGGAGTGACGGGGAGCCACATAAGGTTCCAACAGGTCAGATGGTATGATCAGTGGACTTGGCCAAGTAGAATGTGTCAAACTTTCGGGTCAACAAGAATGGTCTACCAGATGGTTAGAAATATTGTGATGTGGCTAGACGCCGCGGTCAATCGTGTAGTTGCATTTGGGCTTCCTTAATGTCCTCCCCAACTCGCCCATGTCCCATGAGGTGGAAACCAAAACCAGAGTATATAAGAGTGAGGTTGATGACCGAATGAACTGAACTGTGGTTCTCAAAGGACCTCTCGCCTTCCTCTTAAATCGGTACGATTACCGAGTCACACAAACATTTTCCTTTGCCTGAAACGAGTTTTTCAACTCCGAAGACAATGCTAACCCAACTTTTTTTGAAAATAGATGGAGGCAGCCCATCCCGTTCAGCAGTTCTAAGTCGTTTGAGATAGTACATCTCATGGAGTATACGCGCTTTCAACGGATGATTTGTGTCTATGTCTAGAATATACATTTATATACTTATATATTTTTACACGTACCCGGTTTCAGGCTGTGTGCCAAACATCTAGAATACTAACTACCGTGCTAGCTAGAACACCTGGCGTGATCAAAGTTAGTCGAATTGATTCTCGAAGTGCTCGACCCAACAGTCTGGACGACGTTCCCAAGACCGAACCACTGAGCCGTTTGTCTTTCTGATCTGTTCGCTAATGCTTGGCTTTCTTGAACCGGTATTTCTAGGACGACGGAACAGGTTGCGGTGGTTGCCGATAGCTGCGGTTTTTTCTATCTCGCCACTCCGCAAAACACCACACTTCATGTTCGTTTCTAGTGCTCCGAATCAGTTGGCGTTCGAGGCATATCTCTGTGCCGAAATAAGTGAAATTTGGAGGAATCAATCTGGGAGCACCTAACAATTCGACTCAGTTCAGTGCGACCACCTACCTTGCATTTATGTACGCCGATTTTGGTTGTTTCTTCCCAGCACCGGTCGGGTGAGAGAAAAATACACAAGAGCATAGGGTGAAAAAGAGCTAAAACCAAGGTAATAAGCGGGAATCACAAAAACAGAAAGAGTTCCAGTAAAACCATGCCAAGGGCCGCGACACCTAGACATATCCTTTGGTGTTTCCAGCCATTTGGTAGGTGGGTCTCGCGGACCTCATCCCGGAAAAACGAACACGTCCTTCTTGACCAAGTCCACTGGTCAAAGTTTTCATACCTTTCTGCAATATCATGACTGACCACCTCGAACTATCTTCCAATCACTACCTGTCTCGAAGAACAGCCTAGCCGAGGAAGTCCACCTGTGGGCGTGCGTACCACATGTCCCAGCTATCCTGACCTGTTTGGATTTAGTATCGGATTTCCAGACCGATTTCTGATTTCCAACACCTTACATCTCACCTTAGCATTGCTAATACGGTGTTTCCACCATATTCGGGCAATGCTACGGGGACATTGATGCTCGAAAACCGAAAGTCTTCGCTTATCTTCTTCACTTAACGACCATGTTTCTGAGGCGTATAAAAGGGGGAGTCTAACCGCCGTAGTGTACATTCGACCCTTGAAGGACAGTCGAATGTCACGCCGGCACCAGAAATAACTGTGGCTGGCGGGAGCAAAAGCGTCCTTCGTATACGCGACGACACCTCATCCGTTATCTGGCCATTTGATGAGATGTAACCGCCTAGGTAACAAAACTTTCCTACTTCAAGAGCTTTCCCAGCCAAGACAAAGTTTGGTGTAGAGCCAACCCAATCCTGAAGAAGCATATTACACTTTAAACGTGTAGAGCGCATTTAAAGCATTGCTACTTCACTCAGAAGAATATCGTCCGCACATTCTAAAAGAGACGGTTTGTTGTTTGAGTAAAGATTAATGCCGATATTCACACAAGAGCCAGTTCACTAGAAAATTGAACAGGAAGGGCGATATAAGACAACTCTGATGTCTCTAGCAAACTCTTCAGTGAGAGGCAATGCGGAGAACTGTGCGGTCAACTGAATCAAATGTGACCTTCAGTTCGACTGAGGATGGATATAATCATCGCTTCTGTATTTCACTGGTTCTTGGGTTTTAGGCAGCATGAGCAGCCTCAAGTAGAGTCTCTTTGATATCTGACCATCGCGCATCTGGATCCCTGGTATTTGACTGAAATAATAACATGGTGAATAATTGCGTTTGGAAAACAGATTGATGGTTATCGTCCAGTAGGGCCTGCGGTTTTTTTTGCCTTGGCATTGTTCCAACCACCGACAAGACGATCGGCTGAGATGCCAAATCAACCAACAATATGCCTCCGTCTTATTTGGGATTATATACCCCATGGTCACAAAACCCACTGCACCCTCAGGGATAGCCGGCAACCAGACCCTTAGACGGGGAGTGACGGAGAGCCACATAAGGTTCCAACAGGTCAGATGGTATGATCAGTGAACTTGGCCAAGTAGGGTGTGTCAGACTTTCGGGTCAACAGTATTGGTCCACCAGATGGCCTTTGCGAGCCGAACTTGTAAAATAGAATGACCTTGATTTACAGGGCAGAAATCCCACTATATTCTTCATCACTGTCGCTAATCGTCCACGGCCTCTCATTTGGTGAGTCCAGCCCATTCACGGTTAACCGCGGGGGTGGCCGTTCCACCGTACACAACCTGGGGGCGCGCGTCCGACCTATTTTGACCACATGTGGTTTTCCATCAAGCCGAGTTATAGGGTCAAGTTGGCGGTTATCACTAGTAGTGCAGTGGGCCTTTGTGATTGTGGGACATGCATTTTCTGATGCACTCATGTGCAAGTAAGGAATAGAAAGAAAAAAAAACTAAGAAGTGTGTGCAGGTTGGAAATGCGAAGCCTCCCAAAAAACAAACAAATCAATTCATACGATAAAAGTAGTCCACCAGACCTCGATATACCTAGTTCCTATGATTCGCATACTGGTCCAATGACAGGGCACAAAAAGGACCCTTATAGTTTATTTACCGGGACGCATTGTGGGTGATCCGAGACTGGTTCGCGCAGCAACTGATCCACCATGTGATGTCGACGACTTGGGAAATGTGCCGAGTGCATTATGAAAGCAGACGTGCGAGCGACGCTCGTCGAGACTGATTGGCCAGTCATGGTGGATGATTTGCGAGCATTCGGACTGAGAGACGAGAGAATGGTGAGTATGAAAACGGATGGAATTTCAGTGGTAATATAAATTGGGAGGATATAGTTGGGCAATTTTTGGGGATTTTTCACAAACCATATCCTTAAAATTCGCACAACAACAACAATTTAATTGATTTGGTTACAATATGTCCTGCGTAGTCCAGGGATGGTGTTGAATAAAAATGTGAAAGAATGAACAAAATCACTTGCCAATACATTGAAACTGCAAAATTGCTCGTACAGTTTTAGAATAATCCTGTCTGGACAATACAAATGGTAGTAAAATACACAGAGCAGAAAATGTGAATTAAAATATTACTCCTGTAGTGTGACAATTTATCGGAAGATTAGTGCACGGCACATAGCAAGGCTGCTCAAAGTTTGTTCGGTGTCTATCATTCACTGAATCAAGTACAACACTGGAGGAGTTGGCCTGATGGCCGCACCACCACGATCCGCCGTCGGAGGAATGAATCTCGGAATGGAGGAGGAGTGAAAGACTGCCAACAGAACACGGATCTTTTTTTCAGGTGAAAAGAGTGTGTTGAAGTGCACACTACCTACTTATTGCTGAAAACGCAATGGTGGATATTTGTGATTCGATAACAAACGCATATAAGTCAGAAGGACCGAACGCACTGAGGTGGAGGAAGGCATGCGAACCACACGATTGCATTCTTCGACTAGATAACGACTACATTCAAGTGGGGTGGATCGCTACTCATAGCACCGCTGTTCTTTTCTAACGCCAAATGACCCCGGAGTCTTATAGCATGTAAATGTCCAGTATCCGAGATGCAATCTAAAAAGGCAGCTTCATCCTTGTTAGTCAAGAATAATACTACACCACGGTTACCCATAGTTCTGGCTACTTGGTCTCCCGATGTGCGCAGTAGATATGTAGATGAGATACCGGTATTTTAATCCACAACACGTGTCCCGACGAAATTCTTCCACCTCTTTTCAAACTGTATGGTGATGCCTTAATAAAATCCTTTACCACCCTGCTCCGTGACATTCGGGAAAAGGATCATATTCCTTTAATGAGTCGAGTCAGTGATCACACCCTTCTTCAAGAAGAGACTATGCATTGATTGTAGTAACCATCGTGGGATGAGTTTAGCCCCAATAGTTACCAAAGCATTAGCCTCGATTTTGCTGCCTCACGAGAGAGACGCATGAGAACAACGGGTTGGATTTCGCCCTGGTCGAGGTTGCATTGAACTGATTTATACTCCTCGTCAATTACTTCAAACACATCACACTCACCTTCAATCGACAGAAATGGTTTTGATGGACTTGAAAGGCGCCTTCGATCCAATTGACCGAACAGCGCTGTTCAGTGCTCTTCACCGAAAAAAATGTCACAGAAGTTCGTGGATCTACTGGGATCATTGCACTCTCATACATCTGGCTGCGTAAGGGTTTACAGTAAACTATTCAGTCTGTTCGAAACGACCAACGATGTCAGACAAGGATGTCTCATTTCGCCATTCCTGTTCAAGTTCGTCATGGACGAGATAATGGGAAATGCCTTCCGAGACCTTCAGGATGTGGGCATCGAACTTATTTACTTTTTTTACTCTTACGCGACTGTCTCCTGCGAGAGGATAAGTCGGCTCCATAGATATCACGGACCATTGCTGACCACGTGCGGCGGTCGGAGGCAAGCTCCTTACAGATCCTGATTCAGTTCTTTTTCCATCGCCGGGCTCCATAAACCAACCGAAGGCCTAGAAGCTCTACGTCTTTCTCTATTGTACTGGTCCACGTTTTGAGCTGCCCACCAAGGCGACAACGCCAACCAGGGCAGGGTGTGGGGCACAGTGTTTGCTTGGTTATCTCTGACTCGGGTCGCTGAAGCGTATAGCCGAACCACTGAAGTCGTCGACGTTGGAGGAGGACGGGGAGAGTATCGTCTCCTTACCTCGTCGTTGGACACCCTGTCGCGCCACTTGACTTTGAGGATTTTCCGCAGGCACCAGTAGTCGAAAACCTCCAGCCTTCTGGTATCCTCAGCTCGTAGTGGCCAGGTTTCGCAGCCATAGATGAGAACGAGCCGGATGGCGGTACGGTAAAAACGAACTTTGGTTGTTAAGCTGATTTCACTGCGAGTCCACAGCGTTCGTCTTAGCTGAAAAAAGGCTCTCCTGGCACTGTCGATCCGTGATACCACTTCATCTTTTTGCCTGACCGTTCGGAAGCAGGGTTGAGCCTGGGTATTTGAATGAAGGGACGTATTCGACTGGTAGGTCGTTGATAGACAGTTGTTGAATTGTCGGGCCCAGATGGGTTGTGAAAGCTTTTGTTTTGGTCGAATTTATTTCAAGTCCGATGGACCTCGCGAAGGAATTTATTCGGTCGAGAATTGGTTGTAGCGTAACGGGGGAGTCTCCAAGCACGACAATATCACCCGTGAACTCCAGGTCCGAGATGTATAATTCCTGGCAAAGCTGAACGCCAGGGTAGTTGTGTAATGCGTGTCGCATTGTCCAATCAATGGCGGAGTTGAACAGCAACGGTGAAAGAGGACAGCCCTGCCTAACTCCGGTAGTGAGTGTGAACTCGTGACACTCTTCATTGTACATACGAACCCTAGCACCAGTTGTCGATTAGTATCCTCTTAACAGCCTTAAAAGCTTATCGGGCATCCCATCGGATTGGATTATGGACTAAAGAGACTCGCGGTTCACCGAATCAAAAGCTGCCTGGAAGTCGATGAAACAAGCTACCGTTGGCTGCTGAAACGTATAGCGGTACTCCAGTATTCGGCGCAGTGTGAAGATTTGATCCACACAGCCTCTGCCACGGCGGAAACCCCCTTGGTTCGGACGAGTGCGCTGGTCTCTTGCCTCGGAGAAACGAGTTAGTAACAACGCACCAAAGATCTTTGCAGCCACATCGATCAGGCTGATCCCTTTGTAGTTCTCACATATGGGAATGGGCAGCAAAATGGACATTCCCCAGTCGGATGGAAACGCTTCCTCTCGCCAAATGGAACCAAAAAGTGTACACAAACTGTCAATCAATGACGATGAACATGCTTTGTACACTTCTGGAGAGATGCCATCTTCCCCAGCAGCCTTTCTGTCCTTCAGTTTGTTTATCATTTCTGTGATTTCCGCAGTGTTGGGCGGGTCACAGTTGCTTTCGTACTGGACTGGAGGGGTTGATATTGGTTGGTCTGTAGGCCGGTTCAGCAGCTGACCAAAGTGTTTCATCCATCGGTCCATTTTCTTACTCTGTTCGGGTATTAAGTTTCCTTCCGTGTCACGAAGAAGGGAATTTTGTTTACAAAACCCATTAGAGGCGTTGCGAATAAGGCGGGACAGTTTAACGAAGTCACCAGTTCCGGACGCGGTCTCCATTTTTTCAGCTATTTCTATCCAGTATCTTATGCGATCAGCCTTGGCGGAGCGTGTGGCCTCTCTTTGCAGTCTGCGGCGTTCGTTACTACCTGCCAGGCGGGCTTCGTGTGCTCTGGTTGACAACTGGAGCGTGCTCTCCGAGATCCAATCTTTTGTCCGCCTTTTTGTTCTCCTGAGTACTGTCCAAGTAGCTCCCTTGATTGTCGTCTTCATTCGAGTCCACTGCCCTTCCACAGAAACTTCGTCTGCTTGTGCATTGGTTGCGTTGGTTAGTCGGGTTGTGATTGCGCGTGACAACGCTTCTCGCTTCTCTGGATTTTCTAGGGCAACACCGTTTATCCGAGAGGGTGCAGATACTTTAGCACGTGTAGACAGATGAACTTTGAAACATGCGAGTAGGAGGACATGGTCGGTGCCGTTTGTGTTGCCCGTTATTGCACCTCGGTACCCTTGGCAATCCTCCACAAACGAAGCCCAACGGGCTCTTACCAGGATGTGGTCGAGTTGGTGTGCAGTGTGACCTTCATTGGAGTGCCATGTGAGTAGGTGCTTCTTGGGGTGTTGAAATCGAGTGCTGCAGACAACCATTCTGTTGATGTCGGCTAAACCAGTCAGTCGGTCACCGTTCTCGCAGCGTTGACCAAGGCCGAATTTCCCGAGAATATGGCGAGTGGATTCATCGGCCGTACCTGTGCGAGCGTTCCACTCTCCTGCGATGAAAAGTACGTCGCGCCTCAAAACCCGGTTGATTACCTCCTGCAAATTAGTGTATAATTCGTCTTTGGTTTCGTCATCAGCTGAATTGGTTGGAGCATAGACCACAATCACCGTCAAGTCATGTGGGGAGCCTTTAAAACGTGCCAAGGCGAGTCTGGATGAAACTGGTTCCCAAGAGATCATTGCATCATTAGCTGCTTTGTTGAGAGCAAACGCGACACCGTACATACCGGAGTTGTCTTTCGGGCCACTGTGATAGAGCCAATAAGATGTATCCACTCCCGGGACCTTTATTTGTTGACTACCTGAATTGGGCAGGCGGACTTCCGAGAGGTAAGCGATGTCTACGTCATAGTCATGTAGAGTCCGCATTGTGATGCACTGACTGCCAACGTCTAGAAACGTCCTGACATTCTAACAGGCTGTGTGTTGTTTCCCTGCAGCGAATAATCCCAGCTTGTTGTCTTATCACCTCGACCGCCGGGACACGAGGCGCGTCGCTTACTGGGGACGTCGTAACATGATGAGCGCTTGAGGTTCCGTTAGTAATCATAGAGAGTCGCGGGAGTAGGGTACGAGGCGGTGTCCCCAGCGCCGTTCGGCCTTTTTGTTCGAAGCTGCACTTCTAGCCCTTGCACACCCAAGTGCAGACTGCAAGGCAGCAGGGTGTTCCCAGAGGAGCCGGTGGCCTGCTGTACGGTTCGTTCGCTTCCTCTGAAATGCCGGATCAGGCATTTGAACAGGTCTCCTTTGTAGCCGTTGGATCAGTTGATCTCGTCCGCCCATTCAAGAGGATCTGTCTTCACATGCCGAACACCGTCTCGCCGAAGTGTTTTAGACCTCGGTAACCCTCAACCTGGTTTGGCCCGCTTGTCGAGCGGTTTACTGGGGTGTGGCCGCTGATGCGTGCTTCAGCTTCGTGGAGCTAGGTGAATGATGGAGACCAAAGAAATGGAGGATGCCCCAAGGGACACGACAGTCAACCAAATCAGAGGTGCTACTCCTCTAAGACACCCCATACACCATCGAACTGGCAAATACTGAAAAACTATGTGACTTAGATTACGCGGACGACCTTGTTTGCACAAAACAAGCGTAACGTGCACTAGGTAGACTCATTATGACTGTAGTTCTATTTGCCATGCACTTTGCACCTTCAAAGTGTAAGGTGGTGTTGCAAGACTGGAAGTCAATGGTTCCGAACTTGATGCTCGATTGGGACTTGCTAGCAATTGTCGACACCTTCAGTTACCTTGGCAGCAGCGTGACGACGGATGGAGCACGGTAGTCGATGTGAGCACGCGCATACTCAAGGTTTGAGCGGCGTTCGCTAGATTGAAGTACATGTGGCGCTGACCTGATATTTTGCTGAAGTTGAAATGTTGTGTGTACTGTGCCGCAGTTTGTTTAGTTCTGTTATATGGTTGCGAGACATGGAGTCTGCGTGCGGAAGATGTTCGTCGTCTTGAGATTTCCAACCATCGATGTTTGCGTAGTATGGCTAAGATTGAATGCAATAACCTGGTGACCGATGCTGAGATCAGAAATTGGGTATTGGTACCAGTTCAGAGAATGTTCCATCACAGCGTATCCAGCTTAGTAGACTTCGTTGGTTGGGGCACATGTTGTGTTTGGCAAACACGTTTACTGTACCACGGCCTGTATCCCGTTTCTCCTCGGGAATGGAAGAAGCCCCGTGGAGGACAACCGATGACGTGGCAGCCGGGAAAGGTAAAATGCACTGTGAACTTGAGAAAAGTAGGTGTCTCACATCTTCATGGTTGGGGTCCAAAAGATCACTCAACGATTTGGTTTGAGACACTGAAGGATGTGACAGTGAACCGTGAACAGTGGCGATCATGTTGTCACTTTCTGTCGAATCAGAATGATTGATCGGTGTGGGTTTGTAGAGTTAGACTGTGTATTCCGTGTGTTGGCTACTAGGGCGTTGTTTTCTTTTTTCACCCACTGTCGACGTTGTATATTCATTCTTTCTAATACTATGTGCAGCATGATGAGAGAAGGGTAATGATCAGTGGGGCTCGCCGTGCTGTTTGACGCTGTACGATGATGATGATGCACCGGGCTGAGTGTCATTCGCGGGCGAACCACAGCGTGGATTGCCTGATAGAAATAGTATCTCAGGTTATCTCCCATCTCGTTTTTCTGTAATAGTACTCAGCTTTCACCTGTGCTCCGAAAAACTGAAGCCGAGTTGCGCTGGGGACGTCTGTTATACCAAACACACATGAAGCTTTGTGATCTTGTCATTGTGGAATCGGCTTATCTTCTTCCAAGAACCAGCCGCAGTGACGTTGGGTAAAACAAAGAGTTGCTTAACTAATAAATTCTGGAAATCCTTACTTCGAACTAGTCCAAACTTGAGGGAACTGTATCGGTATCACCCTTGGTGCACCTCTCAAATTTCAACCGTCCCGTATGCAATTAATGGAGGATACCCCGCCGTCCTAACCAGTACTCTGCTAGCATTCACTTATACTCGTTACGGTTGTGTGTCGTGGGTAGAACATTATGTGATCAGTGTGCTCAGGCAACAGTTTCTTTAGTTCCTAACACTGAAAAAGCTAAACTCATGGTCACTTAGATGCTTCCCGCTGTGCACGTGAATGGGCAACTGTGATGCTGAAGCTAGAACTGGTGTATTGCTTGCGATTTCAAAAATATCAGGCAATAATGTTTTTATATGGCGTGGTGTAGCGCAGATCCTTCTCAATCAATATGTTATACCTCTTATCCATCTTCGGTCATATTTGCAACGAATGATCGTCATTCTCCCCCATTTAGGTGGTTGTGTATCAAACGTCTGACAGTTGCCGTGTTGTGGAGTTAGTCGTATACTACTTGAAAGTAGCACCCGCGATTGTCAACAATTATGGACATTAGACCGACAATGAACGTGATGACATCACATTGACAGAACGAAGTGATCTAGAACAAAGCATACAAAATATGTGATCGCCCTCTCCGACCGTGCCCAAGTCAAATTACTTTCGATTGACGCGAATGAGTGGATCACTTGTATCTTAATCATTTGAGTATAGTTGGAAAGTATGTGTTCGAATAAACGACCTAATTCCCGGTACGTCATGGGTATTCTTGCAACCAAATTTGGCTTCTGTCTCAGTTTTCGGTTTTTGAATACCGCTGTTTCTCGTGTCACTTGTTCTTGTTGATTCATCCACTTTGCATTGAACATTTAAGTGGACGATATTGTCTTCACAGGTCATACTAACATTTATGCGCAGTTCTGGCATGCAATGGTTCATCTGTCTCAGGATCCACATCCATCAGTCGGTCGCATGGGACGTATCGTAACTAATCTCATTCTTAGTAAGGTAAGTGGATTACGATTTTGACAGCTGAATTTCGTCTCATCATTGTTTTCTTGTTATTACTTTGGGTTGTTATCATCGTCGTTGTCATAGAAACCGGTTTTATTTTGTACTCGATGACCCCGTAAGTTCAATACCAAGATCCCATACATGCTACGTAGAGTCAGGTATTTTGTTAGTTGTTGAGTGCTCTAATCCAGTTGATTCATTAGGATGTCACATCGTTAATGGTCCAGTAGCTTCACACTGGTGAATGTCATGTGGTACTTGAATTGTAGTGGCTAACTAATTTGACTCATCCAGAAAGTGCTTGAATCAACCGGTATGGTTTCGCGTAGCTCTGAGTTAGAAGAGCTCACGTGACACGAAATTATCGGCTATGAAATTCCACCGAGCCCGGAAATTTCTGGATCCAATTGAGTGAAACTCAGTGATCATCTTCACCCTTGCCACTGTACAGGCAGACACTCAGATGGACGCACTAAGAGTATTGTTGACGATCAGAGACAAAACGAATGACATAGATCACTGGATATTCGCAGAAACTGAACTCAATTGAGTTCTGTCAGGAAAACGTTTTTCGGACAAGGACACAATCGAGGTAATGAAAGTGAGAAAAATGGTAGTTACTGAGACTGGAAAAATCATTCCTTTTGTATGATACTGTTGGGACCAGGAAATTCAGTCGGATTTAATAAAGACGAGGTTAGATGGGTATTCCTGGTTTCAATGGACGAGAATAAGATACGAATATAGCTGTGTATAGAAAACGAATTGAAATGGTGTTTGAAGTGATGTTGATTGTAAGTGGTCTAACAAGGGATAACCAGATTCTTTACAGATGAGGAGGAAATACCGATAAATAAGTTACGCCAATTCACTCTTCATCTTATCATTCCTTCCCCTTCCCTCGCTCATTATAGGTTGCCAACCTTCCCGCGATGGCTGCCCCAGATTCTGTAATCGTCCGATCCAATTCCCAATCCAGTCCACTTCGGCCAGTCGCTCATTCTCAGTCCCCACCGTCCATCAAAGAACCCGCGCCACCGGATCCCACGATCATGACTGCGCCTCAAATTGGAATTATGCCGGCCACGCCGGATTTGCATTCAAATGCGACTCGTGTTCGGCCAGACCGAACGACCGTAACTTCGGTCAAACAATCCATGCTCAACTCGAGTCGGACAATCACAATTCAAGGCGGACGAGACTCATCCGTGGTCACGTCCCCGGGAGCCAGTGCGACCACAGTGTACGTGGTTGTGTTCACCTTTTTGATCGAGTCCTAAACCACTGCTTGTTATCCACACCGAGTTCTGTTCCGAGTTTCGCGTTAATATGAGACTGTCGAGCATCAGCACCGGCGAAACCAGAGCGATTAATATACACAGCACGGTTTATTGTTCAGCAAGAAAAAGCAACGGATATCAAAATTCGAATCCACCAAGCAGTTGAATGCGAGTCATTGTTCGAAACACAATGGAAAATGTCTTGGAGTGTCCCCCTTTCTGTCCACCGGATGACGTGAGCGCGCTAGAATACGAGGCGTGGAATTGTGTGGAATAACGAGAATGAATGATCCAAAATGGACTATTTGAACTGTGTAATACAGTGATTCTTCATACTGAATGAAATCAGTGGTGATGGAGTGGTTTAGAGCGTTTGATTACCACCTCGGAGGTCAGTTATTCAAATCCCACCACCGACACCGGTCACTTCGGTGGCAGATATTATTTCCCTGGCGTCCGGTTCGTCACCCCTGACTTGTTGAGGTCTTATGAGCTTGTATATTTCAAGTTTGGTGGTCTGGTTGCAGATTATCGCTAATAGTGGAATGTCTCCTTGTGGCTATGGGGTGAACTCCTTCCACTACACAAATGTGCAAGCACGGAGTAATGACAGATAGAGGGAGAGAGTTTCGCGAGGTCATACGGCGCTCGATGAATATGCAGTTTAGTTGATGTTTCCCAGCAGATATGATGAAACAGCTGCGGTGTAGTAATGTTCCGATAAACCGTCACACTACAGGAGTAACATTTTAATTCACATTTTCTACTCTGTGTATTTTACTACCATTTGTATTGTCCAGACAAGATTATTCTAAAACTGTACGAGCAAATTTGCAGTTTCAATGTATTTGCGAGTGATTTTGTTCATTCTCTCACATTTTTATTCAACACCATCCCTGGACTACGTAGGACATATTGTAACCAAATCAATTAAATTGTTGTTGTTGTTGCGCGAATTTTAAGGATATGGTTTGTGAAAAATCCCCAAAAATTGCCCAACTATATCCTTCCAATTTATATTACCACTGAAATTCCATCCGTTTTCATACTCACCATTCTCTCGTCTCTCAGTCCGAATGCTCGCAAATCATCCACCATGACTGGCCAATCAGTCTCGACGAGCGTCGCTCGCACGTCTGCTTTCATAATGCACTCGGCACATTTCCCAAGTCGTCGACATCACATGGTGGATCAGTTGCTGCGCGAACCAGTCTCGGATCACCCACAATGTGCCCCGGTAAATAAATTATAAGGGTCCTTTTTGTGCCCTGTCATTGGACCAGTATGCGAATCATAGGAACTAGGTATATCGAGGTCTAATGGACTACTTTTATCGTATGAATTGATTTGTTTGTTTTTTGGGAGGCTTCGCATTTCCAACCTGCACACACTTCTTAGTTTTTTTCTTCTTTCTATTCCTTACTTGCACATGAGTGCATCAGAAAATGCATGTCCCACAATCACAAAGGCCCACTGCACTACTAGTGATAACCGCCCACTTGACCCTATAACTCGACGTGATGGAAAACCACATGTGATCAAAATAGGTCGGACGCGTGCCCCCTGGTTGTGTACGGTGGAACGGCCACCCCCGCGGTTAACCGTGAATGGGCTGGACTCACCAAATGAGAGGCCGTGTACGATTAGCGACAGTGATGAAGAATATGGTGGGATTTCTGCCCTGTAAATCAAGGTCATTCTGTTTTACCATTTTCGCTCGCAAGGCGCATCACATATGATGGTGCTTCATGAGTTCTTCTTAGTTTCAAGCCGCTGTTTTAGAACACAATTCAGTTTCAGATAGGTACGTCATTTCTGATTTCGACCCACCTTATGATCGGTGTCTACTCTGTGTATTTTCCCAGGGAATGTTAGTGGTCGAATAGTTTGGAGCGTTGTTTGCCACTTCGGAGTTCAGTGGTTCGAATTCTGATTTTGGTATAGACAAAAATCTACTCGGTACCACATCTGACATATTGGGATCTTTCGCGGCTCTCCGTCACTCCAAGTCTCAGGGTTTGGTTGCCGGCTATCCCTGAAGGTGCAGTGGGTTTTTGTGACCATGGACTATATACTCCTTCCACTGCACTCATGCACAAGCATGTAGTAGAAACATGTCATGGACCGACTACCTCGACCTATCTTCCGACCACTATCTGCCTCGTAGAACGGCATAAGCCGAGGAAGTCTATTGGTGGGTATGCGTAACACATGTCCTAGCCACCTTAGTTTGTTTGTGTGAAAAAATTCATCCAGTAACTTTTGATGCGTGCAGTATTTCAGTAAGAGTGAACTTCATTCAGCTGTTTGTTCAGTGGAATTTCTTGTCGGAACGAGTAAGTATTGCCGTTTGCACAGGTGGGGCTCACAGGTGTTGTGTTATAGTGTCACTTCAGTTTGGGCGAGTCTCCTTTCTTCGATCATCACCCGTATACGGCATACTTGGCCCGGATAATTGACCAACACGGAGGCTAAACCAGGTTGACGGGAAGTGATTCGTTTGTGTCTGGGCTAGATGGTGCTCTTGGAGCACAAGATTCTACCTTCGGCGGTATAGGCGTAGCAGATTCAACAACCACATTTCACTGACATGAGCCGTATGAATGGCGGCATTGTATTGCTGGAAAAGGGTGGACCATCTGATCTTCCGGGTTTGCACGTAGTAAGATGCCATTCAGAGCTCCGATTTGCGAGTCAACTGTCTGTTCTCCTTCGAGAACTGGTAGTTGTGGTTTACCGTCCTCAAAAATAATACCTATGACCACGACAGAGCCTTCACGGACGACTGGATTGCCGACTTCACACTTGGTCTTCTTCATGTCATGCCAGAAGAACATTGGTCTGTCGGACTCATTTAAGTTGAACCTTTTTCATTATCAAATATCACGTCATTCGATTCAGCTTTCTATCTGATGTGATTTCTGACCCATTTTACTCAATCGAAAATATCACCTTCAATCATCCAGGCTATCGCGCTCATCTCTTTGCACCGTGGATTTCTTATTGCTTTTAGCACTTCTTTTATGTGGTGAACACATATTCAATTGAATGAATCTCTGAAACTTTGATGCACTTGTTATTTGTTTGGATGCGGCGTATGAAAGTTGCTTTTTGTCCACTTCGTATTCCATCTTCCTCCCTAGGTACACAACTGTTTGTTTTCCTCAGAAAGTTCCAGATAACTTATGTTTCTGTAAATTTCTTCTATAATCTTGCTTATACTAATTCCTGAACCTTCATTGACGTGTATTTTTGTATTTTCCAACCCAGCCATCGTCCGTTGGATGTTTTTTTTTGTGAACGAGATTTCAAAACTTGCAGTTTGATTTATTGAACTGCGTTAGCTTGGTTCACGAAGCACTCAGATTAGGCACTCTGCTCAGTGATATCCCGAAGTATCCTTCAAGACGTTGGCTATATGTGTAACTCATCCCCACCCCCCACCCCCATTCAATGGACTATAGAGTGCACTTTTTCGACGGTGGTCTTGGGGTGCGCTAAAAGCAGTTCGCACCCTTCGGGCACATTATCTGAGATCAGTTTTCCCAAGTCCGTATGCGATACCGATATGGTGATGGGACAAGATACATGTACATCAAGTTCACGGCCTCACATAAATGCATTCGCGAGAAACCGCTGGAAAACGAGGTTTGGTAAGAGCATTCTGCGCATTATACAGTAGGATACATACGGGACTAGAGATCAATAATTTGAAGACAAAGATGCTTTCCCCGTGCGCTACACAGTTCATTCTCCCCATATACATGAACGGCGAACTAATCATGCACGTTCCGGGGTTCAAATATCTGGATTTTACAATCCTCCCAGATGGCCAAGCCAAATTCGAAGTAAAGTTGTGCATTGAAAATGCCCGGATTGCATTTCTGCAGCATCGCAATGCACTCTGGTTGCGCAGCGAGATCACTCTCCGAACCAGAGTCCTCGTCTTCCGGGCAGCTTTCAGTCCAGCATTGGCCTACGGCTGCGAAACGCGGCCAACACCCGTCGAGAACATCAGAAAGCTGGAAGTGTTTGATCATGGGTTCCTGCGGCTGATCTTATAAGTATCTTGGCATGATATGCTTTGAAACGACACAGTAAGCCAACAGTGCTTCGATACCGAAAAGCTGTCAACGTTCTTCCAACATCGATGATTTACTACGACTTGCAGACATGGGGATGCTAAAACAGTGCCTTCTGTCCTATGTCTGGGATGGCACTGTCGCTTCGGAGAACGGCTGAAAACATGGGTCAACACTGTCAAATCGGACATTGAACCACTATCCAATCTGTCTACGGCGTTCGCAGCTGTAAGCAGTACTGAATTTCCCTGTGCTCAGGTCTTGCATTCGATCGTCGCTCATTGGCATATGCCATTCGGGACATGCATGAAGCCGGCTTATCCTCTCGTAGGAGCTAGTCGCATAGAAGTAAAAAGCAAGTATGCATATACTGTTCGCCGCTTCCCGCATCCAAACTATTCTAGCCTTCGCGTAGCCTGTTTGTTTGTATTCCCCTTCCTCCATGTACCTAATCTCTTGTTTCTGAATTCACTCGCCCACCAACTCCACACAAACGTGCGTGCGCTGTGCTCAGACACAGCCCGTACTGCGAACTCTGGCGGCTCCTTCCCTTCCCAACCCCTCTATCCCAACCCCAGCCCCGTCTGGGCCCACCGAGAAGAATCCATTGGATGATGTGAAAACGCAATTGTTTGCCTGGTCTTGTCGCTGGTTTACACAACCACTACTTGCTAAATACGGTGGTCCCTGTGACCTGACCGATTACTCGGCGGAAGTGGATCGTTCCGGTGAGTAGTGTTGAGTCTGTTTGATTCGCTACTCTTTTTCATCACTTTTTGATTTCCTTTCGCTCAGTTATATGATCGGAGTAGTACCGAATTCCTAAGCTAACTCTGTTGTTGTCATTATTCTGCTAAGTCATTTTATGTGATATACAGAAAAGGTGCAACATGTCAAGGTGATTGCAATCAGTTAAAGACCGCCGAATGGGAAAGTGATTGGTGGCAGCAGAATTCGAATCCTGGATCACCATATCAAATTTTGCTTTGCCAACTATTTAAAATTGGTATACATATGTGATATGTTCCTCTTTTAGACGGAATTTCAGTTCTTTGACCGGATGCTACTTGAAACGTGTTTTTAATCTGTCCCACCAGCTCTAGTGAGAAGTCTTCTGCCTGCGAGTCATCTCAGTTCATTGGCGAAACGCAATGAACATGTAGGTTGTTGGTCCATGTACCCAGTCATTACACCCATCGTGTTAGTCCTACTGGTGTGCCCAACCAAGCCTTGGGGCTTAAACATCGCTGACAAGGTTGATTTCTTTCTATCAATCCACGCCATCGATCGGCCATCCCGTCGGTCCTGGTTCCGTTGGCTCGGTACTGCACAGGTTCTGACTTCTAACGTGAATTGGCTGTGTACCGACAACGAGTCAATGCATACCCTCACAGTGTGCATTTCTCTCATTCAGGCCGAGCGGTAGCAGCTTTATAGTCTGAAAGACGGGCCTGATGGCTGGGTTGTTTACTGAATAACACCCATTCGGAGGTCACCAAAACTAACTTAACATGAACGCTCATATGCATACCAGCGATCCAATCCACTTGATAACAGCTGTCATCCAGATGATGGATGCAGTAGTGTGGTTCGCATACTTTCCTTTACCTTATTGCGTTCGGCCCTTCTGTCTTAGTCGCGTTCATCATCAATCCACAGTTGTCCGTGATTAGGTTTTGTGCAGTCAACTACTCACTTATTCAACAAGTAGTATGGACGCTCTACCGCAGTAGCATTGTGATACTGCTGTATCGGTCAGCCCTGACCTGCTCACCCCAGCCAGAAAGGGAACACGTGTGTCTGGACTGGAACAGTGTAATGACATTTCTTTGCGGAACGGCTTTACAAGGCAAGGCAATGCGAGCACAAATCGATAAAAGCACTTGGTTGGATAACGCGCGCGAAGACGATGCAAAGACTGGCCAGTCACGTGCGGCCTGGCGATCATGGATGAATGTCAGCTGCGATGCGAATCGGACTGGCTTGTGGTCTCACAACCTTGTTTTGTTACTCGTTCTTCACTTTGATTGTTGCTACAGTCGTCACAACTCGCTTCATTGGGGTCTCGTTAACTTCCTCTTTCCCTGCCTTCCAGTGGGTTTTTGTTTCCCCTGGTTACGGAGTGCACTTTTTCTGTGATATTCAAGTTTTGGAGCTCATCGAGAAACGTTACATGACGTCGAAAAAGAATCGCTTACTTCCTCTGACGAGCCCATTACTAATTTTGGGAGTATGTTACACGGTGAGACTGAACTTTGGCGTGGTGTGATGGCTTGCCTTCACGACCCAAAGGAAGCTACAGACTGTGGCTTCCTTTATTCGGAGGAGCGATCATGCCCGACAGATTACTGGTAGAGACCAGACGAAGCCCAGTGTCTCGGATTCCGTTGATTTTCAGCCTCTGGTTCAAGCTACTATGTCCCTGGCGAGGACACTCCAGCGAATAAACAAGAAGAGAAACCGTTTTCTGGTCAGAAAACCTCCACTAGATGGACGTCGAATGCAGCCTCGTCCAGATCCCGCTAGCTCCATGGGGTACATGGGGCTGAGGACTGAATCCGAAAAACGGATCGATAACAATGCACTGGCGAAGACTACACTTTTTCCCATCAAGCTTTAACCAAAAGCCGCGATTCGTTAGCCACGACCCACCATTCTTTAGTCACGATCCACAATCCCTTAGCCACAACCCATCATTCCTTAGCCTTGACGCACAACCTTTAACCATGCCGCCGCAAGCCAGTCAGGTCAAAAGTATCGGAATATAATGACATCAAAAGATATTGGAACAATTTATTTTTTTAATACAAAGATTGGTGTTGCAATGCTAATGGAACAAATGAGAAAGTGTGACGATCATATGCTGCGCACTTGACTGTGGTAATGGTATCAAATGCTACACCGCGAATTGATTAGAGGAGGTTTAAACGATGTGCCCGTATCGTTGACCCATGTGGCACAACCCCTATTACTGTTGCATTTCCAATGAACCAGTTTTTAATGTACTAAAAATATAAACAAAATAAAGTGGCAAACATTTTACCTGTTTGAATTCACTGAAGGCCTCTTCAAGCGGATTGGAAAATGGACTATTCGGTGGGAGAAAACGTATTTGATGATTGGTGTGTAATTGTGGGTCTACAGCCCTCCGATGAACGGGCGCATTGTCAAAGATAAATACTACTGAAACATCAGGTTGCTCAGTAGTAATAGACGCCGAGCAGCATGAGAGAAACTCATTAAAAATATGCCATGTAATCATTGTATGACATTCATACTTCAAGATACTGGCGATAGATGAACAAGCTAATATGTTCAAGTTAAGTCCTCCATTCGACGGTAGAATTCGGATGGCTTTACTGCCTACTTTTGAGCTCCCATAGGTACAACAACACCATATGTTGTCGTTGGTTTCATCACTATACAATCTCAAGGTTGCAGAGCCTGATCGTTGCAGACAATCGGCATATTCTGCTCGTTTAGATTTGATTGCATCTGAGTTTCGTTCCACTGGTTGAATAGTCAGCTTCTTAATTGAATAGTGATGCCCATCCAGGAATCGATCAATGGATGACTTGCTGACTGTTGTGCTTGGGAAATCCTTTCCATCCTCTCTTTCAGCTGCCTCGATGTGCTTGTGGGGTTTTCGTCCGCCACTTCATACAAATGCCTGACAAACTCGTCGTTGAACTTCGTCTTGTAGGACCCAGATGTGAATGCTGTTTCTCGATATGTAGCTGCAACAGCACGGCATGTTTTGATCTTGATGTTGAGGTATTTGGCAATGTCCTTTAAATCATCTCTTCGTGCGCATTTGATTGTCCTCCGTCGATCTTCAGTGCTGGTGAAACGGTACGGCCTTTTCTTCTCACCCATATTAACGCTTTCCATATTGTCAAGAGGTGATGCGTACGGTACCCGGTAAAGTATAGCGAATATTATCACAAAAGGCCGCGGTGTGATTATATTGCCTGACTGCCTCCGAACGAGATATCAATCAATCGAAAACGAGTCTCCCCATGCAAGGGTAAAATGTCACAAACAAACAGTTCTGTAAGTAAAATATGTAATGTAACAAACGGTACTCAGTTTTGCATTTCAAGTCATAGACAAATATCAGAACTGGATATGATCAGATAAAATAAAGGTTTGGTTTCTTAAA
This sequence comes from Fasciola hepatica, assembly GCA_948099385.1. Lineage (NCBI taxonomy): Eukaryota > Metazoa > Platyhelminthes > Trematoda > Plagiorchiida > Fasciolidae > Fasciola > Fasciola hepatica. The sequence continues at coordinate 7,170,850 of CANUEZ040000182.1, read as the reverse complement.
CGTTTAGATAAGTGGATAAATGGAAAGTCCGAGGACAATACACAGTTGTCGTAATTACACCCCCATCAATGTCATCAGTTTACCTACAATTCAACATTTGACACCATTACTATCACCGAAATTGCAACAATAATAAGGGCTGTGCCACATGGGTCAACGATACGGGCACATCGTTTAAACCTACTCTAATCAATTCGCGGTGTAGCATTTGATACCATTACCACGGTCAAGTGCGCAGCATATGATCGTCACACTTTCTCATTTGTTCCATTAGCATTGCAACACCAATCTTTGTATTAAAAAAATAAATTGTTCCAATATCTTTTGATGTCATTATATTCCGATACTTTTGACCTGACTGGCTTGCGGCGGCATGGCTAAAGGTTGTGCGTCAAGGCTGAAAAATGATGGGTTGTGGCTAGAGAATGGTGGGTTTTGGCTAAAGCTTGGTGATGATGGTTTGTGTTTCCAAATAATAATTCGTTTCTGCGGTGAGGAAAGCCGTACAGTAGGATTATCTGGAAAATCTCCAGCGGTCTCGTAAACATTTCCTAGACCTCTTGAATCTCAATTCCAAATTGATACGAAAAACTAAAATGAGTCCTGATCAAGGACTTACAGTTAAAGGTTAGGATGGCAACATGAGTTAAGGAAAAATGGAATCAATTCTCAGACCTAAGCGTTGTCTTCAACTAGCTGCTCTCAACGTTCGCATACTTTTACAAGCTGGGAAATAGGGTACTTTAGCTATAACTCTTGAAGCCTTTGAAATAGATGAATGTTTTGTCTCCAAAACACGCAATAGAGACCCAGCTTCAGTGATGAGACTTTGCTCGCCAGACACAAATTCGTCTTCGTGTTTCATTTTTTGCTTGTTGACTGATCTGGTGTCTAGTGCTTTTTGGTCACAACGACGTCTGGATAGGTTTAAGCACGAAACCTGAGCGTGCACTACGAGACTAAATTCCAGTCGACAGTCGTTTCTGTGCAGTTCGGTTGGGCGTTTCTGTCCGTGTCAGCAGTACCAGTATTGCGTCAATGCTTGTTCGTTCTATGTATTCTGAAACTGCTGGGCAGTGTGCGCTCTGCGAACATAATGGTTTTTGCTGGTGGTTCCAGTGCTCAAGTTGGAATCCCAAATAAGACGGAGAGGCATATTGTTGGCTGATTTGGCATTTCAACCGATCGTTTCGTCGGTGGTTGGAACAATGCCAAGGCAAAAAAAACCGTAGGCCCTACTGGACGATAACCATCAATCTGTTTTCAAAACGCAATTATTTACCATGTTATTGTTGCAGGCCAATACCAGGTATCCAGATGCGCGATAGTCAGATATCAAAGAGACCCTACTTGAGGCTGCTCATGCTGCCTAAAACCCAAGAACCAGTGAAATACAGAAGCGATGATTATATCCATCCGTAATCGAACTGAAGGTGACATTTGATTCAGTTGACCGCACAGTTCTCCGCATTGCCTCTCACTAAAGAGTTTGCTAGAGACATCAGAGTTGTCTTGTATCGCCCTTCCTGTTCAATTTTTTAGTGAACTGGCTCTTGTGTGAATATCGGCATTAATCTTTACTCAAACAACAAACCGTCTCTTTTAGAATGTGCGGACGATATTCTTCTGAGTGAAGTAGCAATGCTTTAAATGCGCTCTACACGTTTAAAGTGTAATATGCTTCTTCGGGATTGGGTTGGCTCTACACCAAACTTTGTCTTGGCTGGGAAAGCTCTTGAAGTAGGAAAGTTTTGTTACCTAGGCGGTTACATCTCATCAAATGGCCAGATAACGGATGAGGTGTCGTCGCGTATACGAAGGACGCTTTTGTTCCCGCTAGCCACAGTTATTTCTGGTGCCGGCGTGACATTCGACTGTCCTTCAAGGGTCGAATGTACACTACGGCAGTTAGACTCCCCTCTTTATACGCCTCAGAAACATGGTCGTTAAGTGAAGAAGATCGGCGAAGACTTTCGGTTTTCGAGCATCAATGTCCCCGTAGCATTGCCCGAATATGGTGGAAACACCGTATTAGCAATGCTAAAGTGAGATGTAAGGTGTTGGAAATCAGAAATCGGTCTGGAAATCCGATACTAAATCTAAACAGATTCGGGTGGCTGGGACATGTGGTACGCACGCCCACAGGTGGACTTCCTCGGCTAGGCTGTTCTCCGAGACAGGTAGTGATTGGAAGATAGTTCGAGGTGGTCAGTCATGATATTGCAGAAAGGTATGAAAACCTCGACCAGTGGACTTGGCCAAGAAGGACGTGTTCGCTTTCCGGGATGAGGTCCGCGAGACCCGCCTACCAAATGGTTGGAAACACCAAAGAATATGTCTAGGTGTCGCGGCCCTTGGCATGGTTTTACTGGAACTCTTTCTGTTTTTGTGATTCCCGCTTATTACCTTGGTTTTAGCTCTTTTTCACCCTATGCTCTTGTGTATTTTTCTCTCACCCGACCGGTGCTGGGAAGAAACAACCAATATCGGCGTACATAAATGCAAGGTAGGTGGTCGCACTGAACTGAGTCGAATTGTTAGGTGCTCCCAGATTGATTCCTCCAAATTCCACTTATTTCTGGACAAAGATATGCCTCGAACGCCAACTGATTCGGAGCACTAGAAACGAAGATAAAGTGTGGTGTTTTGCGGAGTGGCGAGATAGAAAAAACCGCAGCTATCGGCAACCACCGCAACCTGTTCCGTCGTCCTAGAAAAACCGGTCCAACAAAGCCAAGCATTAGCGAACAGATCAGAAAAACAAACGGCTCAGTGGTTCGGTCTTGGGAACGTCGTCTAGACTGTTGGGTCGAGCACTTCGAGAATCAATTTGACTAACTTTGACCACGCCAGGTGTTCTAGCTAGCACGGTGGTTAGTATTCTAGATGTTTGGCACACAGCCTGAAACCGGGTACGTGTAAAAATATATAAGTATATAAATGTATATTCTAGACATAGACACAAATCCTCCGTTGAAAGCGCGTATACTCCATGAGATGTACTATCTCAAACGACTTAGAACTGCTGAACAGGATGGGCTGCCTCCATTTATTTTCAAAAAAAGTTGGGTTAGCATTGTCATCGGAGTTGAAAAACTCGTTTAGGCAAAGGAAAATGTTTGTGTGACTCGATGATCGTACCGATTTAAGAGGAAGGCGAGAGGTCCTTTGAGAACCACAGTTCAGTTCATTCGGCCATCAACCTCACTCTTATATACTTTGGTTTTGGTTTCCACCTCATGGGACATGGGCGAGTTGGGGAGGACATTAAGGAAGCCCAAATGCAACTACACGATTGACCGCGGCGTCTAGCCACATCACAATATTTCTAACCATCTGGTAGACCATTCTTGTTGACCCGAAAGTTTGACACATTCTACTTGGCCAAGTCCACTGATCATACCATCTGACCTGTTGGAACCTTATGTGGCTCTCCGTCACTCCAAGTCTCAGGGTCTGGTTGCCGGCTATCTCTGATGGTGCAGTGGGTTCTTGTGACCATGGACTATATACTCCTTCCACTGCACTCATGCTCAAGCATGTAATAAAAACATGTCATGGGCTGACTACCTCAACCTGTCTTCCAACCACTATCTGCCTCGTAGAACGGCATAAGCCGAGGAAGTCTATTGGTGGGTATGCGTAACACATGTCCTAGCCACCATAGTTTGTTTGGATTAAGTTCTAGTGACTGATCACTGGTTCCCATCACCCTGCGTCTAACCGCAGCATTGGTGATACGGTGTTCCCACCATATTCGAGAGATCGACACTCAAACACCGACAGTCATTGCCTATCTTTTACCCTTAACTGTCATGTTTCTGAGCCACACAAACGAATGGATCTAACTACCGCAATGTGCACTCAAACCTTGGTAGGAAAACCGGATTTCACGTGGGTGTCACGGACGACGGAGGTTAGCAAAATCCAAACGCACCTTCTGTATACGCGAAAACACTTCATCCGTTATCTGCCCATCTGATGAAATGTAACTGTCCATGTCACGAAACTTGTCTACTTCAGCTAGGCTTTTCCTTCCAAGATAAGGTTTGATGTGGAGGCAACCTAATCCTGGAACAGAGCCAGAGAACCTTAGGAAAATAAGTCGTGTTAGCGTAACATGTGAACGGTCCACCGGTATTATTCTCCACTGCTCATCTAACGCTCGCGAACAATGCGGGCGCGAGAATCAAGCTGCATTTAGACCTTGTCGAGGTTGTATTGATCACATGTTCACTGTTTGGCAAGTTTTGTTATTGTCTCACCTTCCGTACACACACCATCTCTTTATGATGACCTAAAAGTAGTAGACTTCTACTGAGTCGACCACACAGTTCTTTGTCGCTGCCTCTTGAAGGGTATACCAGAGATATCCATTTTACCGTAGAATTCTTGTGCAGGAATAGCCAAAGCCGTGTTCTGGCTTTCGCTGATCTTTTGCCCGAATTTTACCACGAGAAATGTTGTGCGTCAGGGTTGCCTCTTCTCTCATTTCCTCTCCAACTTTGTGGTAGATATGGTCCTAGAAAATGCCCTTTTGTAATGTTAGGATAGTGGTATTGAACTTTGCTTGGATAAAAGTGTGTCAAACTTTAAATATGTAGACGACATCGTTCCTCTGAGTGAAGATCCAGGTAAGTTTCGAACTTTTCTGTATAGCTTGAATAACTGTAACACCACCACCAACAACAACAACAACAACTGTGTTTTGCACTCTCAAAGTGCAAGATGTTGTCGCAGGATTGGGTTGATCCAACACGAAACGTTTTGGTGTCTAGGGAGACCATAGACCAAGTAGATGAGTTATGTTATCTAGAGAGCTGTATTTCGGATGAATTGTCTTCCCATATATGGAGAAAGCTAAACCCTGATTCCAAACCAACCGCGGGTGGCGTATGAGGCGTTCAACTGTATGCTCACTGGCATCCGTGGCAGCGAGGTGCACTGGGCACCCAGGATGTTTGGCCTCATCCGAAGGGCGAATGAACCGAGGAATCAGTCACCGAACCCCAGTGGGTTACGGACCCCACGTTTACTCCCACTGCCTTGCGGGTTAGGCTTTGGATGGTTGAGAAGACCACCTGCCTTGGCTTGGGCAACCTGGCAGTATCATGCCCACAAACAAATCATGAACTCGGACTATCTACCTCTTCCTCCCCCTCCCGATGGTACCATGTTTTGTTTGAAACCAGACAAGTGTGAGATATTATATATATATATATATATATATATATATATATATATATATATATATATATATATATATATATATATATATATATATACACGTAATGTTCGTTTGGCATTTGGTATTTTGAGTCACCTGTCACGTCGACGTGCACTCGTTTATGTCCCAAAGTTCGCGTGTATGCTGTCATAGTCAGGTCAGTTCTTCTGCGTGGTTCAGAAAGTCGACAACTGCGACTGGACGATATGTGAATGTTGTCCGTATTCTAACATGAGTATTTTCATATCATTGCTCGAATGTGGTGAGAATATCGTATCAACAGTGCTGGCGTTCATTAAAGTGTATTAGGCACACGAATCAGACTACCAGGCCCTAAAATGGTTGTGAGGTTGGTTGCTCGGTGCATATTGTTCGCAGAGGCGAGCAGTGGTTTGAAAATGAGCAAGTACGTCGAATCCAAGACGTGGAAGTTCAGTATGAAAAGCCTAACGGGTGGGCCTGTCTAAGGAACGTAGTCCCCAAGAAATTCCCGCTATCATTGGTGAACTTGTTAGAGTATATCGCTAAGTGGGATGGCGGAATTGCTCGAAGAGAAATCAGAAATCACACCAACTGGCACTGAAATATATTGTTCCACAGGGAAGCAAATTATGGCATTTTGATAGGCCATACACGTATAGAGAGACGCATTGGGAAGCAGCATTCAGACTATGGACATGAGTAATCATCATTAGTTACTCAAATGTTGTTGGGCGACCGAGTTCGATGGAATGTGTGAACTTTCACAGCTGAGTATGAGGTGGAATGAACCATGTCTTCATAATGTTGGCTGTGTGAAAATTAGCTTTGTGTTATCGGTCATATATCGGATTAAATGAACTTTTTCTCGGACCTAATTTTGTATGCTAAATTAACCACAGAATCACCACACTAAGTGGCTTGATGGGGAACTTCCGTTTCTCTTCCGATTGAGACTCCCGCTGTTAGATTGTCACCAAAGCCGCTCCTAGTGTATGGGGAATGGTTGTTTAAAGTGAACCTAACTGTTGCATTCATCTGCTGAAACTACTTTCCTCTTGATGTCGTTTTTCTTTATTTCAGGGAGACAACCTGACGGTTTTTTCCTGACACTCAAAAACTAACTACTACCATAGCTATCAGTGTCCAACATGGAAATTCGAAACTCCCGGCTTGTACCCAGAACTACTGGACACATTTTGCAGTGTGCTCAAAAATATTGTAGACTACCTGGGAAAATCGAAATTCACAACTCACTACTTCAGTGCTTGCTAGTAGACAAAATACTGTGAATACCACAAAATGCAGTGCACCTCACAAGTAACACTTGAAATTGCACGCCACACAGTCTTTGCAGACATGTCATGTTAGGTGTATGAGAACGTGGGCGACCTATACGAGCCACGGACAACGTGCTCAGCCTCGTTCGATATCGAAATTCAGTACACTTGTTGTTGTAAGCCCGATAGTCAGGAGGGCCATGGAACAGACAGGCTTTGGTTGAAGGCTGGTTTACTGAGTGAGTAGTATATCTGCGTGCGTGCGCACATGTGCGCCGTCTAAGAACAGCGGCGAAATTCGGACGACTCAAACCGCGACTCCAAGTAGCTGGTGAAATCAATAATACAAAACACCTCCACAGGTTGTCCTGACCGAAATCCTGGATCATCTGCAGGCAAACGCCTGATGACAGCCAAACAAAAAGTTGACCCGATTTCACCTTCCAGTCTTTTGCTATTTGTTCACAATTCGAGGCTGTTATAATTCAGCGAAGCCAAGCTACTCAGATTGCTTATCTCTGTTGTTTGCCAGCAACAGCCACTGATACGGTCAATCCGTTTACCGTGGAGATAACTGTAGTTTTTCACGATATGTAGTCAATGCCTAGTTTCCGTTCATCGTATTTTCTAAGACGGTTTGTCTGAATTTCACACTCTTTCACCTAGATAATTGACAAGGATAGACAAAATATTAACACCTCGCAATAGTTGTCTTCGTTTTGTAGTGACCAATGGTGTAAAAGGTACTGCTGATTAAAAAGCTCTACAGCTTCCTCTGAACAACGCTTATTCTCCATAAAGAGACAAACCAACGCCCAATGTCGCTGCGATCGAGAACCGCTGATTTACGCTGCCCCACACTTATGCCTATTTTCAGCAGCCCTATTACTGTCGATAATCAGCCACACTGTATTTTGCTGGTTTTCCTAACCTACGCACACAAGCACACTCACTCAGTCACCCAGCTTACAACCAAAATCAGTCCGCTCCGCGGTTTTTTTGGCCGCCAGACTTGCAACGACAAGTTGACCGAATTTTCAATACCGGACGGAACTGAACGTGTGGTTCGTCCCAGTCGCCCACGCTCTCATACGCCTTACATGACACGTTTGCAACGAGTGTGTGGCGCGCAACTTCAAGTGTTACTTATGGGATGCACTATACTTTGTGGTATTCATAGTATTTTGTCTACTAGCAAGCACTGAAGTAGTGAGTTGTGAATTTCGATTTTCCCAGGTAGTCTACAATGTATATCTATATCACGCAATTGCTTGCGAGTAGTGTGTGGGATTGATGAAACTCGAGTCTGATGCTTCCGAGTGCTGGTTGCACTACCGGTTTCTCTTTCGTATTCGCATTGTCCACCGTCGAATCAACGCCCTCGTTTGAACGATCCGATGGACTGGAAAAAATATATTGAGTTAGTCACTATTTTCCCTTTGCATTCTACAGATTTCGAGTCTGTTGTCTTACCGCGGCGCTCTCCCCATCCTAATCGAGAATTGGCCGCGCTCGGGGCTGTCTCAGTTGATCCGGACGCGGTGGCTTACGCAGATCGACTAACCCGGTTAGAACAACAACGAGATGTCACGCGAACAGGACGAACTCGTTGGGCCGAGGTGATTGGTCTACGTGATCGCATTCCGCTGACTGGCCGTGGTACTAAGGCTGACGAGGACTCAGCGGTGTTGTCCCCGCGGACTCCCGTTGACTCCGGTTATTTGACACATATAACCTCGTGGCACAATTCTCACGAACCGAGACTGATTCGTTTTCATCCCTTCCAGTCCCACTTGGTGGTGGCCGATCGAACTGGTCTAACTGTATGTGCCCTGACCGGGATGGATCCGTTAGGTCGTGTGGACACACCGGAAGATCTCGGCTTACTCGGCCGGATATCCGGACGCACAAGGTGCACCAACTACTTCTGTTTTTAAATAGTGATCTCTTTCCGTTCACGCATGCTGGTTGTATGCATGATTATATATATATATATATATATATATATATATATATATATATATATATATATATATATATATATATTTAATGGTGAACAAGGATGCTTTGCTCTGTCAGTCATTTATACGTGTTTGTGGTTGGGAGGTACTGATATTCTAGAGAAGACCGATTATCACTATTAATTTTTCATTTTGATCCGACAGGGTAATGGGCGTTTGCGGGAAGGACGATTGTTCATGCAGTACAGCATCGTTTTTCCGACCTCTGAAATGCTCTGGACACAATCGTCCATCCTTGTGTATCAGTGGGAGTTTCAGCTGATACTTGTTCAGTCATCAGCTTCCTAAATTGGTTGTCATTTCCGGGCAGTTAGTTGTTCTTTCGCCTCTCTTTCTCTCTGTCTGTAATTGTTCGTTTGTTTTCGGGAAAATGCGACCCACCTACTCCCTTCCCCTTTTTGGTCAAGTTGATTTCATCCGAATAGCCGATACCAAAGGCCCTTTATAATTTCCTCATTTATTCTATTTAAATTATTCCTTTTTCACTTCTCTTTATTTTTCTTTCCTTGTCATAGTTCTACAACAACAGTTGGTCTGGTGACGGACTTGCAATTTCTTAATCCTTTTGAGGAACGCAGCCTCCTATTGACTGCTCATGATGACGGTCGTATTCGGATCTGGCGGAATTATATTCGTGACCTCGGACAGGATTCGGAAATCGTTACCGCTTGGTAAGTTCAAACACCGTTTTTGTATGTACTATGTTCGCCTCTCTTCTCACTCCCCCCCCCTCCCTGTCGCTCTTTCGGTGGATTTTGCTCCGGTTATTGTCATTGTGTGTACACAATCACATAGATCAATTTGGTTGTAGGAACCAAGACTCGGTTCAGTTCAGACAACCATTAACCATGCACTGGGTGCGGTCGCTTTGTTTCAACCCCCAACGGCAACCTCAAAAGGAAATAATGAAAAAAGAACAAGGATATTGAAGGAGTAAGAAGAGAACTACAAATGTTGGTATCAGGTCGACGAAGTATATATATACAAGAGCGCCACTGATCGCGACACTTAGCCATATCCTCCAGTGTGTCTAGCCATAGAGTGGGAGAGTCTCTTGGACCCCATCCAAGAAGTCTAACACGCCCTGCATGTCCAAGTCCACTGGTTAGACCTTTCATACCTCTTCCATGTCATAGACTGACCACTCTTACTCATCTTCCAACCAGTACCCGCCTCAGCAAACATAACACGCCGAGGAACCCTATTCGGAGACATGAGCAACGCCTGTTCCAGTCATCTCAGCCTACTGAGCTTGATGATTTGATCCATGGGCCTAAAACTCTCCGATGAACGTATGCATTGCTGACACGGTGTTCCCATCAATTTCGTGCACTGCTAGGAAGATACCGATGTTCAAATACCGTCAACCTTTGTATATCCTCCCGCCTCAGTGGTCATGTCTCCGAACTATACAGAAGCACTGGCCGAACTTCTGCAGCGTACCATCGACCCTTGATAGGTAAACGGATGTCATGTCGACGTCACTGATAACTCAGGTTAATAAATGCCAAGTGAGCCTTCTATATACGCAAAGACACTTCATCCGATATCAGACCGCTGGGTGAAATGCAGCTGGTCAGATAACAACTTGTTCATCTGGTTTAAAGTCTCCCTAGACACTGAAAAGTTTGGTGTTGGACCAGCCCAGTCCTGAAACAACATCTTGCACTTCGAAGGTGCGAAATGCATGCCGAACGTTACTACGCAGTCAGTCAAGCTGTCCGGAAAAACTTGCGACTTACCGGGATCTTCACTTAGCAGAACTGTTTCGCCTGCAGAATCAAGGTCTTACACTTTTAAACTTGAGAAACGTTCGATGCCATTATCTTCACTTGATAAAAGCGTAGTCCGTAGGACCATATCAATCACAAAGTTAAGTAGAAAAGGAGAGGGATGAGACCGTGATGTACACTACTTTTCGTGGTGATCTCGGATGAAAGATCACCTTGGGTTCAAACTCGGCTTTGGCTACTCATGTACGGTGTTTTTTAAGTCGTCAAAAAATTTTGGAGACTCGCCAAGACCATCTAAACTGCATTCCGTGTTGGCCTACTTTTACACTTGTCAGCAGGCAAATTATCGAAAATTCACTTGGGCTGTAAGCGTCCCACCTGATTGCCAAGATCGTACATTTGCATACTGACAAAATTGTCGCTGGTAAACGCTGTCGTGAAAACAAAACTATCGACGGATAAATATCAACATGTATTCGATCCCTCTAAAGTCTAAAAGGCTATGAACCTGATTGGCCAGATTGCTTTCCGACAGTCCTATTGCATACTGTAACAAGTTAATGTTGGTAGAACCAATTCCGTCTGAATATACCGCACAATGAAAAACTTGACCCGTAGAGCAGTAAAAGAAGGAAAAATAGGATCCTTATGGTGCATATAAAATACGTTGAAGGCACTTAAAATCTTATTGCCAAAAATCCTTATTGTGAACCATTTTTTGTACTACCACTCACACAGCAAATCAGATATTGTAGCCTCTCCAATGCCAAACACTTTTGTCTATCACTCCCCGGGAATTGCAAATTTTTCATAATGTGTTGAATAATATGCTGACAGATTTAGTCATGTTAGCAGCAAAAGTTGGTACATACTGCAGCGACAAGTGATATCTCACCCTCAATCAGAGACCCGCCCACCAACAGTTTTACAGCACGTTGTGGTTCAGACTACCGTTTACCGTACGGCGTACTTGAATGCACATTCATTCTTACGTGCATGCTTTCGTTCTAGTACTTTCATACTCTTTTCTCCTTCACTGTTTCCTTTTGAGATTGTCGCTAGGAGATAGCAACCAAAACCATCGCACCTAGTGCATGGTTAATGGTTGGCTGTACAGAACAGAACAGACAGACCAGAAGAAGTTCCTCCACGGGTTCTTTGATCACGCCGCCGTGCTGGGTTAACGCTCCACTGCCTTGTGGGTCAGACCTTTGAGTCAAAGGCTCATATTAGAGTTCCCAAAGAAAAACTCCCTCTTCGGCTTGGGCAACTGCAAAGTATGATTCGCCCAGAAACCTTCAGTATCTTTCCTGTGAAGGGCCTTACCAATTTCCTCTCTTTTATCCAAGATCGATGTAAAATGCCACGGGTAATTGCGGCTGTGTTGAAAGCAGTAGTTTAGAAGCCGACTATAAACCGAATACACTTCCCAAGCATGAATGTTCACTTCACTTGGCTGCCTTTAACGTCCATACACTATGTCAGATAGGGCAACAGGCTGCTCTCGCTAAAACACATGACAAATTTAAAATAGATGTATCCTATGTTTCCGAGATACGCATACAAAACGTCACTTCTGTGATCACGCTTCGTACCCCATATACAAGCTCGGTTTCTCGTTTCAGTGATGGATTGCGAAATGTAGGGAAATGAAAAAGACTGCGTCTATTTTCGATTCTCGCAACCTTTACCGTTTGATTAGAGGTACAGGTCCACGGAAGCCTCTTGTGAGTGAGTTAATCAAGGAATCCGACGGCTCACTGGTTCACTATCAGGGTCGTTGTTTGGACCGTTGGGCGGAGCACTTTAAGAGACAATTCAGTTGGCCCACTTCAGCAGTGGACCTTCCAAATATACCTGCAAGAGAATCGATGCAGGTTAACATCACCCCTCCATCGGTGATGGAGATTATGCAGGAGATAGGTTACTTGAAAAGGTACAAAGCCGCTGGACTGGATGGGTTGCCTACAACTTTTTTTCGAGGATGGGGGCGAAGCTTTGATTTTGGAGTTAACAAAACTCCTGCGTATTATTTGGGTTGGCGGGCGGATTCCCAGGTAATGGTGTTAATCGGTGATTGTACCGATTTACAAGCAAGGTGACAGGTCCTCTTGTGAAAACCACAGAGAAATTAGCTTGGTAAGTCGATCCAAACTGCTCACCAGTCTTATTCTCCACCGATTTTTGCAGTGCTCACGAAATGTGTAGGCGTGAGATTTAGGCAGGCTTCAGGCCCGGTAGGGGTTGTATCGACCACATCTTCACTCTTCGACAAACAGTAGAACACATACACATCTTCCGTAGGCCCACAATCTGTATGTTTCTGGATCTTAAAGCGGCGTTCGATTCAGTCCACCACACAGTTCTCTGGCGCTGCCTCTCAATGAAGGACGTGTCAGAGAAGTTTAATTCTCATTTCCAGTGCTTTTATGCGAACAACTGAAGCCCAGTTTGTGTTTACTGCGATCTTTCCCCCGAGTTCACCACGGAAAGTGGTGTTCGTTAGGGTTGCTTCTTTCTGCCCTTCCTCTTCAATTTTGTAAATGAATTGATTCTCGAAATCGCCCTATCCTCGTGTGAGAGTAGCGGCATGGATCTTTGCTCTGGCAGTAAACTGTTTGACTTGGAATGCGCGGAGGATATTGTTCTTCTGAGCGAAGATCCAGATAAGTTGCAAGTTCCTTTAGGTAGCCCAAACAGCAGTGTAGGAATGTTCGAGATGCGTTTTGCACGTTCTAATTTTAAAATGCTGCTGCAGGACTGGGTTGACTGAACACCAAATCTAGTGTTGGTGAGGGAAGCTCTAGCTGAAGTGAACAAGTTTTGTTACCTGGACAGTTACATTTCATCAAGTAGTCAGATAACAGACCAAGTGTGATGGCGTATAGAGAAGGCGCGTTTGGCTTTTGTCAACCTGAGCCATTTGTGGTGTCAACGTGACATTCGGTTGTTTGTCAAGGATCAAGTGTACGACGCGGCGTTAAGCCTGTTCTCTTATACGGTTCAGAAACATGGCCATTAAGTGTAGAAGATAGGCAAAGACTGTCGATATTCGAGCATCAATGTCCGTAGCATTGCCCAAATATGGTGAGAACATCGTATCAGCAATGCTGAGGTTAGGCCCTAGGTGTTGGAAACCAGAGTTCATTCTGTAGATAAGTTACTGAATCTAAACAGGTAAGATGGTTGGGATATGTGTTACTCATGTCCAACGATGGACATCTTCGGCGTACGCTGTTGTCTGAGGCAAGTGCTGATTGGAAGGTAGGTCAAGCTAGTCATTCCATGAAATGGCAAAAAGGTATGAAAACCTTTGCCAGTGGACTTGGCCAAGTAGGACGTGTTAGATTTTCTCAGTGTGGTCGGGGGTAGGTGTCCCAAGCTCCGAGTCGGCTACTGGCCCTGAACGCCTCTCGAAATGCTCCCTAATGACCGCGCATCCAATATAGCATTTGCTGAGGAACCTTGTACACTGCCTTCTAGTGGCGGAAATGTTTTCAGAAAAGTGTGAGAGCGAAGGCGAATCCCCGGCGCTCTCCACCGGGTTCGCTGACTAGTAGTCAGTCTGGGGGAGCTGGCTAAACCCTGATTCCAAACCAATCATGGATGGCGTATGAAGCGTACAACACTGCTCACCGGCATCTGTGGCGGAGGAGTATCCTGGGCACTCAGGATGTTTGGCCTCATCCGAAGGACGTTTGGACGGAGGAACCAGTCACCGGTTCCCAGAGATTCCCGGAAGAGGCGAATGAACCGTACAATCGGTCACCAGCTCGTCTGGATCAACACTATTACCTTGCAGGACGCACTTGGCTGCGGAAAGGCTAGAGATGCATCCTCGAATAAAAATGCCTTCTCTAAACCGCGCGACCGAGTAGTACAACAGCTCACAACGTTAACAATAAAACCGATGGATTTCTTATTACACGCTCGCTACTCTCGACAAACACATGCTCGCTCTTGTGCCCTCACATCGTACACACACATTGATTTCTCTACTTCCACACATCACTCCTGCACGCACATTTTCAGATTCTCCGGGAACTGCAGTCGGCCGTACTTGCGGTAGTGTCTCTGAATGAAGCCCTGTTCTTGTTCTCTCGCGCCCTCCTTCATCTAATATCCAACTCACCGAACACGCGTCCACCAGCCGACGCTCTTTTTCGCGCCAGGCGTCTTTTCAAACTGGCCACATTTAATGTGAGAACGCTGATGCGTATAGGACAACTGGCGTGTTTAGCTTCTACACTGGAGATCCTTGTCATCGATGTGTGTTGTATTCAGGAGACTCACATCCAAGACTGCAGCTCAGTCATTCGACTGGTGCCCCTAGCCAGTTTTGTAAAGTTTCGCTTGCGTTTGTCTGGGGATCCTGAGGCTGAGGCTGCTCTACTTGACTGGATCCTAGTTGACAGTCGGTTGTGCGCAGTGAGACAGAGGTTCTTGCAAATTAAGCAAACGCCATCCCGATAGACGCAGTTTGCTTGTCGTCTCGGTTTATACCCCTACAGATTGCAGCCCCGATGCAATCAAAGATGTCTACTACGAAAATTTACACGACCTGTTACATAAAGCAAAACGGGGTGATATCATGATTTTAGCAGGAGACATGAGTGCTAGAGTCGGTCCGCTGTCTGCGAACGAGGCGCATTTGGGAGGCCCTTTTGGCCTCAATTCCTGTCGTTCAGAAAACGGGGAACGGTTGTTAGCTCTGTGTTCAAATCACCGACTGTTTCTTGCCAGTACGAATTTCAGACGTTCTAATCGCCGGTATGCCACGTGGCGTCTTCCCTCTTCTAGTCAGCAATAAGCCCAGATAGACCACGTCGCAATTAGCTACAAATGGTGGGGTTTCATACAAGACTGCCGGTCATACTGAAGCACTCCCCTTGACTCCGACCGCGCGTTAGTCTGCACTAAGTTGTCCATGTGCTTCGGTGGGCGTACCAAACGTACGATGCAGCAGCAGTTAGGCTGCGATATGCTTTCTGATCCGTTATGCTTCTCAACTTTCCGAGACAATCTAGCTGAAAAGCTGGGATCAACGCCACAAGACAACATCAACCAGCACTGGTCGCTTATTAAAAACGCTTTGTATTTTGCTGGCAAAGCGAGTTGTGGTCTGACTCGTCGCGTCGTTACACCCTGGATTTCTGCCGGGTCCTTACGCCTTCTTGATGCATGCCACTTTATCCCGGCTGGTAGTGAACATAATGCAGCACGGCTCACATCGAGACGGGAACTCAACGCAAGTTTTCCTAGGGATGGCGAAATCTGGTGGTCTCGAAAAGCATTATAGATGGAACATGCTGCCGCTGTGGGGAATTCCCGCAAGCTGTTTCATCCTATCCGAGTCCCCGGTAGGAAGCTATTAGGTGTGAACGTAACGATCTGCGAAGCTGACTATTCGCCTATCCACAATTTGCAGCGACGTCTTGTACGCTGAGCGAAGCGCCGATGATATCGTACTACTGAATGAAAATGCACAGGCAATTCAACACGTATTGAATTGCTTGGCGATTGAGGTGTCCCGATATGGTATATAGTTCGCAAAGTGCTTGTTCAAAACTGACAAGAGCCTGTGCCTACACTCACTCTTAGTGGTGATCGGTTAGAGGTAGTCAATAGCTTTAAGTACCTAGGGAGCTTGATCACAGCTTGTGGTGGTGTTGAGGAGGAGATCATATCACGAATTGCGAGAGCCAGAGCAGCTTTCGCGAACCTGCATCATCTGTGGCGTCGCCATGATACCCGGCTCTCTCTTAAGGGAAGGGTTTACAATGCCATAGCTCTTAGCGTTCTTCTTTACGGTTCCGAGACCTGGCCTCTCCTCGTTGCGGATGCTGGGTGGCTTTCTGTATTCGACCACCGGTGTCTCCGAAACATTGCTCGTGTCTGGTGGGAACATCGAGTGAGCAATGACGAGGTTCGTCGTCGTGTGTTCGGTACTGATAATCGCCCCCTGACAGAAGTAATCTCTCTACACCGCCTGCGATGGGCATTTTTTTGCTTATGCCTGCCAATCGTTTACTTTTTCGTACACTTTTCGCACGTGCTGGGCAAGACTGGAAGAAACGGCGTGGCGGTCAGGTTAGGACTTGGCACAGGGGCATGAAGAGCCTTCCTTCGGCTTTGCCTTCGGTTGGTGCTTCCTGCTTTCCTGGTTGGGGCCCAAAAGGTGAGGACCGCCGTTGACTAGAGACGCTGAGAGATATGGCTCAGAACCGAATCCAGTGGCGTAAATGCTGTATGACCTGTCTGTAGACTTCTCGTCCCCCATAAACAATTGAAAAAACGTACAAAAAATTTATAAAACGTGTACACTGAAAATACTAAAAAAAAATTTGCTTTTACTTGTTGTAATCTTAATGCTGATTGTTTATCCCCCGCCCCTCGACTTTATAATTTTCCTCTGTTGTTGTTACGTTGGCGCCATGCTTTTTCTTAGGCCGGTGTAATATATATATATATATATATATATATATATATATATATATATATATATACGGATGGGGGTCCACGTGATCCGCCTACCAAATGGTT
The DNA here is from genome assembly GCA_948099385.1 of Fasciola hepatica. Taxonomy (NCBI): domain Eukaryota; kingdom Metazoa; phylum Platyhelminthes; class Trematoda; order Plagiorchiida; family Fasciolidae; genus Fasciola; species Fasciola hepatica. The sequence continues at coordinate 7,154,067 of CANUEZ040000182.1, read as the reverse complement.
GAGATATTGTGTGACATGGCTAGGTGTCGCAGCCAATGGCGCAATTGCATTCTTTCTTTGTCCTCTTGATTTCCACTTATTACTTCGATATTTGGGTCTTTTCCACATTATGCTTCTATGGTTTTTTCCGTTTACTGGACGATGCTGCAAGGTAGCAACCGAAACCAGAGCGCAGAAATGCGAGGTTAATTGCTGAATAAGCTGAAACTGAACTGTACCCATCGGGTCCACCAGCCTTAGGTCGTTCAAGATAGCTTTTCCCACGAAAGGCCGAGACCCACAACAGACACTTGTATTCATTTGGATTGGAATCAAGAGCTATGATTGATTTCGTGTGCTCTAAAACGACATCAAACGTGCCTCAACCCTACGCGCACCTTCTCCCCATACTACATATGATGCCCACACATTCTATTTCTAATTTTCTCGTATAAGAGCGCTGAATTTCGGTGTGCCAGGCTCGTACTATTCATGTTGTTCTATTCCTTTTTTTCTTACATTGATATCGTTTCTAGTAGACACCCAATCGGATATGAGCAGAACGTTTTGGGGTATCAACACCGTGTTCAGAAATATCTTAGACATCTTGCTGATTTTGAAATTTGAAGCTTGCTCCTATTATACACTTTAGTAGACAATCTTGTGTTTGAAAACGTTTATGGGTTGCAGGTCCGCAAGCAACAGGTGTGATGCACGCATGCTTTCCTGTTTGACGTTTGTGTGGTACGGGACAACTACCCTTAACATTCTCCGTTGACTTCTCCCTCTTATTACGCCATTCGCCAATCATTGTGGGGATGAACTAAGAAAGTTTAGGGATAAAAAGTGGTTATCGATTGTCGCACCTTACATAATCGCATTGGATGCGTCTGCTTCGAGCACTGAGCTTGACCTGAAAATCACTATTAATAATTTCAAACCCTTCTGGATTTCTTTTAAATTTTCACCTACTAATATGATTTCCCGTATTCAAGACCTTAGTAATCACTTCCGGCGCAAAATATGAACAGTTCTGTAGTAAAATTAAACGGAAACCAGTCGTTTACTCTAGATTTCTGCACCAAATCGACATTACCATAGGTCCGATCGTCAGTCTAGTTACTTGGTTTCATACAAAGACCATGGAATTCGTTACGATGACCGTCATACATTTAGTGATTTTATCTAGGCACTAGTCCACTCTTCGGTGGTAATCAGCTGCACTGTCTTCTGGTATGGCATCGCATTTAATCGTGTGAGGTTTCCTTTGTTTCATTATTTCGTGTCGCATGTTTTTCATTGCCACTTGTTTGATAGCGTAACAGGTCGATGGGACTAAGAAATATGCCTTTTCTGCTGCACTCAAGTACAACTTGAATTTAAAAAGAACAGCATTATTTCATGTATTCCATGTTGCTTTTGGAGACTAGTCGTTGCGAAGGCTTCCGGTAGTCCATACTCAGAAACACCACCGTTAATATTCGTCGTGCGGTGGAGCATATATACTACTCACCAAGGGCAGTAAGTAGTTAACTAATTAAAACCAATTAGGAACCACGGAGCGACAATGAACGTGATTTCGTCACAGACTAAACACACTGACGTGAAGCAAAACATACGAACCACCAAATAAGAACCGGCCGAAACCGCACTGAATATCATGAGTGCAAATGAACAGTTTCGTTATGATTGGATGATTTTGGTCTTTGAATGCATGGTCTCCAATACACAACTTGGTTGCTTGGTTCGTCTTCTGGATTCTAACAGCAGTCGTGTTGATGTTACAGATGATGGTCTGGGGAGACAAGTCTCTTGTCACTTCGTCTGTGTGACGAGCGAATCCCGACACCGAAGGCCACGCCCGGTGGTAGATGTTGGTTCACTCGAGTGATCCTCTCTAGCGCAGTGGGCATTCAAGACTATAAGACATGCCCCTTCCGCTGCATTCGTGTATAACCATGGCGTAATAGGGGCATCAAATGCAAACCAATGGGTTCACACTTCAAACGAAAAACATGCCCATTGATCATGTCAACAGATCTATTAAAATACAAATTCTTGTCAGCATTTTAAAATGAAATCCAATGCAAACATTGCAGTTCACTTCCTTTTAACAACACCAGACGTGGATTTAGTCATGCAGAAAAAACATAACAACACAAACATATAGAATGGGCTGAGAGGAAGAGGTTGCAGATTGAAGCACCAGATCTGTCTGTTTTCACTCCATTCTTCCTGAGATTTCTAGTCCTTTCACATTTCTGATAGTGTTTAAACTTTTTTTTACTGTATGCGTCCCTTTTTATGACTGTTCTTAGGACTGGACTAAACGATTTGCTCTCATCAACCCATCAAGCTGGTCTGGTTGTAAGTTGGAATCAGGCCACCACGCAGTTAGCCGTGGGCGGCGACTCTCGAATCATTCGGTTATGGGACTGTGAACGGGAATCCCGTTTGCGTGACATTCCCACTGGAGCAGACGCATGTGTCACGGTGCTCACCCGGAGTCCGGATTTCCGACTTCTAGCCGCCGGTTTCGGGGACGGTGTGGTCAGAGTGTACGATCTGCGCATGTCATCTACCTCATCCCCTTCACTCTCCCATCATGTAGACAGGTAAGTGTGCTCCCGAAGTGTTCTTCCCACTGTTGTGCTGAAGTTGCTTTTGTCCTGTGTCGCTCATCCCACAATCCGAAATTTAACTAACTTTGCCTTGCAATTTTCCTAAAAAGACGATACCTTTGCTGTACACTTCAGTTCCATTCTTTCATCCGTTCATTTCGAATATCCGTATAATCTGGTTGTGGTCGTTAACTCTGCATCGCGGAGTCAGAAGTGAAATAAATTGAAGTAGCTCTTAGCCCTACTTCTCAGTGTTTCCAACCATCAAATCGACGGATCCCATTCACTCACACCCACTGGTTAGGTTTTTCACAGCATCTTTTCATGTCATGCGCTGACTACCTCGGCCCATCCTCCCACCACTGCTTGTCTCCGAGATCGGTACAAACCAGGGCGGTCTATATTTTGGCATGCATAACACACACACACACACACACACACACACACATCACATGTTACAACCACCTTAGTTTGCTTAGATTGACTACTTTGACTAGAAACGGATCTCTAAAAAATGTTTGTAACTCTTACAAAAATTTGCTTGCTCAGCTGAATTGTATGATAATGTTTGTCCTCTGATCGATGGTCACTGAGGTCGAAGGTTCGAATCTCGCCACCGACACCGGTCTCTTCCCTGCCTGGCAGTGGTATGGATTAATTGCTGCCTCCTTCCGAAAATGTTGCACATATTCCTATAGTAAATAATGTCATTGAAACTGTTATGCAGAGGAAGAAACAGTTCGGATACAATCGTTCTACCGATCGTGGCCCCCTAGCCACATTGCCTAGTGTCTCGAACGATCCGACCGACGAATCCTGTCAATCTGAACGCACTGGTTAAAATTTCCGAAAGTTTCAATCGTGGTTTCCTTGCCCGGACATGGCACTGATGGGTTCAGTCCTGCCTGGATTCCTTTATTTGTCAGTTAGCGCTGTTCCTCTATTTTTGGCCAGTTTTCTCATACAACCGAATGCATTACTATGATGAATTAAGAGTTTCCATCACTGTTCGTTTACCGTATTTAGTACGAAAGAACGTGTCGCTTCGCCATTATGGTTAACCTCTCTATCTTTCTCCAACCATTACTCCGTTGCCGCTTAGCCACATTTTCGCCGCCCAGTGCGACTCTGGCTGGGTTCATGATGTGCAGTTTAGTCCACTCCGACGACTGTATGCCACCGGATCCACTGGAAGTATAGTCGCATGGCAATTAGGTTCGGGAGGCACCGAGACCACCGTGCGCAGTCGACGATCCGAAACTGAATGGGCAAAGCCGCTGCCACCGGTGAATGTAAATAAATCAGCCACGGGACAGTTACGCTTCCGTCGCCTGTCCCATCTGCAACGTATTTCAGTTCCCGTACACACACCGGTGCATTGTGGTGTGCTCAAGGTGAGAATCGCATTCTATATTGCCGGTTGTTGTCGAGTGTTTTAGAGTGTCTGCTTATCACCTCGGAGGTCAGAGGTTTGGATCCCACCACCGCCGGACAATCCGGTAGTAATAAGTAATTTACTGTCGCTCGGCTCTTTACCGTCCTAGGCCTACCTAGGCACTTGACTCCCCCCACCCGCCTGCGTTTATTTCCAGTCGTTTTGTTTCGTTGCTTCTGTCATGGTTTGATCTTTGATCTGTGCTTTCCGAATCACTGTACCGAGGGTCTCCAAACTAGTTTTTCTAGGGGAAGAGGGGTGGGGGAATATCCTAAGTAGATTTAGCAAGTAAGCAGTACTGCCGTCAACCAACGAGACAGTGCACTACTACAGCGAAAGTTCTGTAACTTATAGTCCACTCCCAAAATGTGTACTTGACTGTTTTTTTTTTAGGGGGGATACGTCAGCCTCCCAGTTACCATCACGGTGATCATAAAACGTGTTGCAAATACAACCAATCTCTTCCTTAGGTTACTAGTTCAATCTCAGTTTCAGTGCTAAAAAGATTCAAATTATTTTTTTTAAGCGACCCTTCACGCACGTTATCAACTCAACTTAACTCACCACTGAAAACCATGGAAACACTTTGCGGTTATTTTATCTAACTTGTTAGGAATCATCGCCTGCAAGGCGCATTGACCGAGCCCAACCATGCACGGGATGTGGTGGTTATGGTCGGGATCTTTCACTAGGAGCCCCGATCGGAAATCAAAACAATCAAGAATGTAAGAAGACTGACACTATTATGAAGTATATGAAGTGTGCAAATGCAAGAGCACCACTGGTGGAACCATGTAGACATAATCGCCATTTTCTAACGAATAAATTAGTAATTCCCTTCATTAAGATACTACTCGGTCACCAAATCCATCGATGAGGAGGTTGTCTTTAGGGACCTCCCATCCAATTTTTCCGTTCGAAGACCTATCTCTAGCCATTGCAAAACCGGGTACTGAGACCTACAGAGCAACAAAGTTTTTATCGTTCCAGATCACCTAATGGCCAGCAAAATTGTATTCGGAAAACAGCTTCGATCGGCTGAAAGTATGGTATGCTTATGCGTGCGTGTGTGTGTGTGTTCACCCAGTTTTCTTCCCTTTGCTTCACTATCGCTCGCTCCTCCCCCCTCCCGAAATTCCCATGGATTTTCTCCGATTCCCTGCATGCTATTGGACAATCCTAGGTGGATTTGCTCTCCACAACTGCCCATATCCTGGTTGCGGGTATCGGAGGCGCGATTCGGGAGATTCGTGTACATCGTATTCACGACGGTAGTGTGCATTCCATTCATAAACCGAACAGTACTCCCGTCTCAGTAGCTGTACATCCGAACAAGGTGAGTTCAGTCACTTTTCGCAATCAGATATTGTGCTGTTCCGGTAAGTTGCAAATTTAAGTTTGGATAGGGAGGAAGAGAGAGAGAGAAGTTGTTGTGGGTACGAAAAGCGTAAGTTATTGTGTCGATTTGACACGTTTGTCGTTCTTTCGAGCGTGCACTGGGTGCTTGTCCCCATTGCACTTCTACTCAGCATTCAGTTCTCTTTGTGATAAGTAGATCGTAAGATAAAGTGTACGCTCCTCGGTTCAAGAGAACGATTGTGAATCAATATGTGTGCTATTGTCCTTTATTTTCGGTGACGGTCGAGCGGTTTGTCGGGATGTGGCTGCCGAAGCATGCTTCAGCCGCAGGTGTGAGCTGGGTACCTGATGGAGACCAGAGGGATAGAAAACATCCAAGGGCACAGCAGTCTACCAACTCGGAGGTGCTACTCCCATCAGACACTCCATACACCTCTCCGTTCTAACAGAGGGTTCTCGCTGGACTGTTGATGAGGTCGCTCAATCAGATTTGGTGGCAGCAGCCGAAAATAAGGCGTTTTTCTCTTCGTCGCTTCTGTACTCGTGTTTCTATCAGCACAATACCTATGTGCAAAGCAGTCATTTGAAGTGAATCACGAGTGATAGTGAAAAGTCGACCTTGTTTTTTTTATTGAATGATACATTTCGGTGCACATATCCTTTTTTGGTCCGTCCCAGCAGCTCTAGTAAGGAGACTTTTCTGGCTTCGAATCATCTCCATTTATTAGTACAAAAAAGACAGTTTATGTGCGATGCACGGTGGTCTTCATCAAACCTTGGCCCGCACACTTACTGGTCCGCCTGCTATTCCTAGCCCGCTCTTCTGAGTGGTTAGTTTGGATACAAATCCGGTTGGTTGAATCGGTCCAGATGACAGCTGGTATTTGATTGGTCCTTCGGGCCGCTTCATTCTCTCCACTCTTGTCCTCGATTCAGGACAGGCGAAGAAATGCTGTCTGCTAAACGAACCAGTCCGTCTATTGACAGTGTGCCATCCCAGTTAGTCACGATTAGACCGTAGTTTTCCGCTTGCACTGTACCGGTCGTACTTGTTTTTCTATCGTTGTAAGACAAAACAAATTAGTTTTTTTTGGTCACACTCTGAATATGTGTAAATTTCTTGCCAGAATTCCCAACAGACTAATCATTTTTATCAACAGCAGTAATCGTATTCTCTAACTCGTTCGTGTGTTCCGAAATCCATCAAAGTTCTACCGAGCTTTCAGTTGATTGCTGATTTGGGTTGCTTAGACTTCATCACCGGCTCAGATGATATCGTTAGTGTCTACGTCAATTATGAAACCTGAAACTGCCTGAACGTTTCGCTCCACACTCAGGTTGATTTGAGGGAGGGGGGAGGAGATACTGTTTGATTCCACTCTGTCTAAGCAATGGGCGGAACAGGTCGCCATAGCGTGACGAATCGTTCTTCGTTCCATGCATAAACGTGATCCCCGCAAGCCTCATCATTGTATTATGGTTAGTATTATTTTTAGTACATGCTTGCGCATGAGTGCAGTGGAAGGGGTATATACCCCATAACCACAAAGGTCTACCGCACAAATAGGATAATCAACAACCAGAACCTGAGACTTGGAGTGGAGAACCATACAAGGTCCCAGTAGGTCAGGTGTAGTAACGATCCGGACGACAGTGGGGATTACTGTCTACCACAATTAGAAATTTGTGAGACACGTTCATATTTCAACCAGGTTGATCTAGTTTTTACAATGCCTGCTGAGGATCACCTTGCACGTCAGCAGTGTCGCTGCGACTAAGTGTTGACGCAAGTCACCGTATGGAGGGACATTGACAGGCTGTGCACCTGTGTAGATACTGTACCGGAAATACGGAGTCTTATATGGGGCACGAAATGCTTGTAGCGCACCCTGATTTTTCTGTCATTTCTCGCCAATGCATATGCGTGGAGATGATTAACATTTGTGTGCGCATGTCTTGTCCCAGTAATATATCGGAATCGTATGCGGATTTAAGCCTAGACGTGGGAAAATTGATTTGATCCCGAATAGTAAGCCTGAAGCGTTTGAAATGCCTCTAGTACACCCTCGACCCAGTGGTTAAAACAACCAACTGGTGATCAAATGCTAAGTCCTTTATTGCTCAGAACACAAAAACATCGATCAGACACACAATAAGATTTCGGGTTTTGTCAATTCCGAAGTTCTGCCACTAGACTGCAGTTCGTGAATGGCGCTAAGATTCTTCTTTTTACATGGACTCGCCCCACCAGCGAATTGTGAAACATTTTCCGTGTGATTCAAATCAGAACTGTGAGCGGGCCAGCAGATGAATTTGGTGTTCCGATACAATAACCACATTTTACTGACATGAGCCGTATGTATGGCTGGAAAAGGATGGACCATCCGATCTTCCGGGTTTGCACGTAGTAAGAAGCCATTCAAAGTTCCGATTTGCGAGTCAGCTGTCTGCTTTCCTTCGGGAACTGGTAGTTGTGATTTACCGTCCTCAAAAATAACACCTATGACCACGACAGAGTCCTCACGGACGACTCGATTGCCGAGGTCACACTTGGTCTTCCTCATGTCATGCCAGTAGAACATTAGTCTGTCGGACTCGTTTAAGTTGAACTTTTTTCATCATCAAATATCACGTCATTCTACTAATCCAGGGTACCGCCCTCATCGTTTTACACCGTAGGTGTGTTGTTGTTTGTAGCACTTTTTGTACATAGTAAACACTTATATTCCATTGTATGAATCTCTGAAACTTTGATGCACTTGTCAAATGAAAGTTGTTTTTTCGCCTTTTCAGAGGTTTTTTCTTTGTCTTCCACGTTCCTCCTTAGTTCTACAACTGTTTGTTTTCTTCGGAAAGTTCCACATAACTTCTTCATCTGCAAATTCTTTCGATAATCTTGTTTCCTGAATCATCGTAGGCAAGTGTTTTTGTATGTTCCAGCTCAGATGGCCATCGTCCGTGGGGCATTACTTTTTTCGTGAATGAGATTTCAAAACTTGTAGTTCGATTTATTGAACTGCATTAGCTTGGTTCACGAAGCACTCAGATTATGCGCTCTGCTCAGCGACATATCCCGAAGCATTCTTGAAGACATCAGATATATGTGTAACTCATTCTCCCTATTGTATGAGCTGAAGGACGCTTTTTTCTTGTTTGAAGTGACCCTAGGGTGACTTGTTTGCCGTACACTACAGAGATTCCCGACACCTCAAATGAGGCGATTGGACGGGAATTTCGAAGCATTTTGACAATGTGAGACAAATATCCGTGTAACAAATATCCACAGATTGTGTTTATGTGTGTGTCTATGACACTCGACTTGCACCCATCATGTCAGGCAGTTGGGATTTTATACTGCATCTTTCTCTGTTTGTCAAATGGGTAACTTAACCGAAGGCGGAGGATCAGGACGAAACCGTTTTTTATGCTTTTGTCTTTCTAGCACGAGATATCTTATTGGTCGAACCCCCAGGGTAGATCAGTCTTCCAAAACACATGAAACATAACCTCCCCCACTACTTTACACTGTCTTGACTATTTCGGCCGGAGGGGGGCGGAGCTTTTTGGGCGAGCAGTGCATGTCCACAGGCCATGTCAATGGCCATCAATTCCGATGGACACGAATAATCAAAGCCACATGAACAAAACTCAAGGATTGTCACTGATTTTCATCCAAAAACACGTGTCTGTGACACGAACAAAGCTCATAAGACGCAATCAGCATTCGATCCGAAACTCGGTGAATGCTGGATAGAACAGAATGGACCAGAGGGTACGCACATGCAGTTTACCAGCACACGAGAATATCAGTGGAAATTACAACTCTGTGTGTGTGTGTGTGTGTGTGTGTGTGTGTTCTAGCAAATACGTCCAAGACTATAATTTGAACGATGCTCAGAAATGTAGTTGGTAGGGGGGGAGAGTGACTTCAGATTGACCCAACATGTGAGTGTTCGTTGTTATAGGTTTCATTCGTGTCTGATTGTGAGATACAATAGCTTCCTGTTTACGAATTAATACGCTCTTTGGATTGATTAAATTTACCATTACACATCTGTCAGGGAGTCCCTAAAACCTCCCTGAAGCCAAGTTACTAATTGTTTTGAACGTGTCAAGCCGAGTCAGTTAATCAACACACACACGCATGTGACTTGACCAGCCAAATGAACATTAAAAAACCTATCCGGTTCCGAGGGTTAACCATGTTAACCAACGAAATAACCTTGTGATTCTAAAAAAAAAGGCTCTTCCATGCACGCTTCTCATGATTCAGATGAGGTTAAGATGATAAGCTTAATGGGGAGTGTTCAAGTATAGAGACGATTTGGCAGAAGAATACCGGGTACGCATGCCTAATGGGCGGCAACAACCGCGAAACCGGTCCTGTTCCTCCGGGGAAATTTTGCCCCGTCATCCAGATACAACAACGTACTATCTACACCAAAAGACAGAGAGGAAAAAACTCAATCCGCCGTGCACGTCAAGGCAGCAAACCTATCGGATGGGCGCGTTCGGGATTTTTCTGTTTTCATTTTAAATAGCGTATCGTTCTCTCTCACGAATGCACAAACTTTTGGCGCGTTGTTTTTTTCGTTTCCTGTTTTCCCCATTAACGGTCAGGAGCGATGGGAGTTGGGAGCAGAAGTCACATGCATAGACGTTCATAGCTGGCAACGAGTGCGTAGGTGGTCATAGAAATCGAGGAATAGGAATGCTGGAGACACGACAACATTTCAACTGGCGAAGCAGTTGACATAAACATTTTTGGCGATTTATTTTTAGGAATTCGTAGATTTTACTACCTCTTCTGTGAACAAGAGCATCAATCTACGCCCCGTACAGTAGGATGTGGTCCGTTTTCCCCAAAGTCCCAGCTTATCCTAGTAACTTCCTGTAAAAATGCGGTTTACAGTTCCCATGGAACCACATTTCGCCATGGGGGAAATACCGTTCCTATGTTCTCTCCTAGCGAAGCCTGTTTCCCCTAGTCATATGTAAGATAGCCTGCTCCGCTTGACGTCTTATCATTGTGTAGTTGTTTGGTTTTTGGCTGCAATTTCTGAACCATTAGCACTGCATTTTTCATAGTTTTTGTTTGTTTTGTTGGCACATTCCCCCTGTTACGCAGCCCTTGATCGCGTTCGGTGCAAAGGACAAGTCAGTCACGCTTCTCAGTATCGAGGCTCGCCGTACTTCGCGTGCTTGATTCACGCACACGCCTCGATCCAAGGCGTTTAGCCCTCATTCACTTCAGATCTACACTGATTGGTGCTTTTACCTGTTCGCTTTCAACTTGTCCCATTTTAGCTCTCTTCCGCCCTCATCCCGTCCCACAACCCTCGGTACATAGCAATAACTTGGTCTAAGATCTCCTGATATCATCTTCATCCCGTTGGATGCCTTTCCTTTGACCACGCAATCTGTTGTGCACTCCCCCGCCGAACTGCTGTGTGGGCCTCGTCCACTCAATTCATCCCACCACCCGTCGGTTTCGATTGATCACGCTTTGACTTCTTGATTACTACCGAGTTTTCCACCGTAGTCCGCCACTTTTGTTCATTCGTGCTTTCTGACTGTAACTTTGCGCAGACGCACGGGCCGAAGCATCAGGCTGCCTTGGTGACATACTATCTCTATCCTTGCGTGGTGTTTCTTCCCACAGGAATCAGATATTCTCTGCTCCCAGATTGTCTCAGCGTCTGCTGTGGCTACTGCCAATATTGTTGTTGCGGTTTTCTATCATGTCTTGTTATCCTTGCATTCCCCCACACATGCACGCATTTGTCAGCGGAACTCAGTTATTTCTTGTCTCTGCTCTTCCCCTCCCCCCCCTTGGGAATCTGGTCTTGTCCATGATTACCTGCCTGTGTTCATTGCAGTCACTTGAAAATGTAAAATTTGCATGTTGTCCAGTTCCGATCTTGTATGCGCATGCCATTGTCCTTCGTTTTCCATGTCTGTCAGTTTTGTTCCGCTTTTGTAATGCTATGCATGTCTGGTAATTCGTACGGCTGTCCCCGCTGCCTACGTTCCAACTCCGCCCACTCACGCAACACATCATGTGACTTCTTTGCCCTTGGGTCTATACCGTTTCAGTGTTCACAGAGGTTATTTAATTATTCTTCCTTCGTTTTTCTCTCCCTCCGAATTCACACTGCACGCCCACGTGATGACCCAATTTTATTCGTTTCTCGGTGCTCCCGTCCTTTTGGTGCGCCCAAACAAACGATAGTTTGATTTCCCCGTGATCTTGTTCATTATGTGGTCGAAATCTGTTATTTTGTAACACGACGAGAAGATTGAATTATGGTGAATGAACGAATAAATCTGACCAAGATGAAACGAAGTGACCCGCGAGTGTGCTGACACATTGTCAATTCTGGTTGTCTCACGGGCTCTAAAAATCCGTAGCGCGGTGTTCGGAGACGTGTGTGTGTGTGTGTTTGTACGTGGCTGTTGCGAAATGTGCATGTGGGGTAACAGGTAGAAGTGCTACATTCGATTGGGATTTCCGGCGTCCCAATTAGTTGTTGCTCCACTCTTTGATCTTCTGGTAACTGGGTTACTCAGGTGGCTCCAGTAATTCTGGAATTTTGAACCGAACGACGTGTGATGTTGACACCATGTCTGTTTAATGTTTATATATATATATATATATATATATATATATATATATATATATATATATATATATATATATATATATATATACGAGACAAATTATAACCTATGATGCGCTCGCTAAGAAGTAGACTTGCATCAAAACCTCACCTACTTAAAGAGGCAATAGTCCCAGCTTTATCGCGTGCTTTTCTCCCACTGGGACGAATGAGTGCGTATATATTTAATCAGTTCCCTAAGAAATGCTCAGCAAAAGCCGATGCCGAACAGCCGCGTGCATCATTTGGCAATGCCCCTATCCACAGGCGGATGGAAAACCGCTACTTTAGCCCCGGAACGTACAACTCGCTTTATTCCACACTGCAGTCAATTTTTCAATCCCATTGAAGAACTGTGTTGTGTTTGACTCGTCCAGTCATGTGCCCACACACGCGCACGTGATCTACACTCCGTTCAATCATGGACGCACGTCTGCAATCGTGCCCACACGTACACAGTTGACATTTGTCGTGCTTCGTCTCGGACAGCACTGACCAATCAGATCCTACCACGTGTTGCACGAAGTGATCCGATTGTGCAGTTATCTTACGCTTCCGACTAAATATATCACTGACTTACGCACTTGCATACTTGTTTGCGTTTTTTCACATGCGCGTTTGTGCTGGCGCTTTCCGTACATTGCTGCAGAAAACACGTTTACCCTAACAAGCGTGCCTTTCTTCTGCCTACTGGATTCGGGATACAACATTTGGCATCGTGAGCATTGAACCTGCGTTACGGATTTGTACATAGCGTTAGAAAAATAATTATGAAGGATTCACCATTCATAGAAAATGCATCGGAACTTTGCTGGAATGCTTTGAGGACCGGCTTGCAAGTGTTTCTCCGGAATCAGATGGACAGTATCGAGTTTACTGATTTAAAATGGTAAAATTCAAGTGACTGGAGCATTTGTTGACACCTACAGATGTGAACTATTTGAAACAGTTTACTACATTTTCGCTTCCGACGAGTTTTTTTCGGTAATGACGCTTTTTCCTTTCGTTTTTGTTGTTGAATACTTACCAGGCGGCTCACCTTTTTCGCTCGCGTGTCCTGTATGCATCCCCCGTTACAATCGGACCTGGATAACTATCGTGCGTTGTGTCATTCGGTGCGTAATGTCACTATTGCTACTAGTACTGCCATGACTGCTACCACTGCGAACACAAGTACCGCTGCAGTCACTGTTCCAGCCACCACTACTGCAACTACTGTGCCCGTTACTACTACTACTGCTGAGTACTGTTCCTGAAACTGATACTAGGATTACTGCTACAACTACCGTTACTACTACTACTGCTACTCTGGTTACTGGTTCTACAACTACCGTTACTGATACTGCTACTGTTGTCATTGCTGTTTCTGATTTACGATTACTGGGACTGCTTCTGTTACTACAACTACCGTTGCTGGAACTACCACGAATGCCGTACTGAGTGCATCGCCCCATCGTGAGCCATGGAGTTTCCCCTTCGAGAAAGGAGAGGTGATGTGTTTGGCTCGCCCAGTCATGCCCTCAGACACGCACGCGTGATCTACACTCTGTGCAATCATGGACGCACGCCTGCAATCGTGCACACACGTACACAGTTGACATTTGTCGTGCTTCGTCCCGGACAGCACTGACCAATCAGATTGCGCCACATGTTGCACGACTTGATCCGATTGTACACTTGCCTTGCACTTCCGATTACATACATCACTGACTTACGCACTTGCATACTTGTTTGCGTTTTCACTTGCTCGTTTGTACTGGAGTTCGCCGTACGTCGTTGCGGGATACACGTTTACCCTAACAAGTGCGCATTTCTTCTGCCTACTGAATTATGGACACTACAAATCTGACGATTTTGCGAGCTATCAGAAACCACATATAATTTGTTGGGACACTGCCTCCAAAGCTGTGCAGAGAATCACTCCAAAAGCTTGTGCTTCTTACGACAGACAGTTTTATTTCTATATTTCCCTCGAAAAATTATGACAACTTGTAGGCGTAATCACAAATCCTGAAATATTTTTATATAAAACACTCACGCGGTTTTTTTAGCCCCGCGCTACAAGTAATTCCAATGGGACAGTAAGCACCACAATCGCAGAGTAACTTTCTCGGTGTTATCATTTCGATCCAGCCTTGTGGGTTAAAACCTGATCCGTTCACCAGTAGATCTACTTGTAGAATGGTGTTCCAATCAGTGTTAAGTTCAAGCGTTTAGCTTAGTGCATCAACCGTTGGACTGTTTTTCCATACGATGTGAGTACTTCACATGGGTGTCAGTATGTCCATTCAACAAGGTTTGTTTTATGAAATACAGGTAAAAATGAGTGTTATCACCTATCCGCCAGATTGAGTGAGCAGACAGCAAACCATAATGTTAGCCATGGTATTTTAAACATTGTCAAAGGCTCTTAAACGATAGCCAAAAGCTCCTAAACGACTGGAAAACCTGTAGTAGTGTTGCATTTTTCTGCATTGATACCGAATCTAGGATCATCATAAACGTCGCAACAAATGGTTGGTTAAAAAACGGACTCTGACCCAATGTGTTCCAGTTTTCAGTAGGTCGTTCTCATGCAAAGGAGGCTTGGGGCTAACAAGAATGGATGAGGATATCATCTGAACCATTTGACAAGATCTTTTTGCAAACCTTACACATCCATTATTTGTTTTCAGGTCATGTTTAACTTGCTACGGTTTCCTTTGAACATTCTCTGATCTCATTCGCTGACCACTTATCTTTATGCGCTCAGTTGGAATAAAGTCACTTGTGTCCCAAGGGTCGAGTGGCTCAGATTGAATAATCACGAGAACCAGCGTAGTTCTGGATAATTAACGAAGTGGTACTGCTGCGTGATGAATCGTCTTCTGCGTGTTGTGTTCGCAAATAGTAGTGGAACACGTATTGGTGGCACTCCATCTATCTCTATGATCGTGAGCACAAAACCCGGCCGTGGCCGGCGAGCAGGCAACAGACAAGTTAGCAAGTAAGGAAAGTAATGTCAGTGCGAGCTGAGTTACATCCATGCGCTAGCGTGCATTTGTATCAAGTCAAGCGAGGTTAATCGATACCTAGCGAGATCGATCAGTCAACGAACATAGCTTGATTAAACATCAACAAGCGCGTCGTCAATGGACGAGGGAGATGTTGATTGATTGTCCGCGCGATATACGTAATTGTTCAATTCGGACATAGCAATACATAACTTGAAGATTCATTTCTTGTGAACTGTTGTCATTTTTTCAACCCCTACGGCGCGGCCTCGTAGCTCGGCCGGTAGTGCACACGCGCGGTCCTAAAGCGTGAATTCGGATAACGCCAGGGTCGACGAAACTTCATATCTGGATCATTTTTCACTCAACCCAATTCTTAAGCGACTGAATTTGTGTTTCAAGTCGTAAATTTGTGGTGCTATATCGGGACTGTGCATACTGCAAATGTGACGAACTCTGTGCATTCTTTGTACCAAGCCAGAGACACGCATCCAAGTCAGGAGTCAATCTCCGCCCGTACTATTCAACCTACTATTTGGCTTATTGAAAGCAACTGTTTCAAGGTGGCCCTTGTTTGTCTTGCACAATTACTGACTGATCTATGCTAGTTAATACTATCGCTTGGCATACTTCGTCTAAATGTGACTAATCGCCTACAAGAGAAACAATATCCTGTTTCCACGAACCATGAATAATTTTTTTTAAGTAGATAACAGTTACAACGTATAATTCTTCCATTTGGTTGCATCATTACCTGACTGCGTGTCGTGCATCTTTTCACAGTCAAAATCAAAAAGTTTCTCAGGTCACCTGCCTTTGGATGCACGTAGTCGAATCAATGATTCTTTACGCAAACGCTCCTCGTCTCGTTTTTTCGCCGCTCGAAGTTCACTCACAGACGGTGCGGGTAACTTACGCCATCGACGCAAATCCACAGCTTCCAATGTCCCATTACCCCAACGACTTCTGCGTGTTCTGTCTTTTCGTGGTTGTGTACTCATAAAAGGCATGAGGTGATTTTCTGCAGGTCCAGCCTCTGTCACATTGTCAACCCAAGGTACCTGACACAAATGCATTTGTTCACTCTGCGGATCATACAATTCCGATTCAGCTGCATCGAGAAATCGTACGGTCTGTGGGAGCTTCACACATGCCGGGGATAGTCTAAGTTGAGCTACACGTTCCGTCTCGAGAATATACCAATGATTCCGAGGTGTGATCCAACACAAAGTACGCACAGCGCTGGCATTGCCTCGGACTGAGTTATTGTACTGACTAGTGGCCATGTTAGTCAAGGTTTGTTCCGCTACGTCCCGTCGTTTTCGTGTGAGACTAATAAGTGATACGGGTCTACGGTTGTGTGGAACAGATTGGTGATTTTTTCGGTCACTTGATGCATACTCTGTTCACGTCATTCACGTGACCAAGTTTTATTTGACTGTCAGGTGAACGGATGGGTGCGAGTTATTGGGTTCCTTCCGCTTTGTTCGATTAAACTGGTGGTAAAGTGCAGTTCATTTCGAATTCACGAGGCCTAAATGATATATAGTGCTGTCAATCTTTGATCAGCTGTTCACGAATTCAAACAAACTCGACTGTTATGGCACTTGGCAAACATCCTTCCAACGTGGGTCATACAGGTTGTGTCAGAGACGGGACATTAGACGTATCTGTTTTTTATCATCCGATGGAACGGGCTCCATAAAAGCGATCATCTCAAGAAACACTGGTGCCATAAAGCAGCTGGGTAGCAAGTTGACAGGACACTACTGATTACAACCATGAGCAACGAGTTGAACTCGTCAACTGTAACTAAATGATCACTAACAGCAAGCAAAACCAAAATGACTTTACAATTTCCAACCGGAAATATTCCACGGAGCTCTAGATATGAAAGGATGTACAAATAGATCAATAACTGACTATTCTGACACCATGGTCAGCGAGGTCGCGATTTTAATGCGACGGAAATGAAACACGAATCCACCACGGAGATTGTGCGGGTAGTGGCAGATACGTCTGTAGGGGCTTGGTTCGGTGGTCTGATAGCACGCCCTCGCCCGTCCAAATTCAAAGGAAAGGTTGAATTCAGTGAAGCAGATCGATGATTTGCCAAGCAGACAGTGCGCCGTCGCTTGCCCAGAATCGGGGACAAGATTGGAGTCAGCAGAGTGGTGGACCAATTAGCGGCCAACAGTTTTCTGAACCGAATAAGCCAATAGGATTGCAACCAGAAGACCTGCTCATCAATAAAAATTACGTCAATCAGCTTCCAAGCAGTGTTTCGATTATGGTCACTGCACGTTTTATGTAAACAGTCTATTTAGTACCAATAAACTGAGATGGTTCGAAGGCAGAATGGTCTTCGCACTAGAGCTAGAGGGACAGATAAAAAAGATCATAGTCATTATCACTTTTCAACCTTAGTATTCATCCGCTAATATTTCTCCTCAGATCCGCCTTTTAAATGCTGTTTTTGTTTAAATTCAGCCTCATTTTCGACCGATAAACATATGTCGAGTTCCCCCGGGATTTCACCACCATCCAACACAGGTTGGCTGGAGAGATGGTCGAATAATTGGAACTTTACCACTCTCTGCCAGCCTTTGTGGGGCTGTTTCAACGTTGCTCAACTCGTTATCGCACCTAAACTAACATATGCAACTTCCCACAAAATATCAAGTTAAGATGAGGCTTTATTCAGTTCACAGGATAGATTTTCAGCACTACCCTCATCGGTACATTTTTCATTGTCAACAAGTGTTGGTCATGCAACTGATTAAAAAGAAGAGTGAAAAAATATGCATGGAGCCGAATACTGGAACGACGAGCTTGAATCTTGCAGATAGTGGAAAATTATAGGGGTTTGAATGCCTTCACACGCGGTCCAGTAGGCTACAGCTTCATTTCCAGTATCCAACCGATCAGGTGGAGTCGGACCTTGAATATTAGATCGTGTGAATACAGCAAAACCGCCTTGTGATTGGTTAGCGCATAAGGGCATACTATAAGGGCATACTTTCTATTGTATATAAACGAGTTAGCGCTAACCAAATATGATAGAATACCTTCTTGATGTTCTTGACTGGTCTTGTCGTTCCCCAGTGTGAGTTGTCCGGGTGTGTTGTGTCGCCAACCCATGTATCATTGCCACTCGCACGTGATTCATTCTGGTCCCGTTGGTCTTGCTCTCGCGTGTACGATGCCTGTCTATCCCACTCTCTGCTTTGTTCCATTTTACCAATCACATGTGGCTAGGTGCGCGTGTGACTGACATTGATTTGACACATTATCACGCTTGCGATTGCCAGTGAATGATTCACTTGTTTGCCCGCATGTTTGCTTGCATGCGTGTCTACAGATGTGCTAATAAACGGATCTATTACGTAATGTGTTCTATGAATTCTGAACACAACAGGGTGCGAGTTTTTTTATTACGCACGGCTGGTCGGGTAGATGCAATTCCCACAAAAATCCACTGACATTTTTCAGATCTATGAAAAGCTTGATCTGAGCAGTATTAACACGGGAATGATAGCAAAATTAGTTAAAACAAAAGGAATTTGAGTCCAGCAGTTACCAGTGATGGGTTTTTGAGGTATTTTGAAAGTTAGGCTAGAAAAGACAGACAAAACAACGAGCTGTTGTCTGGATACAGAACAACCCGTATAAGAAAGAGATGCGCTTAATTGAAGTCGTGCGCAGTGTGGATGAGTTGAGTCCGGTGGGACAACATTACATCACACGAGAAAAAAGTGGTTCACAGTATCGAAACTGAATCCGGTGAGTTAGGGGATCCTCTCTTGGATTATGGTATCACTTTGATAGACTCAACCAAAATGACATAATCTTTCACTCAAATTCTGGAAAATGTTACCTGGGGGCAATAAATAAGATTTAACATCATATAGGTACGTATGAGGGCTTGGTTAGATATTCGTCAGGGATGGTGGAAAAGCTTTCGTTTCGTAGTTAACAAAACTCCGGGTAATTTGGGATAACGAGCAGATTCCCGGGGATTGGTGTTAATCAACGGCTGTGCCAAGAAAGTTGACAGGTCCTCTTGTGAAAACCACTGGGGAATTAGCTTGGTAAGTATCTCATCCAAACTGGTCACCGCGATTATTCGTCACCGATCACCCAACGTCCGTGAAGGGCGTACCCGTGATAATCAAACCGGTTTCAGATAAGGTCGGCGTTGGTAGACATCCAAGTCCTGTTAGCAGTCACCATGACAGTACCCAGCCTAAGGTTTGAGACAACAGAATTACGAACGACAGGATAAACGATCGCCAACGTGGATCGATAGCATGGCAAATGAGCCCTGTTATGCAGTCCTTGGCCTAAACAAAAGTCCATTGGAAGGCTTGGCCGTCCGCACCAGTAGGACCGACTGGTTTTGAGCGACCTCTGGGTACAAGGATTAGCATCCCATACAATTATTGTATCATGCTAACAGAATGAGCTTCTTCGCAAGCAAAGAGGCGTTCTTCCTGGCCTCAGTGGGGCAGACAGAACAGTATTAACCACATCATTACTCTTCGACAATTTTTGGATCACAAGCACACCTTCCGTAGGCCCACAATTTCTGTCACCCTTGCTCCGAAAGTGGCATTCCACTCAGTCAAAGGCACAGTTCTCTGACGCTGCTTGTCTTTAAAGGGTGTGCTAAACATATTTGTTTCTTATGTTATGGAAAATCCACTTGCATTTTTCACACCGAAAAGTCGGAAGCCGGCTCGCGGAGTCCAACTTTTCCGTGTGCAAAATACAAATGGATTTTCCATTACAAAAGATCCAGGCTCCTCGTGCCAACAACGCATTCTATGAAGATATTTGTTTTCTTTTTTCCAATCCTCGCACGGGAACAGTCGGAACAAAGTTCGCGCTCACGACAATCTTCTACTCGAGTTTACCCCGCGAAGTGGTGTTTGTCAGAGTTGCCGCCCCGGTTTTGTGATTGAAATGATTCTTGGGGTAATAGATCTCTCCCATGAGAATAGCGGCATCGATCCTTACGCAGGCATTCAGATGTCCGACTCAGAATACGCGGACGATATTGTTCTTCTGAGTGAAGATCCAGGTAAGTTGCAATTTTTTCCTGGATAGGCTACACAACAGCGTAGCAACGATCGGGATGCGTTTTGCATCCTCAGCACTGGAACGACGAGAAAAAATACCTCTACAGAACGACGAGATGCCCATGCGAACATATTCGGAAGAAAACATCCTAGACAAATAAATCTGATTGCATTCGAAGGCCACTGATAAGATCTTATCAATGATATCAAACCTAATGTGGAGAAATGGAGCACAACTATGACAAGCCACTCTGAATCCATCGCACTTCGCCTGAAATGACGTTATTGGACAATTCTTAAATATTTGTTCCCCAACAACATTCTGGCAATAAAATGATTCAAAAACTATATTTCACATAACTCAGAATAGTGAATTAGCTTTGCGAAATGCCCAAACAGCGTGCACATCAATTGTCATGTGCATCCACAGGGCAGCTGAGGAATGGTACAAAAACAATATCCATCGTTCAGCCAACAATCCATCAACATGAAAAACGACGTGTTCAGTCAGAGATCGACCACATCCCAACTCATTTTCAAATACGCACACATATGGTTGCATAGTGTAAACGTACTTCGATTTTGTGCTCACAAGCATTCACAATTTGATTCCAAATCTGATTGGCTTGTTCGGCATGTGTGTAATTAGTTTGCTTCTGTTTTTTAGCGAATATGACATTTCAGTAGTCAAAACCTGTGATTGGTTATTATCCTCGGAAAGACCTATCGTCCAGTTTTTCACTCCTCAAGAAAGAAACTGAATGGTTTTTACCGTACACAGCACGTCCGTATTATAGGCCAATAAAGGCTTTCAGTTAGTTCATTGACAACGACCGTTCAGAACATTTGTGTAGTGCAACACAGTGCGTAGTGATGAATTGTCAAAAAATAGATTTAAGGCATGCAGTACAGTGTGTATATTTTTGGCATACGCGTTCCGGATTCCTGGGGGAGCTCTAGAAATTCTGGTTCACATCCCCCACTTTCCGGCCTTAGAAACGTCAACCGCATAGATTCTTGTCGAGTCAGGAACGACGTCGACATCATAAACGGAATGAATCCAGCTGAATACAGTCTTGGATGAGTCATCGGTTAAAAAACACCGATTGGTGTAACCTAAATAATATGTACTTTTCGCATTCAAAATGGTAGGTTATCGGTGCGTTTCCATGACTAGCAGGAACTTCCAACAATGTACAGATGGCGAGCCCAGTTGCTATGCCAGACGAGTGATTGGGTCACAGTTTGAATCGATAGAATCGGATAGTCTGACAAAGATCGAGATTTTATCATCAGTCTGTGTGAGAACGGATCAGATAACACAGACTTCATCGGTGTCCAGACGGACACCTCGTCATTCTGTCCTCGAAAGCAATGTGGGTGTTTCTAGAATGTGCACCGATTGATAGATTTCAGTGAAATCAGGAGGAAACTTGCAAAACTTATCGTCAGGAAAAGTCAAGAAATTTCGGCGAAGTGCGATGAAAAACTGATGTTATTTAGTTCTTACTACAAAGTCCGTGTCCCCTTGGACACCCAAGTCGTTCTGGTTTTAAAGCGTAAATTATTGACGCAGGTTCGGGTTGGGGCCACACCAAACCTTGTCTTGGCAGGGGAAGTCCTTGTTAAAGTAGATAAGTTTTGTTACCTGGGTAGTTACTGTTGTGTTCGTCTTGAACAGTCATGTGCTCACACATACGCACGTTTGATCTGAATCCCATGCAATCATAGGCACACGCCTGCAGCCGTACACACACGTACACAGTTGACGTTTGTCGGGCTTCGTCCTGGACATCACTGACCAATCAGATTGTGGCACATGTTGCACGACTATTCACGGCTTAATCCCATTGTACAGTTCGACTGTACTCGTCGTCGACTCACTTATTTCCACACGTATTCGCGCCCCCACTCACTTGCCTGTAGTAGCGCTTGTCATACGTTGCTGCTCAACACACGTTCATTCGGACAAGCGTGCCTTCCTTCTATTTACTGAATTCGGGATACAACAGTTATATTTCATCAGAATGTCAGATAACAGATGAAGTGTGGTCGCGTATACCGAAGGCATGTTTAGCTTTTTGCCAACCTCTTATCTGTGGGGCCGGCTTGACATCCGATTGTCTGTCAACAGTCGAGTGTATAATGCGGCGGTTGGATCCGTTCTTTTACACGGTTGAGAAACATGGCCGTCCAGGGTAGATCGACGAAGACTGTCGGCGTTCGAGCATCGATGCCTCGAAAATGGTTGGAACACCATTTCAGCAATGATGAGTTGAGACGCAGGGCGTTCGGAAACAGTGGTCAGGTGCTAGAACAATTACTGAACGTAAACATTTTAAGGTGGCTGAGGCATGTGTTACACATGCCCATCGATAAACTTCCTCGGTGTATGCTGTTCGAGGCAGGTACTGGTTGGAAGGTAGGTTGAGATGGTCAGCTTATGACATGGAAAAAAGATATGAAGACCTTGACTAGTGGACTTCTATCAAGTCGGACGTGTGAGTCTTACGAGTTGAAGCCCACGAGACCCGCCTCTAAGATAGTTGGATAGATTAATTGACATGACTAGCTGTCACGGTCAGTGGCGCAGTTGCATTGGGACTCTCCCATCGTCCCGGTGATTTCCGCTTATTACTTGGTTTCCAACAGTTTCCACTTTATGCTTCTATTTGTTCTTCCCTCGACTAGTGAGCACTGAGATGCAAGGTTGATGGTTTAATAAACTAAACTGAGCTAGATATTTTGGAAATCTGCAAAGAACTCGGGCTTAAAATATGAAAGAATCAGTAATATACTGAGACCAGGTGCAGAAATGACAATACCAAGTTTTATCAATGGTCAAACGTCAAGAATTGATTTGTTGTCCATATAGAAATAGGAACGGTTATTTCCTATTGAATGTTGATATCTTCCCGTGAACAAAGAAAAGTGAACGTTCTTACGTTGGGAGAGAGGGAGATGCGATGATGAAGACCACTGGATAATGGGAGATACAAAATCATTAGATTCAAATAACCGAATTATTAGCCAATTTGGTTCCGATGGCAACCTCAACAGCGTAGATATCGAGATCATCAGAAGCTTCAGGTAAATAGCGAATGGAAAAGGAAAAGCCTGAGAAAGGCACCACGCAGTACTGATAAATAAATAACTAGGGCGAGAATCAGAGATGTCGACTTCAGGGTTCGTACACTGAGTTTCATCAGTGAAATAATCTGGGATCAGTGACAAAAGAGATGAACGTAAGCTGATATCTTTCAACATAAATGACAATGCGGTTATATTCACACAAATAAACGCATCACCGTAATCAACAAACCACAGACGAGAGGGTTTTTCGGTGCGGTCGAGTGCGAGAATAAAAATGAAGTTGACGTCCCTTGTGAGGAACGCTTTGTTTGATATGCAAACTGATAATCCTCACAAATACCAATGCGTGAAACAACAAGGTTTTCGTATACTTTTAGAAGATTCAGTGTGCTTGCATTCAAGTGGAATTTGCCGAATTCTGTTCAGGTATAGAAGTAATGCGAACTGGTCTCCGGTGATCAGTAATGATGTTCCCTTCAGGGCACCTGTTAAGAAGTATCGCAAGAGGTTCAGCTAAACACGAAATGCACTCTCTGGGAATGGTATGTTACAGTCCACCAGGTCCCGTAGAATTCCTGGTTCTGGGTCTTTTCAAATCAGTTAGCATTTTGCTGGGGTTATCGAAAAATGAATCTAGGCTTGTTCTAGGCTCGAAACTGAATTCTATTAGCAATGCATTGACTTTCGATGGGGCAGAAAACATTTGGTTGAGTTATAGAGCCGTCTTCTTCTAGGGGGCGAGGAGCACCGATCAGAATGAAAACATTTTTCATTGTGTTCCAAATTTGGCGATAGTTCAAGTTTGGATTTTGTGTGTGAAATTTATCTTAGGCTCTTGGAGTTTCCCGGTTGTATCTAAGATTTTAGTAGGCCCTTGCGATTACGAGATAGGTAACCGCCGTACTACATTGGGGTGATTCACCCGCTGTCACATGTGATACGGCCAGGTGCAGCTTCGTAGCCACGCGCGTGGATGGGTCCCAAACAATCAGGGTCGCCGCCGACAGGTGCGACAAAAGCTTCCCATGATTGGTCATCTTCTAGTCTACCAGTTATTTTCTCCGATTTAACATATTTATACAAACCAGTTCTGCAATACAATTAACTTGCTATTTCGCAGTTTCGGTCTTCTTACTACTTTCGTTCGCGTAGTTCTGGGTGGGGGCAATTTCAGTGCGTCCTATCAGTTCAGTTCATCGTGATCACTACGTACACTCAAGTTTATGCATCGACTAAAATAGAGTATACTGATGTAGCTCGAGAACAAATGTATAGACAGAGAGACAGAGAAAAGAGGATGTTGGCGGTAAAATGGTGTGATAAAACAACTGTCGAATGCAGACCAGATGCCGGCCTAGAAACGGGTTCATCTCTACCAAGGATTGTGATATTCCAAGTTATTCTATGATGACTCCAGTCATCGTGTTGTTTGGGTCGTATAGACCCCAAATGAATGGCGCAGCACGTATTTTGCGGTCAAAGAAGCTGTCAAAATACGTGTATGTACCGTGATGGCTAAACTACAAGCTGACAACGCTGACTGACCTTCATATCTTTCACGGAGAACTCTAATCACCAATAGAGCGGAGGGGAAGTAAGTTCACACAGATACGCTCAGAATACCGGTTATAACTGCTAGCTCCGTTTCAGCTCCCAAATCATTCTCTACCGGTAAATAAGTTGATTCTTCTGGCCGGAAATTTACACAAATCAAAAGAGATAACAACAACCAAAAGTTTCGACTTGACGATTCAGTTGTCAGTCACAGCTAACCAGTGTACCTTGATGAGTAAGGATTCCATCAGAAGTCAAGTGCGAACGTATTTTTTGGTAAGACGTTTTAGACTGAAATTCAAGTGTTTCGGTCTTGATTTTTTCGGACTGATCTATTGATGGATCAGGTGTGAATGAATCTTAACGGCTAGCTGGATGGCTTTGAATGTGTTTAATGTTGGCGGTTCAACTTGAGACATACCTGCTCCCGGATTATTCATTTTTTGCAGTGGTTGTTACGAAGCCGTAAGGTTTTGAGTTCTGATGCTTAACGGAATTCTCACCGGAGCAAGTGGGACGGAACAAAACAGTTACTGACATCAGTTCCGTGTGGTCCGGTAAGTCCGAATTCGCTTTTACTTTCTCTTCTAACAGCTTTGACTGCGTAGTTATTGAATGTCGTTATAAATTCTCGCCTTTCCAGGGTACTGTAATCAGTAACTTGAACACAGCTCCCTCTTTCTCGCAGAGGAAAATCAACCTGCTCTTTGACGCTTTTATATCCGTTCTGATTCCATTGCTATTTGAATGTTCATGCATTGCTGTTGGTGGTTTTATTCAGGTGCCTATTAATCCCTTAATTGCTTTTGGTTTAGGTGGCCTCTGTCTTTCCCCAACTAGAAGGAATGCGGTTTTAGACGGCATTGTTATCAACCATACGGAACTTTTTCACTTATAATTGAAAGCTCCTGTTTCAACGAGTGGCCACGATCTCATTATCACCCGACCCAAAAATTTATTCAAGTTCAGCGAACTGTTCACTCCTCAGGACATGACAAGTAAACTTCACCTCTGGAAACCTGTCACCTAATTACATTACCCTTCTTCAAGGATCCTTTTCCATTTTTTTTCTTCGTGGCTTCCTTCCGACTGCCCTCTTTGTCAGCCAGAAGTATTTACAAAGACACTGGGTGTGATATTTGATTTGTGTTGTCCTGTGGAGACTACATTTTTAAACAACGGAAGAATAGCTTCTTCGTTGCTGAAATCACTGAGAAGACAAAAAGAACATGCCTATAAACTATGCAACTAAGCCTCTGTGACACGACACTCCATCCTGATCAAACAAGGGATACGACGGCTGGATGCGTCAGTTACCCATCAGTTCTCCTCCACCACAAACAGTAAAACTTCTCTGTCAAGGAATCCGGCTTCTATGTGGACAGCGGGTCCGGTCGGAAAACTACGATATAGATACCAACTGCCCGAACGCCGCGGTTAATCGTCCTTTATTGAATACTCCCTCGCCATATATTCCTTCCGTTTCCTCAGATAAAGAACCATTTTCCTCAGAAAAGTCTTCAAGTGTCTTCAAACCTCGAAGTAAGCTTCTGTCGTGGTTCCAGACGGACTGTTCTCCACTGTTCTCAAATTTGGAGCAAGTCGACCCTCCGGGATTATGGCTTCTCCCCCTTCTATGAATCTGCTGATGCCAATGAGATTCTCGCCTTCTGGAAATCCGTGACAGTAGTACCTATTACCAATGACTACTTCCAACACTTTATTAAAGCGTTTTTGTTCCATGGCCATCACTTCTTTTGCGTTCAAGTTCACCGGGCGAGCTATCCTAAGTCGATTGCGTTCCTCTTTTGATATTTCCAATGACCCCCATTAGTTGCCTACAAACCTGACAGATGCACTCTGGATGCAGTTTTATTCAGTTTATCATTTCATTTTAAACAGCTTGAATAATTCCGTGACATCAGTTTGTTGTATTTCCCTCGACTATTCCTCAGCGTTTGATTCGGTTCCCCGTTCTCTACTTCTTCAAAAGCTGGAGTCCTTTGGCTGTCTCACCTGTTTACTCTCATAGTTGGAAGACTACTTTTCCGAAAAAACTCAAGGTACCAAAATTGGTACAAGTTGATCGAACAACTCAGGTGTTCTTCAGGGTGCCGTTCTCTCCCCCTTTCTCCTCACCACTCATATCAGCGACTTGACCAATGCACCACCTGCACTATTTCTAAATAAGCCGATGAGATCAAGCTCTGTCAGCCTATCTCCAACCGAATGAACTTTAATCCTTTTTCCGAGAACTTATACAACATTCAGAAATTTTCCTCCCATTCCGGACTACATCTCAACACTTCCAAAGGTTCTGAGTTCAGTTTCTCCCTTTCTCGTTCCACTTACCCCAATGAGCAATCAATCATCAACAGTGTCCCCATTTCCAGAGCTGACTCAGCCAAATACTTAGGCGTCACAATCAGCACAAATTTGCAGTGGTCTTCTCATATTTTTGATTGTGTTAAAAAAACTACGTAGACTGTGTTTGCAAATTCGTAAGCTAAGGCAGTTCGGTGTCATATAAGCTGTCATTTTTCCTTTTGTCTATCAATCCAATCTCCCAGTCTTAATTTACTGTTCTCCCGTAATCTTTCCTGATCTATTTAGGAAATACTTTTTCACTCTGTACCGCGGTCTAGCCACTATCATTTGTGTGTCTTTGATTTTCTTAAGCTCTCTTATCTCCAAAGTATGCGATTTACACATTCCAGCCTGTGAAAAATTCTTGAGAGCATAAAATAGAATAGGGTGTCGCAGTCGAACTAATGAGCGGTGTGTCCTGTAAGTCATAGGTAATCAGTTGCAAATATATTATTCACTTACAAGTAGTGTCGACTGCGACGCATACGAAAGTTAATTCAGGGTATGGTTCGAGCTACTTGACATATTTAAGGTATATCAGGCCACTGAGTATTGATACTAATTTGTCCAAAGTTTTCTATTTTCTACCTTGATTCTTTGCTGTGCTTTGAATAGTCGAATTTGTATGATCTTAGCAACCGGGGTAAAACGCTCTGAGCAATGTAAGCTAAAAATTAACAAGGTTTGGAAACATGATTGAACTGATCAACAGAACCACAAAACTTATCCTAGGTTATATTTAGATAGGTTTACTATCTTAACATTTTGGTAGAAGCCTTTATTTTGGCCAACATATTTTTCATGGTCTTGTCTATATGATAAGATTAGGAGAAATTCTTCCGTTATTTGGAGATTTCACGATGTACGTGGTTTAAAAATACTTTCTAACTATGACTGCCTAGCTTATTGTAGAAATGAAATTCCAGTTCGCATAAATAAGAGGACAGACTTCAAGGTCAGTTCAGAGTGCCTCGCTAATGGCTTATAATGTTATCGTGCCAGCTACGAAAAGATCCACTGAAACTGAATTTTCTCTGCATAAAGGCAATCAAAGTACAGTTGCAGGGGCCCATAATTTTGAATCTTTTTTGTTGTATCTAGCTCAGTGGTTTAACGCGAATAGGACCACTAATTGTCGGATAAATCACAGAAAACCTACCCCAAGTACACATTTCAGAGGTAGAAGACCTAACGAATCTAATGAAAGGGACGATTTTATGGACCTTACGATCAAAAAGTAGTACCTGAAATCCTTGTCCTTAATCCAGTGCTGGAATATTCTCAGGCACTCCCACTCCCTGCTGGACATAAGATAGCGATCGTTTTCAATGCGGCTGGTATCACATGATATGAAGACTGCATTGCAAGCCCAACAAATCAGCTCATATAATGGTTTCATCGGGAGATTCGAATCACAAGGCCTGTCATTTTGGCGGTGAGTTTGTTTCTTGTATGACTGTTTGGTGTGTGATGAACCGTAGTACGATCAAAGAAATGTCATTTCGTGTATGAATTACCCCCGAAAAACTATCTCGCCGAATGTCGATATATCATACCAAAATCCCTTAGTGATTTGGATCGGGATAGAACAAGTTTAGCTTTGCTGATGGACTTCATTTAGAGATGCCTCGAATGCTGGGGATATCTTATGACTGAAAACGACCCGAATTCGCCGAAAAGAAATCACCTGGGTGGGTAATGGCTTTTTAGGATAAAGCTTTATGCTTTGTTTCACGAGTGGTTCATAAATAAAGTCATGAAGAACGACTAATCTATTCATTATCGGTTGTAAGAATTGCGAAAAAGTGCGAAACTTTAAGGTCTAGTTCACATGATTACTCTCTAATAGCGCGTAATCGTAGAAATTTATTAATTTTAAAGAGAACAATAAAAGAGCTACCTACACACTGGTGACTGGAGTCAGAAGTGCAACATGTGCTGGTGCAAAAGATAAAAAATTGCTCATCACCAGCATACTGGACTCTACGTCGAGCAGACTGTGAAAAAAACCTGAAAAATACAGGAAAACCAAGTGCTTGATACAGTGTATGAACAGTGTTCTGAATAAAGGTTTGGTTATTCGACGCAAAAGTCTTGTTCCATTTCCCTCAAAGGCTCATATTCCATCATAGTAGTGGCCCATTGGCAGTGGTAAAAATATGGTTTCGCCGGAATTTTGAGCATAGCTATTCACGGCATATAAGCGAACCACGGGGGTTATTGTCTTAAACCGTCGCCATTACTTGCTAGCTATGGTACGTGTACAATGGCATAATTCTCCTTTAATGCCCATATATACGAGCACGAAATGTGCATATCGGACACCCGTGTGCATCAGTTTCGACAGTACTCATAGTTTATTTTGTTTCTTACTTTGAGGTACTTATTTCATTTAAGTAGGCCCAATATCGTAGCATCGCAGTTTCCTAACTGTCTGTGGTGACTGACAGTCTGCTTGAAATCTGCCGAACTGATCTCTCGAAACTGGCCATATGGGAGGAACGCGGTCGAACAATAATTCATTTTTCGAGTCACTGCTAAGTCAATAAAAGAGATTTCAATGTATTCCCCTCGAAAATTCAGTTGTGAAGATCATTTCAGCGGATTTCATGCTGCGTGTACTTATTGGCTGAGAAATTACTAGAAAAATGGAGTTTCACACAATAAATTTCATAACCAATGGAAGTGATTAGCCGTGGGAAAAGAATAATCCAATAAAGAGTTACAGTTTTATGAATTTCTCCTCTGCTTTCATATTTATCATTTTGATGGGTCGAACAAGAGACACAAAGATCGGAGATATAACACGGCAGATTTACTAACGGAGTATCTTCCAAGTAGTAACAGGTACTACTGTTATACTCCACAAGACGTGCCTGGGTAGTGGGTTGTCTAAAAGTGAAGTACCCTCTCGTGATAAATGTAAAACCTGACCGATGATCACTGAATACGATGTTTCGCTTGAATTTAGTTTGGATTATTTCGTTTAAGAATTCGGATTTGGCGGTCCCCAAGACTTGATAATCAACGAACCATCGTGTTAGATTGTTCGTCAAAATAAATTCTTGAACAGCTGAGTCCACAGAACTAATACAGTCTGGTAAACCCTTTCGGAGATTATTGGAAAGTTCTTCCAGTTAAGTACAACCTTTGTTATATACATAACTACATGTCTATCTCTTGATGATACGTGGTATGTACACAACATTTGTAGAAAAATTGCTTATATAGTGCGTTATATCAGTGAATACTACCCCCAGACATGATCTACTTGTCTGTGCATTCAGTTGGAACTAGTTCCAGTACAATTTCAAGCATTGCCCTCTGCTCGTATCGGCTATGAGAAAAAATCTCGCGGGTCATTCTCTTCTACACTTCCAATCTCAACGTTGATCTTTGTCCTCAGTCTCATCTGTTACTGTGTCGACAGTAGAAACCGGGGAAAAGGCCCTTACACGTCCGTGCGAGTATCCTTGTACAGTGGATTATCCAACGCCTTGGTCTAACTGTTCGATATTCTCTACGGCGTTGTTGCATTACTCACTATTATTGGCGTTGTCTTGTGGTTTTGGCCTTATTGCAATAACTATGCAAAGACAAAACATACTGCTAGTCACGTGATGACCATGTGCTACGTACCACGTGTATCCATTTTACATTAAAACTACTCGTAAGACGGAGCAATTCGCGTATAGAACAATATCGGGATTATTGTCTTGCGTAATATTACAGTTGTCGATGGTACAAAATACCCACATGTGCACCTCTATGCTGTATTCGCATAAAATGAAGTTTCACGGTTTGATCTAAATTCGGTGGGTATCAACCTGACACAAACAAAACTGATCTCTGAATATAATCTTCACAGAATGATTCGAAATAAATTGGTCTCTAGGCTGCTCGTCCCAAAAAAATTAGAGGTTGTTACTTTCCAGTCGCGATCATCTGTTTCCTACTGGTCTCAAGAGATGTTCTGAGTGCACAAACCACAGATAATTTGAGTCAACAAGAGTCTCGAGCTATCAGTGCGTATTCCGAAGTCATGGTATCCCTGACGTGGTTATCGGCATACTTGTCGTAAAAGCGCTGCTCACATTTACTTTGTTTGTGTAGGGTTTGATCCAGTTCCTGTATCCTGATCGACGCGCAGTCTAGTCTGTACGTACCTGCACACCACCACCGCAATCACCATAATGGCTCTTACATGCACCTGTTTGTTTACTGTCCATATCTTTACGCCAGTGAATGCAGATGAAAATATAGTTAATCAGTGATATACCACAAGACGGAATAGTATGAGTTCTTGAAGAAAGGAACTACTGTTATGCCAATGCACTCACCCTTGAATGCATGCACAAAGTATGCTCAACTGAGTCGAACGAAAATGGGACTGAACCTATTGTAGGCTATCATCCTTCCGATACGTCCCGCTGATCCAATCGTAGGAGCATCGTAAATGTTTTTAGTACTGTTAGATGAACCTTATCCATTTATTAAAGGAGGTTACTTTCCGTTTTCAGGGACACAAAACTTAGCATCTGACTCCCATTCGTGGAATTTATAGGTCGTGTAACCCGAAAGGTTCGATTCCACCCTGGCCTATTGAATCATTTATTAGTAATATGATGGAAAGGGCGAAAATGAATTCTCGGCCCATCAAGGTAGTAACATCCGGCTGTCATCTGGATTTTGAATCCAGCCTACATATAGTCATCCAGTGTAGGATAAGATCAATTCTAGTGCTTCTTCCGAGTTATTTATAACATTTTGACAAACGAGATAATAAGAGTAGATACTTACTTCCGTTCATTCTCAAAAATCAATCAGCCATTGACGGCAGTGATCTGGGCTGCAATTAGGCTGAACTTCAGTGAAAAGCCAAATAATTGGAAATCTGGAAACAGGAGGAGTCTTTCAAATCAGCGCTCAGGTTGACGAATTTGCACGAAAATTATTACACAAGCGGTCCAAAGAAATCATCCCATTTCCTACTGTCCCAAAACATGGGGTAGGTTAGTCTTATGAATCCCAACAAGTTCTACCAGCTTACACGCACTGGTTCAAGTATTCACACTTTTCTCCCATACCATGTACTTTCTACGGCTACTTATATTCCGACCTTTACTCGCCAGAGATTGCAATACCCACCGAGGAATTTTTTTCTGAGGTTACGAACAACAAAGCCTCAGCTACCACAACCTGTTACTATTTTAGCGTTAGATTTACTGAGTTAATTTGGGTATTCACTACTCTTCGGTGAATTTCGGCATTGCTTAAATGGTATTCACGTAAGATTCCAAGATATGGGTGTCCAGTTACCTACAACTTTCGTGAATCACCCATTCAAAATAGCGAGGTTAATCAGGTATACACAGATGGCCTAACTGCTGCAAAATATGGCGCCCAGTGGCAGCTGGCTCATTCCTTGAGTTTCTAACTGCTATTTTGACTACTGAAAAAGATACCAGTAGCTAAATTTTGCCCCCCGTTTACGTCAGTCGACAACAAAATTGGGTTGCCCACTCGAAAAGACGATCAACGACACCGGGATTCGTCAGTTATGCCTGGAAAAATTCTGTACTTACCGCAATGTGATCGCAGAACTACTTAAGTAGGTCAACAGTCCCGTCAGAAGGATTTCAACCAATGTGAAATCGCTTATGGCAACTGAACTAGTCACATTGGTCAAATTTGCACCCCTAGCATGGAATACCCGAGCTCAGCCACAACCTTTGGAGCATTCGCTTGGTGGTATATCATTCATCAGCTCAGTATTTTTCATCAATAAGTTTGCAACCTAATCTTGTATATTCACAATTTTTGCCCTCGTGTGAGGGACTTCAGTGAATCTGAGTCACTGAATACAACTATTGCCGGTTTAATAATCGCAGAGGTTCTGAATGCTAATTCTATTTGAGACGGGACCACCTACGAGTTTGGTTTTTCCTCTGGCACAGCATGGTTTGCTGTTGGGGAAACTCAGCCCGTCAGAAATCAGCCTTTCTCTTTATGAATCCACAAAATCCATTGCAAAGTCACTGAGAAGTGTTTTTTATTATGCACAGGAAAGCCGGCAACTCACTTGAATTTCCTTCGATGAGCACTATTTTCAATAGTCATTAGTTTGTGAGACAGCAAGAGAGAGACCCTTCTGAGGGTTGCTCTAAGCCATGTCTGTTACTGGTCCAGGTTTTCCCACTCATCTCATTCATAATTTGTACCTTCGTGCATAACGTGAGTGTCCCTAACGTACTCCTATTATTCAGTTATACTGATTTTTTCTGTTTCTGCCCGACAGCTCAGAAGCATATGAACAAAAACGAAAAATTTGTGCTTCTTTGCAAGAGTGTGAAGAGTAGACCATATCAGTCATGGTGAGGATACAAATAAACCGTTTGAATTCAAAAGTCATCCTCCATACCAAAAGTTGAATCTGAACAGGTTGCGTACGGGAGAAGGGACGTGTTAACCGTGTTTTTAGACAGACACCCTCGCCGTTCAATTGCTACCCAAAGCAAGTAGTGATTGATAGATACGCTGAGATGATTAATTCAAGCAGCGATGGAAAATTTTACAAAATCCAGAGAACTAATTTACCTGAATGGAATGTGTAGAGCTTCTGAATTGGAGCCCACAAGATCCTCCTACCCTGATTACTTCGGACACAAAGTGTCGCAGCCAGTGGCTCGGTTGTATTCGAGCTCTTCCTTCGTTGGCGTGACTTTCATGCTTGACTTCCTTGTCTGTGTAGTCGATTTTTAACTCTTGGAACTATTTCTCTCCCCATTCCATTACCATTTTGGGGTAGCAACCAGAATCAGAACACATAAATTTGAGGTTAATGGTTGCAACGGCTGGACGGAACAGAACTGAACTGATATGCTTAGTTGCATCCAGTTTTTGTCCAAAAAATCTCTTCTTTCATAGCAAATAATAAATCAGTATATTCCATTACCAGTCTACATGTGTTCTGCTTCCTGTCTGAACTAAAAGATAAGGAGGAAGTCATTTACCAGTATCCAACACGCCCTAGGTCGGATGTTGAAAAATTCCATAAAAACGGAGATTGCTTCAAACTATCACTGATGTTTTTCATGAGTACACTCATTACAACCGGAAGGAGTTTGCTTGTTTGTGTTTTGTCCGTGACTGCAGTCTAACAGGGCAGATTACTTTTTGTCTGTGTATGTGTGTTGCGCCACTCGAAGTCCTCATTCGGATCAGGGATACTTGGATTGCCAAAAATTCCCGGTCCGATGATTGTCCAATTTCTCGTGCAAATAACCATAAAGTCCACGACCAAATGGCGCACGTGGTTGTGGATGATGCCATGGCATATGGCGTGTACTAAGTTGCGTCGCGTATCGATCGTCACGTCTACATCCAATGCAGGCACCCACATGTAGAGCACAGCATGTTGGACAATATTTGTAGGCCAACACATCTTCAATTCGAGGCACCTGATCTGGTCGATAATCCTTCAGACGACGATAACGATGAAAATCGGATGCTTTGTAACGGTTTTCTGGCAGTGAAGCTTTGTCCGGAGCATTCTTACTCCAACCCGGCTGAATGGGATGTAGGTCACGTTTGGTGGGGTTGTATTGTCTTAGAACAACCCCACTTGATGGTGGACCCAATAGTTGACTGTCAAGATCCACATCTGTGTAGACGGTCTCATACTGACCTGTAACACCGGTGATACTGGTCTGATTAGCTTGGTTGAACTGCGCAGCCGGAAGTAGAGGAAATTGAGGCGACCGATCAATCGGATAACGATACGAATAGTCCACGTGCGTTGTCATTGATACCTGGTAAAAGTGAACACCCGGGACTGGCCAACAGTTTTATCCAAATGATGGAAAATAATAATGGATCAGAAGAAAATCAATTCTCTAGAAAACGTCCATATGTGTGTGAACTGGCTGTGCCAATGCGTCCTTGGTTACCTCAGGGCGTTGTTATGGCAACAAAAATGCAAACGAACCAATCAACCGATCAAATTTAATCAAATACCTGGAGGTATTTTTGCGTGTGTGATATTCAATGTGCTGTCTAATAATCACAGTAACTTCATTGCGAGTGATTTTCATAATTCACGCGGAACCGGTACGTTTACCTACCAGGTTTTTTTTTTACAGTCTACTAAGCCATGATTTAGATGAAATATTTGACATTTCCGAAAACAAGCACGTGAAATTTGTACTCAAATTAATAATGATGCAGTCCATTTCCCACCGGTTTTTATGTAATGCATTCGTTTCGCTTAGGCCTCCGTGGAGATGTTCATCATCGATCATTTATTTTTGCATCCAGTAGCAAGGGGACACAATGTTTTCTTGGTTTTTTTTGTTTTTGTTTCAAATGAGAAAGGCCACAACTCTTGCTGACAGGTTGTATCAATGACAGTCGATTAATCATTATCTGTCAATTAGTAAAGGGAAACACAAGCTTAAATATCTCATAAATGTACTTCGGGCTGTCCTAAGAAAATCCGTAGCAGTACTGCACTCTAAGCTGTGATGGCTGGAGATTACCGGTGCCTGTTAAACGACAGCTATCGTTTACTGGGCACTGGCGATCCTTTAGCTGTCATGGCATGCGGTGCATGATCAAACCTTTCCGGCACAACCATGTCGCACAAGGTCACATCACGTGTGTCCACTGATCCAGTTAGTGGGCTTGGTGGCCTTAAGTGAGTCACGTGAATGGCTGTGTCCTTGGCGTGAAAAACCAATCCCCATCACTTTCCAAGTAAACCAGCCGAATGAGCGCACTAAAATCCCAGTAGAGGAAATTGAGACAATCAGCAGAAGCAAACAAGTGAATGGAGATTCGCATTGTAGGCGTAAGACAATCAGATGAGAACCGAAGAAGGATTGACCAGCGTTTAAGGAAAGGTGACGAAATAAGACTTTTTTTGTTACCGTCTCGCGATGAATATCAGCACCTTCACTGCCATCACCAAATACGACAAATAATCTGGCCTAAAAAGAGGATTCGTTAAAAAGTTAAACTTCTAATGAATTCGCTATGAAGTTGTGCTTATTGGTGGGGAGAATCTTACGATCACTTTCATTTGGGTGAAAAAAGGAACTGATACACCCGAAACTATTCATCAGTTTATTCCCTACTGATCGCCTTCTTTTTGGTTATTCAACCAGTCGAGTGAAACAGGACCGATGTCAAACGGAGATAAATTCAAGATGTCATTGAGCTACAGATACATGTCTACATTTTCTGCATAGAGGAAACTAATTACCACATGCGGTGCTTGCGGACACGAACAGATTAGGGAAAGACAGATTGTGCAGCAGTACTTTGCCATCAAACAAAGGAGCACCACCCCTTCCCCAATTCTGTTGGTTGCTGTTCTGCTTTTCTTCAGTCTGACCATGGAAGTGTTTAAATAAACGGTTAAGTCACTTCTACAATAAAAAAACGGGGAATCGATTTGCAGCATTCCGGACCGTCAGACTGTCACAAATCTTGGGTTCGGTATGCTGGTGTAGTTTCGCAAACAAACAGTGGATCGGCTTTCGCTCGTTTTATGAGGTGCATTTGATGGACAATTTCAAAAGCGATTCGGATTTGTAAACCTGTTTTCCCTTGATGATTGATGTGATAAATTGTTTGTTTTTCTTGATTAAACCCCACGGAAACTTTCCGTTGAATGCTGAAAGACGGAAAAACGTGTATTCTCCACGTACACAATTTAGTGAATGTTCACGAGGCTACAAAACCCACTGGCTGGGTCCAAGTTCACATTTGGTTTGGCTCTGTGCGGTGAGAGTATGCCATGGCGGTCGAACGACCAGCAGTAGTAGTCGCATCTGTTTGCGGTGTTTATTGACCAGGCGATCAACGAATGCCCTTTCAAAGTACTTTTCTTTGCCGTCTTCATATACAATCTTTTAGACCAAATCACCAACTGTTTTACCGTTTCTCGCTGTTTATCACTGTTTGGCTTTAACGGCTGAAACGTGACTGTTGCTTGTCAACACTACCTTATTTTTCATTTTGACTCTTGGATTATATGACCAAACGGACCATTACTGAGGTTGGATTTCACATATTCAAGAACTCTGTAAACTGTACAGTACTGTGGCATAAACGATTTCGACTCCCGATCAAAGAACGGTCTTGTATCTTGGCTAAACACTCGAATTGGACGAAACTGACTACGAATCTCGTATTGTCAGGCTGATTGGGAGAGTCTAACGAGCATATAAAACCACTGGGACGTGAACACGCGTATCTCAATCCTCGTTGGTTCTGTCCAGATACAACAGTGGCTAATAGGCTGTCGGAAGTGATTACTAAACACTGGGAAAACCTGTACCTTGGTCAACGTTACAATTTTTTCAATCCAAATTTACCATTTATGACATCCGGGGACAGAACTTTGTCAAATGGAATCTTCTAGTAGCTATTTTTCATAAAACTGACTTAATTATTAAAATTAGTAGACTATTTTGAGGAGGTTTCCCTTTTTTACGTAATTGCTTCTTCCCAGGTCAATTTTGGGGGGCTCAGGTGAATCATCCTTTTATTTTCAACATTCGAGACAGATGAATATGAAACCGAATAAACGAAAGAAAGATAGTAAGGCGAGGGGAACTTCTGTTCAATTTATCCCTCAAGACACAACTATGCCTGGTACTGGATAACTTGGAGAAAACTACCACTGTTTGAGCATCAATATCTGAAAAGTACTGTTCGAATAAGGTGGGGTGTCCTGTCAGCAATTCCGCGGTTAGGCAAACAGAATGATTATATATATATATATATATATATATATATATATATATATATATATATATATATATATATATATATATATATATATCACGCAGTTGCTTGCGAGTAGTGTGTGGGATTGATGAATATTTGTTTAGCCGACTGTCCTTCGGGAGCGGGATGGCGCAGCGATAATACACACACCTTCGTTGGGTGAAATGGCCCGAGTTCAAACCCTAGGTGTGGCAGAGGATATGCACCACCGATGAGCTCTAAAAAGAGCGAATCTCGAGTTTGGTGCTTCCGAGTGCAGGTTGGTCGGATTACCTGAGGTTTGTGCTTGAAAGGTGAAGTCCGAAGGACAGTCAGCTAAACAAAGAATGATAATAAACGAACGAGGGAAAAAGATATTACATCGGCATTGTTCTTGAGATCAGTTCTGCTTTTCGTTATGGATTTTGTGAGAAAATTGCAAGGATACCGTAGTGACCCTCACCACGCCGAGGAAATTAACATTTTCCGAATACCCGTTTAGACTTCTTTTCTCTGCGATCTGTTCGAACGCTCAATTTTGACAATGCTATGTTTCTCCCGTTGTGTACTTCTTAATAAACTGTAAAAGCCCGAAAACTCAGTCGAATTCGCATCTGCCTACTTTCGATCTTAGCAGCCCGCGCGCGCGCGTACGATTCGCTTCCTGGTCGCCACTGCTTTTGGTTTGCCTTTCGTGCGTACAAATTTAACACGGATCTGGCATAGACAACGTGCCAAAGAGACCATGGAATAATAGGAAAACAATATACGAAAAGAAGAAGGACAGAAATATTAGAAAGATTTTTTTTACAAGTTTTTCCACACACGGTATTTTGTTTTTTTTTGTTGTTGTTCGCGACGTTTGTGGTTTTCATATATGGAAGGGAAAGGATGGGGATCCAGCACAGCATTCCATACAGCATTGACGCCACTGACACCGGTTTCGGGCCATATCAGCCCGCGTACCAGGCCAACTGTTTTCGGTGTCATTCTTGCTCCAACCTGGTAGGCGAGAGGGCTCCACTGCGGCTAAAGGGGAAATCAGCCTTTTTAAACTTCTCCTCCAAGTCATCGGTTGTCCACCACACCGCCGTTTTCAGTCCTGTCCAGCTAGCGCGATTAAAGCGCGGCGAGGTAAAAGCTGAGAGGGCATCCGCAAGACATGACCTAACCACCGTAGCCGACGAAGAGAAACAGTTACCCTGAGTGATGAACAGTCCATCCCGAATACTCTCCTCCGCACTTCGTCATTACTGACGTGATGCTGCCACCATACTCGTGTGATTTTCCGTAGGCACCGGTGGTCGAATAAGGTCAGCCGGGGCAGATCCTCTTCTCTGACTGGTCAGGTTTCGCATCCATAAAGTAGCACCGAGCGAACTACGGTGCTATAGACTCTACCCTTTAGGGAAACCCTGATGTCGTGATGACGCCACAGGTGCCTTAGATAAGCAAAAGCCGAACGGGCCTTAGAGATGCTCAGCGAGATCTCGTCTCCAACACCTCGACCAGTGGAAATACAACTGCCCAGGTACACAAAGCTGCTGACAGTTTCCAAACGTTCCCCACAAAGAGTGAGCGCAGGAGAATCTCGTTGCCAGTCTTGAAGAAGCATTTTGCACTTGGATGGAGAAAACTGCATACCATACTCGGTGACTTCGACGGCCATTTGGTTTAAGGCATCTTGGACGACTTGAGGGTCATCTCCCAACAAGGCGACGTCGTCAGCATAATCCAAGACAACAACTCTGGTGCCAGGTAGAAGTCCCACTCCACTGTTTGTAACACCATTAAAAGCTCTTTCAAGCAGATCATCCATTGTGAAGTTGAAGAAGAACGGGGAAATAGGACATCCTTGCCGAACGCCACTTGGGACGGCAAAGGACTCGGATAGTTGCCCAAAGACCCTTACTCTGCCCGAGGTCTGTCTATAGAAAGCTTTCAGAATGGAAGCGTACTTCTCGGGCAAGCCGTTCAACAGACAAGTCCATAGGGCAGTCCTATCGACAGAGTCAAAGGTGGCCCTAATGTCCAAAAACACAACGATAGTTGGCCTTTGATACACGTGGCGGTGTTCAAGCAGGAGGCGAAGAGTTGAGATTTGGTCCGTGAAACCGCGGCCGGAACGGAACCCAGTTTGTTTTTCACGACAATGGGGTTCGCGCAATGGAGAAAGTCGGCGGGGGATAATGGACACTAGGAGTTTTGAAGCGACATAGATCAAGCTAATTCCCCGATGATTGGAACACAGCGTACGGCTACCTTTTTCAAAGATGGGCCGGGCTTTTGCTCTCGCCCTCATACTTTTGTGTAAAAACACCTCCGTCCCGAGAAGGCAGTGTGTGGGACTTCTTCATCAGAAGCTATTTGGTACACGTGGTCATCTGGGAGCATTTCGAGAGGCTTTCAGGGCGAGCAGCCAACCCGGAGCTTTTCAAGCTCAGCTTATATCGGTGTCTTTTTTACACCACCATATATACAATACACCTTCACATCTGTGTGCCAACTTGAGTCTTCTCTGTTCATTCGATAGAGGGGATTATATTGGTATTCCGCTTTCAGAATGGATAGAATACATTTTCGGGGGTAAAAGCCTGTTCGTCTCCTATTGTGCAATGTCTAACTCATTCACCCAAATATGAGTAACACGTGACCAAACAAACGGATTCCAAATCAAAACGAGAGTGGTCCAAAGTTCTACGTCAATAAACTAACAAGGCATAAACGCACAAAACATATGCAAACCTCAGTTATGCGTCCGAAACAGTTGTCAGACGAGAATCAAAGTTCGTCTAGATCCACGATCAAAGGCAATCAACAAGATGGAGTCTGGCCAGGTCAAAAATGCCCCACGGTCAAATAAGCAACATATACACAAAAGCTTTAAAATATGTTTGATGATGTGTATTACGCAGTATGCAAGATCCAGTGAGGAATTCATGCTCTAGAGAAATGGGCACTTACGTAAAATATTGGCTGAGGGTTTTCCAAGCAAGAGTTACACCAAGAACTATGTAAGTACAACCAGGTCGTTCGTTTCCATTTTATTCTGAAGACCATGGAATTC
Source organism: Fasciola hepatica (assembly GCA_948099385.1). Lineage (NCBI taxonomy): Eukaryota > Metazoa > Platyhelminthes > Trematoda > Plagiorchiida > Fasciolidae > Fasciola > Fasciola hepatica. Next base: position 7,113,086 of record CANUEZ040000182.1, on the reverse strand, counting down.
TAAAGAAGCCTCTTCCTTGTTGGGGAATTGATTGTTGTCTCCACTCATAAAAAGCGCTCGCGCAGTGATTGCGCTAAACATTGGGGTGTTAACCTTATCACAGCAACGTCGAAGCTGCTAGCGTCTGTCATACTTCATAGTTTGTACCAAACATGTGAAGATCAGACCTGCAAGGAGCAGACTGGGTTCTGCGCCAATCGTGGATGTGTCAATCAAATATTTCCACTCCGAAAAGTGCCGAAGCACGGTCATAGCTTCCAAAGACCAGTGATAGTCGTGTTAGTAGACTTTCGGGCGACCTTCTACCCTGTTGATAGGACTGCACTGTGGAATTGTTTCTTGAGAAGGGGAGTACCTAAGCAGTGCGTCACCTCTCAACGAATTGTATTGTCACACCTCAGGCTGGGTTAGAGCCTACGGCTAGCTTTCACCCTCTTAGTACTCCCCAGTGGAGTACGACAGTATTGCCTCATATCCCCATTTCTCTTCAACTCTGCCACAGAGGATGTTCTGTGGAATGCTGTGCCTGTCTTTTAAAAGGTGGAATTGGACTTCTACTAGAGAACAGAAACTTTGACTTGGAAATAGCCGATGATATCGTCTTGCTGAGTGACAACGCACAGTCAGTACAACACTGAATCGCTTGGTGATTGAGGTATCTAGGGTCCATATACTCTCTGCGCCTTACACGTGGGAAGTATTTTTGTAAGACGGACAGTAAACTTTGCCGGCATTAGTCCTGTGTGGTGATCAGCTCGAGTTGGTCGGCAAATTTAAGTACATTCGGAGCTTGATAACAGCTGAAGTTGGTGTCGGAAAGAGGGTCATTTCACAAATAACGAGAGCTAGAGCATCTTTCGTAAACCTGCGACACCTGTGGCGTCGCCGTGACGCCCGGCTCTTTTTTGAGGGATGGGTATTCATCGCCGTGGTTCGTAGTGTTTTATTCTATGGTTGCGAGACCAGGCCACTTCGTGCTGAGGATACTCGGCGTCTTTCCGCTTTCGACAGTTGATGTCTGCGAAGCAATCCTCGTGCGTGGCAGGATAACCGAGTGAGTAATGACGAGATGCACCGTCGTGGGTTAGGCACGCATAGCCGTTCCCTCAAAGAAGTGGTCTCTCAGCACCGCCTCCGGTGACTCGAGCATGTTTTACGAATGCCTGCTCATCGTCTACTCTTCCGTGCTCCATCTACACGTGCTTAGTAAAGCTGGAAGAAGTGACGCAGCTGTCAGACTATAACTTGGTGTGAGGGTATAAATAAGCTACCACCCACACTGACTTCAGTAGGTGCATACATCCTTCCTGGCTGGGGCCCAAGAGATGGAGATTGTCGTTGGTTAGAGACATTGAGGGACAAGGCTCAGAATGTAAATTAGTGGCGCGAAAGCTATGCAGAGTCTCTGTCGAACTCTCGTGCTCCGTAATCACAGAATTATCACTCAGACAATCAAAATGGCAAAGGACATCAAAAGGAGTACGGTTAAAAAGCAAAAAAGGTCAAAACGTATAGTGGGTTTCCTACTAAATACTTCTTATTCTCTGTTTTGTTTCCTTCACCCGTTCTTTGTAATGGATGTTGTTGCGATGTTTCAACGCTTGACTCCAAACCGGTATGATATATATATATATATATATATATATATATATATATATATATATATATATATATATATATATATATATATATATATATATGGGGAAGATAAACCAATTCAAACAACTCGTGGCTTGGGGCGACATCCGCTTATCTACCAGGAGTTAAGTACCCACCGCGGTAATTGGGTCTATCCCCGTGTACGGCTCAGAAACGGCCGTTACGAGTAAAATACACCCGAAGACCATCGCGCTGATATGAGCGTGATAGAAACATCAGATCAGCAATGCTGGGGTTAGGCGCAGGGTGCTTTAGTTCAAAGGCCAGTTCATGAAGCAAGTTTTTAATCTGAATAATTTGATGTGGTAGAGACGTGGTACGCGTTTCCACAGTTTGGATGCATTTTGAATAAAATTTATTCATGCGGGCTGACGTGCTTTATTTGCCTCAACGATTCCCATCGAGTAGTGGTATTTCAGGTGAAAATAAGTTACAACGAAGATAGGTGGCTCGGAAAGCACCATTATATACTGCACAAAACCAGGAAGTTGAATTCCGAGGAAAACCTGAAACCAAGTATGGCTTGCTCAACGTCTCTTGCTATTGATAAACGCATTCACCTGGGAGTGGTAGCAGTCGGCGTAGAAACCTCGGTTGGGTGATGGGAGCCCGGACACCACTTTGGCAGGGAAGGAACTTGCAGAGAGTTAAAAAATTAGAGGGGATCAGTCTTCATTAGCAGTAAGCACAGTACATGGTACCCAGGTCATCCAACCAACCAAACTGCACATACAACTCGTCTCCTTGGTCAACAACAAAAAGGCAGAGAACCTAGAAGCATTCATTATTAAAGATCCGCCGATAAGAGCACCTAAGTCTACGTAATAGATTTTGAGTCCGAGGCCGCATCTGGAAGCGGTCATAATGGAGGAGTGGCAGAATAACGAAATAGACCTGTTGGTTGGTTGTGACGTACCAGAAGCACAGTGGGTCCTGGATCAAAGAATGGGGAGCCGTGAATCACCGTATGCCTTGCGCACAACATTTGATTGGACCTTACATGGTAGTACAAACGGAAGATACGGTCAGCAGATCCAAACCAAATGCACTTCAGGGGGAAATGGCGAACAATAAACAGACATTCTAACACCTGTATAATGCCGAGTTTGCTAACGTGGCCATTGACAGAGATGCCTAGTTACAAGGAAGGGTCTTAGCTCTAACAATGGCAGAGGAGAATGTCAAGCATGTACCCGATCGTTCTGATGTCCCAGTGCAGTGGAGACTCAGCCTAAAACCAATGCCAAACAGCCGAGAAATGGCCCTGAAAAGATTATGCTTCCTCAGAAATAGGCTAATTCGAGAACCGCAACTAAGGATAGAATATATGCGAGCCATGCGACATAACATAGATTTGAGTTATTTGGAAAGAGCAGGGGTGGCAGTAATAGACGAAAATTTGATGTGGTATCTACCCCATCACCCGGTCATAAATCCAAAGAAACCGGGAAACGACAGAGTGGTCTTTGATCGTGCCGCGAAATGTCAGGGTGTGTCACTCAACGACCATATACTACTGGCCCAGAGCGGAAGACTCCACTATTCAAAGTTCTATGTCATTTTTGGATTGGAAATGTAGCCGTCTCCGCGGATATACATGAAATATTCCTGCAGGTTAAGATGTCCGTTAAAGATAGAGGCACCTCCCGTCTTCTCTGGTGGCCTGAAGACAATATGGACCAGATACTCGATGAGCACAGACTGATATTTCATCCATCTGGAACAGTGTCATCACCTTTCTGCGCTAGCTTTGCTCTCCAGAAAACTCTCAAGCGTTCTGCTGATACCAACAATTTATTACGAAGATTTCGTGGTTTCATTCAATGATTCGCGCGCTGTCATTCAATACCTGCTGTTCTGTTCAGACAACCACTAACCACGCACTGGGTGCGGCGGTTTGGGTTGCTATCTCCTAGCGGCAACCTCAAAAGGAAATAATGAAGGAGAAAAGAGTATAATAGGAGTAAGAAGAGAACTACAACGATAGAATTAAGTCGATGAAGAAAGTTTGTGAATGCAAGAGCGCCACTGATCGCGGCGTCTAGCCATATCCTCCAACGTATCTAACCATTGAGTGGGAGGGTCTCTTAGACCCACCCAGGAAGTATAACACGCCCTACATAGCCAAGTCCACTAGCTAGGCATTCGATATATGACTGAAATGACTACCATTCTAAAGGCAAGATGATTCAAGCTTACAAAATGGACTTCCAATAGCCTTGAGGTGTTGAAATTTATCCCGAAGTCGGAGAAGACCGACTGCGAGAGAGAGATTTTGGGATCATCGTTATAAATGGAGCCTATACTCTTATCTCAACGGGATGCCAAAAGTAATAAGTTCATATTCTATCTTGACCTACCCAAAAGACCAGGCACACAACAGCTCAAATTCTCTTTTTACTTTCTCTTTATTTATTTCACAACAAAGTACGGCAGTTCAGGAATGGGGTCGCTGCCCATAAAAGGCTGCCGAAAGAGGAATCCTGTTGTCAGTCTCAAGCCTCCATAACCCTTTGCGCTTCGCTTCACCATGGCGACTACTTGGAAGGAGCTTGCTCCAATTACTGTGCCAAAGAGAAACGGTCAAGGACGAACCTCTCCAGGATTATGACGACAAGCGACGGTGTGACTGGTTAGACAGCTTAGGTCAGCTCTTCGAGATCAAGATACCGAGACTTTTGACAGAAGCCAAATGCGCACGCGAAGTTTTCAGATACATCCGAAGTGGGTTATGGGGTGGTAGTTTACGACTGCTGGACAGATGAAAATGGCGGTCGGCACGATCAGATAGTATTTTCGAAGGCTAGAGTAGCCCCACTGAAGATTACATCCGTTCCGAGATTGGAACTGACAGCAGCAGTACTGTCCGCGAGAGCAGCCATAATGATAAAGTAGACTGGGAATCGAAAATTTTGGACGGATTTATCCGTTATGGTGCATTACATAAACAACACCCACACTCGCTTTAACCACTTCGTGGTCAACGGATTCACAGTGATTCGTGAGTTGACCAAGGCCGACCAGTGGTGCTACGTACAATCTGCCAGTAACCCAGCCGACTTCTGTTCGAGGGGCTTAAGAACACTAGAGAAACTGCAAATTCGGACAATGGGGCCCGAGTTCCTAGCTGAATCACGAGACGTGGCTGGTTTTATCAAGACTTAAACTTGCAGGTAATGATATGGAAACAAAACGATTAATATTGACCAAAAATTCTACTGAAAGCGATAGCCTAATGGAGAAACTGTGTTACTTCCCAGAATGGATTAAAATGTTGAGGGCCGTGGTCTGGAGGACAAGGTACAAGGTACTGATGATGATTATGAAAGGTTCACGACCAAAAACCAGGTTAACTATAGGAAAAATGCAGCCAGGAGAGTTGAACCAAGCCGGAATCGACGTTCTGTGTCTATTACAACTACATGTTTTCTCATCTGAGACCTGTTAGCTGTCTAGGACTGATCATAGTACCAAGAAAAGTAAGCTTTTAGATAGTAGTATCTGAAAATTGAACCTTGTACTAGCCACTGGGGTATTGAGAGTCGGGGAGAGGTTAATAAATTCGAACCTAGAATGCGAAGTGGAACATCTTATAATAGTTCCCTGTAACCACCGCATTACGAGATGTTTGACGAGTCACTTACATCAAGAAGAGGGGCAAGCAGATTTAAGCCACTTGTCGAATACTATTCGTCGTCGATTTCGGGGGACCAGGGTACGGGCAACAGTCAAACGAGAGATCGGTTATTGCCTAGTGTGTCGTCGTTGAATGCGGTAGCGGGGAAACAAATAGTGGCCCCCATTCTGGCCGTGAGAGTTCAACCGAGATGATGTCTATCCGTGAAGATCGGTGCCCATTATTTTGGCCGTTTATTTTTGCGACGGCAAAAGAGCACAAAGGTATGGCTTCCTGATAATGTTCACAACCCAGAGCAGTTCATCTCGAAGATGTACATTACATGAATATCGACTCCTGCCAAATGGCATTCCAAAGTCTTGTTGCCAAGCAAAGCGTTCCAAGGAACATATATTCAGACAATGGTTCAAATCTCGTTGGAGCACAACAGGAGTTACAGAGGTTAGGGAGTTTCCTGGACCGTGTTAGAATACGAGACAAAACCTTGACTAGAGGAATACAGTGGCACTTTAAACCACCCTGTGTCAGTCATCGTGGTGGCTTTACGAAAGACTGATATGGTATGCCAGGAGAACACGCACGACTCTAGTCTCACAACAAATCCTCGACAATGAGAAGCTAAGTACCCTAATGGCTGAAGTAGAGCACATATTGAACAATAGACTTTTAATGTCGAATTTCCCGGACCCTGAAAATGAGCCGGCCCTTACTCCCAATGATCTGTTGTCACGGCGGTCAAACGCAGCACCGGTAACCCCGAAGACACTACGTGGAAAGCATATCACAGGATGGAAGCAGGTCAATCATTCTACACGGGCGTTCTGGAAACTTTGAATGAGGGTGTGCTTACCGACACTTCAGCTTCGTCAAAAATCGATCGTCAAAGAAAGATAGTTCAAACGTATTTGTGTCGTCATCCTTGTGGAGAACCAAATACAACGAAGATGAATGGCCTATTGAGTGATCAAAGAGTTTCCTCCGGAAATCGATGGCCTCGTTCTTGCGATGTTAGTGAAAACAGCCGAAAGAGCTTCACTGCGAGGTGTCCGTAATATGTGTTTGCTCGAAGTGGACAGCGCGGCGGTGGCACCTTCGACGAGACAGACTGAACACAGACAAGTTTGAAGGAATGTATCTCACATCCCTGGTACCGATTCATGCTGAGTTTATGTCCCTTGTCTCCGATGTATTTCCCAAACGACCTCAACTCTGTGCCCAAAGTTGAAAGTATATTTTAATCTAATTTGACACGATATTCACATTCTGCAATGGAGTTAATTCGTAAAAGCTCCAAATCATCCCATGAATTGAAACTGTTTGTGAAATAATAGGAACTTTGGAACAACCACTTATCGACGGTTCGTCGAAAGATCTTTAAATCCGAAACTTCTGCGTATTAGTATTCAACCATTGTCCTTGTTGATACATGCTTTGTTACGAACGTAATCCGGAAATGATTACCTCACTAGAACTGAACTCCCGAACCTTCAAGCACCTTGTAAATATTTCGATTCTTTGTCAAGAAACTTCATTTTCAATTTTCCTATGTATTTTGCTCCCTGTTAGGAGGCATTCTTACGTTCCTTAAACTGTCTACACATTCCCGCTTTGCCGAAACGTATATATCGACAGAAAACATCACCATCATCATTCCGGGAAATACCTGCGCAGAGCGTCTTCGAGTCCTCCACATGCTTACTCCTAGACTTCAGGGCAAGCGAGGGAGTTTGACAGAAGAATGTGTTTTGATCTGTCCCACTAACTCGATTGAAACGTCTATTCTGCCTGCGAATCATCTCACTTCATCAGTTTAAAACATTGGATATTCTGGGTTGTTGGTTTATGTATCCCTCGTTGCACACAACATACTGGTCCGACCGGTTTGAATGACCAAGCCTTGGGGCTTAAACACCGCTGACAGGATTCATCTACCATTCTGTCGATCCGTGCGATCGATCGGCTAACCAGTTGCTCACGCTCTCTTGGGCTCGGTTTGGGGTAGGTGCTGACTCACTGTCTGGCAGCGAGGCTAAGCCGTCAATCAAACGGTGTCAGATCATCCCCTCACAATAACGTGGTAAAATGGCTGTCATATATATATATATATATATATATATATATATATATATATATATATATATATATATATAAGATTTCTGTGCCATCTCAGGTCAAAGAGGGAAGTCGAGGGTCGCGCTTTTGGCCAAATACGTCGCCAATAATTACAGTTTTCGAAGAAGCTTCCAGATGAGGTCGTCAGTGGCACGATAGCCGAGGGGATTAAGAATGCGATGGGCGGTTGTTGTGTTTGGTATACTTTGAGTAATTTAATGTGGACCCAAGGCCTAGAAACCGTCGATCATCCCTTCATCCCTTCAAGTAACGGACACCGCACCAAATCTTACTTTTCAGAAGTGAAACTATCACGCACTATTGGAAGCTATGAAAACGCAGTGATAAGAAAGCTATCGGAATGCACGACTGGTTCCATTCACACAACTTTCCACAAAAACTGAACGTATCGCATACCAAGTCGATCGGTTTACGTTCCATGAAAGTGACTAATCGAACAGGATCACCTCAAGCATACTGAAGCAAGAAATAGCCATTTAGCTCAGATAGCACGCACGGATCTAGGGCCACAGTTTATTCATAAACTCGCCAATACCCTATTACTGTACTCATTGTCTGTCTCTCATCATTCTTTCGGGTCTTAATGTTGTCATCGTTCGTGTTTATGACTGTTGATGTCCCAATATCCCTCCTTTCCCTTTGATTCACAACTGTCTGTCCCTGTGGCTCCCAGCCCCCTGGATGATTGTTAACTTTTGTCTAATACACGGTTCCACCCGGTCTCCGTCTTCTTGGTGTGCCTGTGCGTGAAGTGCATGACTTGTTAGACGTCGGTCCAGTATTCGTCTATGGATTGCTAACACCAGGTTGATTTTAGACCGGTTGCTATCTCGCCAATTCACCCAGATCCGCCTAGCCCACCATACTCAAGTAACGGCCAGAATGGAGGCTGCCATCTTGTTGTTCGTCTAACGTAAGTGTTGGTGCCTGTGGATACACTTCACTGAGCCTCGGCTCACGGAGTCTTTCTTTCTTTCGTGCTTTTACAGACAGCACACGTGCAAGCCCGCGGCGGAACAGCATTGCCCCTTCCGTGTTACACGCATCTGCCTGACCCACATGCCATGACTCTAAATGCGACGAAGTTAATTTTAAGAAAGGAAAATATCAGGATTATTTTTCTTTATCTTCATCGAGAATAAAACCTGAATGAAAAATATACCTAAAACAGAAGCATTTATAAATACATTGCCGGTTCACTTCTATTTGTTCGATGAACTGAGCTAAAGAGCCAAAACATGGGTTCGACTGGTTATTCTGAGTTTTTGTCTAATTTCAGGTTCGGTAATCATGACATGAAGAAAAATTATCGGTTCGAATAAGTTATCTCAGTCATAAATAAGATAATATTTTCTGCTGACCTAAATAAATTTAAGTTAGGGTTTTATCAAGTGTAACTGTAATCAAAGATCGCTTCACTTAGATGTGTCATAACGATTTTGAAACGGTGAGTTAATTACCCCAATCACGGTGTCAACAAACATCTGCGGAATATGCTTACCAGTTGTTGCATTTATGGTCCACGAAGATCAATTTTGTGGTTGTTTTTATTCTGTGACTGACAGTCGCCTGAACGCACAACCGGGGTCGTCTTGTGGTCTAATTTGGTCCAGTTGCGGGACAGTTGTGCTCACTGGGTTAGGGGACATTCGGGTTACTGTCGTGACGCTTGATCCTTATGGTTTGTGCAGCGAGAGATAGTGAAATTCACTTACTACTCTTCTAATACTATTAATTACTAAAGCGGGAAATAAAAGACTTAAACTTTTTATTGATGCGTAATAGATATCTCGCTACCCGGGTATGTGCTTTTCTGTGTAGGTCGAAACGGTGCCAGAGATGGAGGAGTTGTTGCCTTGTACGTGCAAAATGGGGTATCAGTACACCTACTTATGTGGACTGACAAGGGTACGGAGAGGCGTTGTAGTGGCTACTTGGTGCTTGGGATCACCTATCGTCTGCCGACGGCCGAAGTGCAGGGTATTCTGGAGTCCATGTATCGATGGGCGATGAACGGCCATTGTCTGGATCTTGGCGACTTTAACATTCCTCATATGGACTGGGTACAGAACAGCTGCAGAACTTCCACGGACAGGTTCTCCCTCTGTTTACATGAAACAATATATGACGTCGACTTGCATTAGCATGTGCAAGAACCAACCACGAATCAGGCGCGGTGCAGTTGTTCATCAGAAACCGGACTGAACGTGTGGCACATACCCTCTGTTGGAGTGGAAGAAGCTGTTGCTGCCCTACCATGGGATTCGAGCGTTGGTGATAAAGTGGACGAAGCCTGAAGTTCCTTCAAATTCGAAACAATTTCAGTGGTGAGTTTGTTTGCACCTCCATACAGGCGACGAATTCATGCAAAGGGACTTTCGTGTTTTGACAAGAAGCTACGAAGTCATTTGACACAAAGAAACCGAGCTTGGCAACATTTTTCATGCTCTCCGACGGGATAAGGCAGTTAAAAACAAATCCGAAGCTGGTATTCGACACTGAAGACCACGAATACAAGCGAATATGAAGAGGACCTTGCGGCCAATTCCGTCTCAGCACCGAAACGGCTATTTGCATACCTGGGAGGGTGGACTGAGGTTCGTCTAGGCATCCTAACTCTGCTACATAGTTGAGACATCGCAGACTCCGACTAAGATAAAGCAGCACTATTGGCGCTACACTGTGTTGCTGTTTATGCCACGGAGAGGTCATCACCTCAGCCTCCACAGAGTACAATTATTATGACACTGCGACTGTTTGTGGTGGAAGGTGTTGTCGATGCTCTGCGAGGGCTTCGGCCACGTACATCGCCTGGTCCGGATGGGATCCATCTACTAGTCCTTCAGGAACTACCTGAAGTCATCGCGCCCTCATTCACCAGACTGTTTAATAACTCGATCGAATACGGCAAACTACCCTGTAAATGAAAAAACCGTTGTCATCCCGATGTTCGGGAGCCGCAAAAAGGCGGAAGCTGCAAAATACCGTCTAGTTAGCCTTACATGTGTGGTTGGGAAGATTATGGAACGATTAGTCTTGACACATCTGCAATAGTGGCGGAGCCGAAACCTGCCCCTACACGGCTGCTGAATTCGCGAAGCTGGAAAGGATCAGCGAGCTACCACTCGTCTCGTCGTTGGACTACGGGGGATAAGCTACGATAGGCGCACAAAGGGGCACTCGATGACGCTCATGAAGTTGCAGTCGACTGGTCTGCCGTTGATCTACCGTCTTTCCAGGAGAGTAACCAAAAATGTGAAACTCGTTGCCAGCTGACGTAGTGGAAGAGTTTAATTACAAGCCATTCATGAAGAAACTTGACGCATACGTGACGGAGCGTAGGCATGATCCCGTATCGTGAGACCAAAGCCAAGAGTGGACGGTAGTGAGACTTATACGGGAGGCGTCCTACTGCCTCTAATTACGAAACCTTGAAAACTTGAAACTTGAAATTTTTCAACGACAGTCAATGTTTTGAAATATATTTTCAAAAATACGTGTGCACTTCCGTTACCAGAATTAATCTGATGTTCAATCGGGATGAACTGTACAATACCTGTACCTGTTGTGTCGCCAACCCATGTGTCATTGGCACTCGCACGTGACTCTTGCCGGTCCCGCTGGCCTTGCATTCGCGTGCGCGATGCCTGTCTATCCCACGCGGTGCTTTGTTCTACTTAACCAATCACGTACGGCTAGCCGCGCGTGTGACTGACATTGATTCTTTGTTGCTGTCCCCTCGACAAATTATCATACTTATACCTGCCAATGGATGATTCATTTTTTACTCGATTGCCTGCTTGCGTGCGTGTTTACTGATGTGCTGATAGACGGATCTACTGCGTAATGCGTCCTCTGAATTCTGAATACAACAATAATCAACCGTTCTAACGATAATAACCCAGCTACTCATGTTGGGAGAAGGTAAAAATAACAAAACCAACACTGGTCTTTGTTCGTCCGAGTAAAAGCAGGAAGATTCCCCTGGTGCAAATTTTATCACGAATAGCTCTTTGACCTGAGCCCGGGTTTAAAAACCACACCAAAAATCCAATGAAGCCGTACAAATTAGCTTATGAGATTTGGTCTTGTGACTCTCCGCCCCCACTGGCGTGGGTAAAAAGCTTTGGACTTTTGTGACTATCCGAGACTGTACTGTCAAGTGAAGTCAGGTCAAGCGCACGCTTTACGTACCTGGGGGTACATATTCAGCCGCTACACAGCCACTGCACTGCAATAGTCCTCAACGAAAACAGCAGTAGGAAAAAAAAACGTGTGTTAAACGGAGCGATTTGAAAAATTCGGTGGTGATAGGACATGGGTTGATGTGAAAACGAGTAAGGTAAAGAACTATAGGAGACTTATGTGCTCTGGTTTGAGTAAGCGGGTGTTTGTACTGGGACTAAGTGACAGATGTTGAGAAGTAAATACTAAGATCGGGATGAAGGGTGTGTGTGTTGTCGTCTAAGATCTTACGACAGCATGTCCGACTTACCTTGTGATGTTGTGCTGCGATAAAGTAAGGGGACAGGTCGTCATTGAGGCTACCATGTTAAAACGGGTGAGTAAGGGGCCTGAGGACAATTTTAAAGGCTTTCGCAAGCATTCCGGGGAATATGATGGAGGAAGCATAGAGCCAGTGCGGTTGGAGCAAGGAAATACAAAGCGCCTTATTAAAAAAATGGGGTAGAAAATGGCCTGGGTCTTATCAAGTGAAAGGTGAGTCGTCAAACTTTCAAGAAGACAGCCGTGACGTGATCTGTCTAGGTAAGGTCACGGTTGATGGTTGTACCCAGGCACTTTACGGACGATACTCTTTCTACTGGTTCTCCATTGATGATTATGTCTGTGTTTAATACCATCAGTTTGGAGTACTGATGGATTTTTGGGGACAGAACAGAATATCAGATCACTCTGAGGGATTCATCGTTAGATTTTGACCTGAAGATCAGTGGACGAGCTCAGTTACTGTTTGTTGTAAATGGGGAATATGGGAGCTGTTAGCTTTGAGCATTCCAAAAATCATATCATCGACGTATTAAATAGGGAGCCAATCCCCATACACGGACATGGATAATATATAAACAGAAAACTAAAGCGGGCGTAAAATGGCACCACGGAGGACGCCTTGCGTAGAGGGCAGCGTGGAGGAAGTTCTGCCTCGGTATCGTGTAAATTGTTGCCGACTGGAAAATTATTTAGACAAAACGTTGATGCGTAATGTACTGGCGCTCCAGCCAGCAACTACATATAGTAATTTTGATCCGTGAAGGCAATTAAGTACGTCACTATAATCAAAGAAACACACTGTGACTACTTAACTTTTGAGATCAGCAAATGTTAAAACAGTGAGTAAGAGAGGCCAGGGCATCGAGGGTTGATCGTGATTGATGATCTGCGATTTGCTTGGAGTCCATAGCATTGATCTGGGCGGATAGTCTGGTCAGTATATTCTTTTTAAACACTAAGAGCTACCGATAAGCATACGGTTGGACGCAGTTAAGATGTGTGCTTTTTAGGTATTGGAGGAAGGGAAGTCACTTTCCAACAATCGGGAATAATATTACGATTTAAGTATAGGTCAAAGAGATCAGAAAATGAGGGGATAATGTGCTTGCGCACTTCTTTGACAGGATCGGTTTTGGGCAATCTGGGTCGGTTGCCCTGTTTGTATGGGGGTGAGTGAGCTCTCTGTATACGACTAAGTTGATGCTATCCGTGGCAGGGTTCTGCATCGTGGTTTAAAATGACTAGCAGTAAGGCCACGACTTAGATCATCAAAGTCTGCTAAAGATGACCATTTACGAGAATTAACACCGTTTAGGTGCGTCAACGTCTTCCATATCTCGCTGAAGATGCTGTTGGCGGTTTGCGGTTAGACATGCAGAGCATTAAGTTATTGAAGATCGGTTCTGGTGGATGCTAATAGAGCTCTCACTATACCGGGGTATATATATATATATATATATATATATATATATATATATATATATATATGTATATATATATATATCCTTATCGGGACTCATCAGCAGTGCATATCAGCTGGGCCCTCACAGGAACTTTAACCAAGGATGGACAGTAATGGGTAAAACATTTAACAGTCAGGGTATCACAGCTGATTCTCAAAGGTTCGCTTAACACTATCTATGCACCATAAGTCTCCCTCCCGTCACTGGATTTTCAAGGGACCAACCAACTGACTGCACAGCAATCGATTAATATGACGGATGACTTCTCCGTAGAAAGCCTAACTGACAGCAAAGACAATACGTCGCAAACGGCCCATAAGGCCTGCCTGTGATGAAAGTTGCTCTGAACAGAATCGTCAGCAACGATTGCAGGACACACGTAGTAGTAAAAACTAGTCAAGGGACGAATTGCAATGATGACCCTGAAAGAACAAAATTACCGGTTTAGTTGTAAAATGCCCACCTTGCTTTTTGGGGTTTAGCATCGTATTAGAAAAGTGGTTTTTAGATGCGAAAATTTTCCTTGAAAGGAAACAGCTTTGTTTTTGTCCTTCCAACCAAACCAGAATCTGTTCGTTAAAAATTCGCTCACACCATTTTAATATTCTTCATTCTTCCTAGTAGAGGCAGAGGATATCTCTCCCATGTAAGTCTCATCATCACAGCTCAGCGACTTAGACTCAGGCGTGCGTCACAGGCCACCACCTCTTGAGAAATCCGTCCAGTAGTCGTCCAGAGAATGTTATTAGGCTGTTCCACCATATCAGCTGGCAGCGCATTCTGTAGATTGGTCATCCTCCGAGATAGACGGTAAACCAGTGGAAGACCCACAGACAGCTGCTTCTTCAGAGTTAGCGGGTGTCCCCGCGTGCAGTCACTTTCTCCAAAAGGGTGCTCTGCACGTAGTTCTGGTCCGAATCCACTTTTGATGATACGCATGGTGAAGATCAAGTCTCGTCGGACTCTCCTATATGTCACTGGAAACAACCCGGTGATGTTCAGCCGACCTTCGTAGCTGATCCCACGCAGTCCTCCAACAAGGCGAGTTGCGCCTCTCTGCACTCGTTCCAACTTTGACATTTCTGCCGCCGTACATGGGAAAGCAGCTGGTCCCACATATTCCAACTTAGGTCACACATGGGACGCCCACAGTACCTTAAAACCGTTGAGTGAAAGTTGGCCGAATGATGGACCAATCGGCCCAATCATACTCAATGCGGAGGCACAAATTGTGACAGTGTTATTCTTCCTTTTTAGTGGCCAGTCAACAATCACTCCCACATCTTTTTCGTGAACAGAAAGGTGAATGAGTGCCTCGTGTGCATTGTACATCCCATTAGTGGACGGTACCCCTACAAGTGTCGGTGCTGATTGGTAGGGACCACAGATCAGACCAAATTATGAAGGCCTTGATTTCCTCATGAAGATTAATCTTATATATTTGAAGTGATAGTACGCCAGATCTTAAGTTCGTCCGCATAGATGGGACACGGTGGTTGGAATATTTCCGGTAGGTCACCGACGTAGGCCGGGAAGATAAGCGGGCTTAGAACCGATCCTTGAGTCACGTCACTGGTAACCACTTGACATGTCGACATGGAATGTGCTACTTGTGCTGGGAGGATCCTCCCTCTAAAATATCCTTGATCCAAAGAATCAGGATATCTGCAACTCCGAGAGCTTTGAGCTTACCTATTAGACGGTCTTGCGGAACTTTCTCAAAAGCTTTGCTAAAATCCACGAAAATAACTTCCGTAGAGTGTTCTCGTGCAAGTAATAAGTTTTTCAGGCGCAACCTACTTTTCAAAAACCGTATTGTTGTCGGCATAATAGGTCGGTTTCACCGATACGTTCTCGACGTTAAGTCGTCCATAGGCGTTTCACAACCTTTCTCACCACCGATGTTAGGCTGACGGGTCGATAATTGACATCCCCGGCCTTCGCCCTATCTTTGTATGGTAGAGCAAAAACAGTGTTTTTTTTATTCCTGGAGGAGCTTTCTCGCTGATAAGGAGGCACTGAACAGTCGTGTGACTGGGCGAGTTACCACATCGACCAGCTCCTTTACCACTAAACGGTGCACGCCATCAGTTCCCGGGAACTGGTTAACTTTGATGGTACTCAAGGCTGTAACCACTTCTTTCTTGGTGATTTCTCCGCACGACATATATGGAGCTCCCACTCTAACCTGTGTATGGTGATTAAGCTTCAGTTCAGGAGCATAGGCTGACGAATTGTGCCTCGCCAATATATCCTGTTTGTGTTCATCTGTAACTCCCAGCAAGTGACTATCATGTAGGGCTAGGATGGCAGTAGTAGCTCGTGTCCGCCGTCGCAGATAAGCAAACAGACTTTTGGGTGCATAAACCGAGTCCACTGCTAACGTCTCCTAAAATGTGCGCCGTTTTTCTTGCTTCATTTGGGTGCATTGATTACGGATGCTGCGGTAGGGGTCATACCCCTCTCCAGTTGTGTGATCTAGTTTCCAAGCACGATTCCAACGCTTCAAAAGATGTCTGAGTTGCTAGCCAAATCAAGTTGGACCTTTTGCATGCGGTCGCTGTCTGGATGGTGGAGCAAAAGTTTGGCATAATAGAAGGACTTCACGCCGGATTACCCTCCAAGCCTTCTCTGTATCGTACGGACCTTGTGGGTGCCACATCACTGAGGATGCGGTTTCCTTGACTTGTTGGAACGGCATTCACCAAAGCCTGAGTCCTTCCTGTGGTTTAGTGACGAACATTGCTCCTCTCTTCCAGCTGACGGTTAACACCACATGGTCACTGCTCCCCAGTGGAGGTAGGTACTCAATCTGCTCCACACTGGAAAGTCTTGGAGATATTACCAAGTATATCATAGACGTTTGAAGATCTTGGTTTCGGGTTGGCATCCTAACTTGTTGGCTCAGAGTAAGCTCCAGCACCCTTGACAGGGTCTCACGGGAAAATTGATCCGCTTCGGCACTGCACCGTAGGTTCTCCCAGTCAACATTAGGGGAGTTGAAGTCACCCAAAATTAGACAGTGACCGTCACCAGTCCAACATCGTGCGCCAGTCAGTAGTTCTGGAAGATCTGCGGCTGGGGACCGATTACTGACTCCAACCGGTTCAAATCGACTAGGGGTTAGCTCTACGCGATACGACAGAGATCCTCCAAGACTTTTCGGGTCTATCTGGCTATCCAACTATAGCGAAGAGAAGTCGGCTGGGATGTACATCGTTGTGCCTCCACCTCCTCGAGATTGGCTCATATCAGCACGGTAGAGTGTGTATCCTGAGAGAGCCACTTCCGAATCCATTGCCTCTCTGGTAATCCACGTCTCCGTCAAGGCTACCCATGTTGGCGAGTGGAGAACCACCCACGCCTCTAGCTTACCTCGCTTATTCAACTGACCCCTGACATTAGACGACATCTTATCTTCGTCTGTCTTCCCTCTCCGAGCGAAACCTTACTGGACATTCACTGCAGGAACTGCCTGGTTGGTGATGCTATTGAGATTGAACGGCCTCCACCGTAGTTGAAGAGGCCTCCGTTGTACTTGAAAATCCCGGATAAATAGGCCTGTTTACCCATTGGTTTGACGTTCGTGGAGCTCTCTCGAGGCCAACCCATGCCTTTCTCTGTCCTCGGGGTTGAGATCTCAAAGGAGCGGCGCTTTCTTTCCTTTTGTCTGTGTGACCGCTGTAGCATCGGATGGGATTCCTCATCGGAACCCTAGACCATGTTAAACAAACGTGGGTTGCAATTCTCGTTTATTTTCCCTAAGCAGAAAACGGCTCTGACCTTTACCTTATATTTCCAGATTTTCCTCTTTCGTGGAGAATATCTTAGCAAAGTTGTCCCGTAGAGGAGAACATCATCTAAGACTTTTCTCTTCCCTAGTACCGCATATAAATCACTAGTTTGCTTGGATCTTCTAAAGGCGCATTGTCCGAAGAGTGATCTTCTCTGTCGCTGATACGAACAAGATTATTGGCTATTTTTACTTTATCAAATGTTTCCTCAGTGCGCACATATATGGGGAGCAAATGCTAAAATGACATTTGTTTTCGATACTCCTCAGTAGATCATGAAGAAATGACCAGACAACAGACTAACAGAACCAAAGCTGATCGATCAAAAACCCGTTCAGAAACTCCAAACACAAGAAGCTTGTTTGGTGGAAAACTTGACGAAAGCGATTGGTAAAATCCTTTTTTGATCAACAAAAAAACAAGAAGGAATGAACTTTTGGACGATGAAGAAGCCGAGCAAATTGCTAGTGAATATGTTCACGATTTATTGAATCTGGTTCTGGAGAAAGCCTACAAGAGTTACCTAAGTAAACAGTTGATCCCATTTACAGTATATCAGGCATCGGAAGCCATTTTAAAACTGACTGAGGTAAGTTGGGAGAACTTTTGAACATACTATTTCTCTAATCAGCTGGAGTTTATTGAAATCGACCCTGGAGACAGTATAACAAGCCCAACTTGTCTTGAAGACAAAGGTACGATACTCATCCTTTGTTTTATTAACACGTAACACTCCACAAAGTACCTCCTCCTTGCAAGATTGATTCGTGGGCACAAGGGGCAATGTCGAAACGTTGTGAGCTGTCCGTGTTACAGTCGACCAGAACCACGGAAAATGCGAAAATCATGGTGAAGTCGACTGAAAATGTGCCCCATAAGGAGTGAGTTCCGCCGATTCACTCAAATACTACTTATAGATAAAAGTTGGAGATGTGAATGTGATGCTTTTTTCACTGGGTTTTGTTGTTTCCCTATTCACGTAGACCCAGTACTCTCGAAAATTCGGTGGAAAAGCCGAGGAAGAATCGTGCAAAGGTCGATGCGTCTAAGAAATCAGAGAAGTCTATTCCGGAAAAGATGGGGAGAACATCTGATCGTGAGTCAACTGCTAAATAAACTTTGTTTATTAAGACCGTTTTAAAGTGGCAATTGTTTTGAATTTGCCCTACTTTCTATATTTAGCGGTCAAATTCTATCGATAAAATGTTACTTCCCCCTGGCATTTTCTGTGATATGTATTTTATGCAAGTAGAAGTTAACCTTTTGTCTTCAAAAACGACTTTGTTTAGTACGGTGTTTTGGGACGTGTTTTATAAGCGTTTAAGTAGAAGACGTAGTTGCACGTTATTCCCCGGGGCATGTAACTATCAAACACCAGGTTGAGGTGGTCGATCTACGATATGGCCTGAAGGTATAAAGACGCTGACCAATGGGCTTGACCGAAAGGGAAGTGGGAGGTTTCCGGGTTGAAGTTGAGGTGATCAACCTAGCAGATGGCTAAATACTTTAAGCGGTCGGGCCGGGCATCGTATTTTGTAGCATATTTGCATTTGAGATGTTTTTTCGTTCCAAAGGTTCATCCTCATAACCAAATTACCCGTATCGATTAACCGTACCTACAACTGGGAGACGTTGCAAGATAGTGACTAGAACCACGGCACAGACGCGCAAGGTAACTAGTCGAATAAACTGGACTGTGAAGTATTTCTCCACGTCACACCTCAAGGTCATGTTTTGCCGCTGAAGTAAACTCCTGTAGATATGGAATGTGTTCCCTCCACTGTTCTCGTGCAGTAGCATGGAATGGGGAATGAAAAACCATAGTGTACAGAGAGGGCTTGTCACTCTTTTGGGGCGGAAAAATTCTTCTTTACACCAAGGTTGCACAATCCATCATACAACTTCATCTTAGTACATTTGGTTTATCATAGTAATCGACAACTGAATCATAAATCTAATTGACAACCCTACTTGTATCGCTAATGCATGTGACTTATTGTGACAGATGGTATGAACGCTTCAGACCAAATATAGACAGTGATAAGCTTACCTTATGGGTTCAATAAATCGGCATATATTAAGGAGCCATTTGGGTGTGAACTGGCTAATTCGTCAACATGAATCATTGATATACGAAGAGTTGTAGTAGATCGATACGGAATTACTTTAATTTGATGCAGGGTCATCGGAAACACGTGATCATGTGACTTTCGACTGTGAAACTCAATGTCTTATGAATTACATCAAGTCCCACTGAAAATGTATATTGGAAAGGGGGAAATGTGTTCAAAAAAACTAATTTTAAAAATAGTTTTCATAGTCATGGTGGTTTGCTCACTTAAGTTTGCAGGATAAATAAAATGATTCTTGGTGTAATATCAATGCTCAATGCACTGCTAATTTGTTTGTTTCATCTTGGTAACCTACAATCATGCATCTCGGGTTTCAGTCTCTAGTAGTAGTCTGTGAATATGTACTGATTATGATTTCTAACAAGGATGAAACGCGGATGCACACGGCTTCCGTGGTTTTCAGTAAAGAGTTGAGCTTTGAAAGTTTACGTAACGAATAGTTTCGTTGACCATTTGAACCGCCTACAACTCGTACTGTCAAGTAGTCAAGCTGTGTAGCTTACTTGTAACGCAGTACCTTAGTTCCATCTGAACCTCTCACGTGTACGAACAGGTTCATCAAAGAACTCGACTACCGTGTGGTTGACGTATTATTAACGTTCAAAGGAAGCTGTATGGTAAATTTTTGAGAGAAGCTGGATAACCTAGTGGTAAAGTATTTGTGACTCACAATCACGTACTCACCGGTTCGAGGCCCAGTTAAGGCCCAGTGGATATGCCATGATAATGATGTTCTCACCGACCAGATGATGCAGTTGTACAGTGCACTTCCAGTGATGAATTGAGCACTAATACTACACAGTGCATCAATTAGTCTGTGCTGAGAGCCACACTTTAGCTAAACAGAAAGAAGGACACTTGATGCTATGGCATCTGCTCGTTACCATACACTCATTCGTAACCAGTTGATATACTGAATTAAATTTGCCAAGTGGTAAAATAGTCCGCGCCATTGTTGCTTAGCTATCAGTGAGAAGCGTCAAATCTTTGTGGGTTGAAAAATCTGGCAATCTCAACCTATAGATAAGGAATGTTGAACCAGAGAAGTTGAAAAATTCCCATCTACTACTTTTTATTGTATTTTCTCCATCTGGACGACTGACCTGGACCACGTGACGCTTGTTCGGTTGTGTGTGTTTGAAATTCTAGCAATTTCAGTTGTGTTTATATGTCTTCGATTTTCGCGTTTCGTGTGCATTTCACTAGCTTGTATCCTTCGTTTTTTGGTCTTTTGACACTCTTGCACCGGCCCTCTGGGCAATGAATCGGAACCGTTATAAATGCAATGCACTGACAGCAAAACAGCGTTGCGAAGAAGCTCATTTTCAGTTATTGGTACTCATAACAATTCACATCATTAAATATGATTCACAAAACAAAGGACGGGACTGAGGGTCTGAACCTGTCTTTGCATTTGTGTGTGTGTGTGTGTGTGTGTGTGTGTGTGAAATTGATCACGGTGTAGGATTTTCAACTGGATGCACACGTGTTCGGGAGGATAAATTAGGCCAAAAGAGCTTAAGTGCTTGCACAGATTGTTTCGCAGCACACAGGGGAGGATTGTAGCAGTGAATTCTCACGGCTTCAGCCGTGACTACGATGCGATACTTGACAATTCTGGATGGCTTACCTTGAACTCTGTAAAGGGCGCGGGAAGTGTGCATCGAGCTCTTACCTTTTCAAACAATTGAGGAAATCGCATTGGGTGGAATAGATCGAATGGAAAACGCAACTCCTTAAATCGAAGACCTTTCATCTCCTACCCATCTGTATTAGACCCTCACAGAAAAGACCTACTAGCAACACGAGCAGCAATAGACTGTGTTTATTCCCCAACCTGGCCGGTTCTTTCTAATATTGCAACTTGCCTTTCTGACACGTAAGCGCAGATAAGGAATCAAAGAAACCACACAAGTTCCTTTGCCCACTTATTTTTATTGCATACAAATGTGATTGTAATGGCTGGGGAATGAAATCGCCGAAAACATGAGTTCGCCTCTATTTTGCTTTCTTATGTGAATCGAGGGCTTCTTCCCCATTCTCAAGAACTGTATGGTGTTTGGTGACACACGGACTGTTGTCCAGCCTCCTCGTTTTCCAAATATTTGTAGTTCAATATCTTTAGTTTTCAATCGCTTTCGTTCTTTGAATCCTATTACAAGTATCCGGAGCTCGTGTCCCAGCTTCGGCTCAAAATCCTTACCAAAAATCTTCGTAGGTCAATGAAGTTAGACCCAAACTGGGTTCTTTCTTCACCGTCAGTCAGGCTTTATGGTCAGATACTAAGGCTCGAATTTTTAAAGGGAAAAATGAACGTTGTTTAGTCTATATTTCAGTGGAACGGCAAAGAAGTTGACTTCATTCTTCTTATCCGGAGGAAAATTTCTACTGAGTGATGTGGCGTTACTGTGAGTGATCGATATCTCTGGTTAGCAGCTCCAGGTAGGTTTTGCGATACGCAAAGCCACATAGTAGGCTTATGTGTGGCATACTTTTACGATATCTACCAAACTACACCTATTTTGTTCTGATGAAACATATTTTTGCGGTCTGTTTCGGTTCTTGGGAAAACGAATAGAATTCTTCAACACTTATAATTGGACGAATTTTTGTTCCTTCTAGATCTAGAACCAAAAAACGAAAATTCGGCTAATTCAAAATCGGTACAACAACATAAACCGCAAAAGATCAGTAATGAGAACAATAAAAATATAAAGGAAAAGACAGCGAACGAATCCTGTCCCGAAAAATTGAGAGAACCGCCAAATCTTCGTCAGAGTCGGCACCCGAGTACGGTTAATCAGTTGGATGAGAATAACAAAACAGCAGCTGACGTTACAGCTAAGAAAAAGGTACGTTTTTCTGAATAGTGTTATACACGATTGTCGAGATGATGGTTTGGAGGTATACGCTATAAACCTAGGACCAGATTTTAGTAAACCTCAGAGTCTTTTTCTGAGTTTCCATGGTACCCGCTGTACACAACCTCTCTCTCTCTCTCGCAGCTCTTGTCGCGACTGTCTGTTGGTGTGCAAAAACAAACTGTTCTGGACTGTCCCACCAACTCTAGTGAGGGGACTTTTTGCCCTCGAATCATCTCGATTTATAAGTACAAAAAGGACGGTTTACACACGATGAATGTTAGCCATAGCTAAATCTTGGCCCTCACACTTATAGCTTCACCAGTTATTCTCTGCCAGCTCTTCTGAGTGATGAATCTGGAAACAAACCCAATTGATTTATTCGGTTCAGACGACAGTTGGCATTTGCTTGGTTTGTCTGTCGGCTTCGTTCGCTCCAGTCTTGTTCTCAATTCAGGACAGGCGAAGATGCGCTGGCTGTTGGATAAACCATCGTACTGTCTACTAAACAAATCAAGCCATCAGTTGACAATGGGCCAGCCCAGTCCATGACAAGTACATCGTGCCAAAATTGTTTGGGAGCGAAAAACATAGTATAGATGTAGATAGAAGTATTCGTGACCCCCAAAAAAGAGCTTCTGTTTGGTTCTCATCCTTGCCGAGTTGATTTAGTTTTTCATGCTCCAACTAACTACCATATGGTTGGCTGGTTTTTTCGGGATCCCGTGGGCAACCCATGCAACACCGATCGTGTTGCTTTCGCTCTGACCCAACGGATCGGCTGATCCGCCCGGAGTGATACTGCTAAGCCGAACTTGTCCCTTTGATTCAGGGATAGTTTGGCTATCCCCTGACACCGAACACTGATCTCCAATCAATCAGATGGATGCTCCTTTCTTCGGGAAATTGGGGCGGAAATTCTCTCACGTAGAACTTGAATTTCACACGCACGCACATAAAGGCCGGAACAGATCGGACGTGACACTCATGGGGGATTTGTTGGTCTAACAATTAAAACCAACACAACGATTATAACTATTGTGGGATAGAATTGTTTCATTGCGGCTTCCGGATTGTTCCGTGCAGTCTGTAGCGTTATCTTCGAAAGTCAAATCTGTTTTTTTCTTCTCATAAACGGTGCGACCGAGATACGTAGGGCGAAAAAACGGGGATTTATTTCATTTAGTTCAGTTTTATCTCCAAAATAAAAAGCAGCTCCATTTTTGACGTATCAGCCAGATCTTTGTTTCACCTCACAAGGTACTCGGTGTTTATTCGCATTGCGTCTGACACTTCTTGATACGACAACTACGCTGTACTTCTATGGATTTCCCGTGGTGAGTCGAGAGTTTACGTCGCATTCCGCAAAAACACGAACATGTGTATTTCAAACGAAATTAACCAGAACCTGACACCAAAAAGCTCTGGGCGATTATTTGGTGGTCAGGTTCATTCCGTGCGTTTGCGACTTGATGTCAACTTATCGACAAAAACTTCTGCGATCTCTTTACTTGCGTATTGTTTGAAAAGGGGCTACCAATTTGATCGAATTAAGGATGACACAGCTCATCATCGGACATCGGGTTTTTATCTTCCAGTCCTGTTAGTTATAACTGATGCACAAGCACAGCTAAATATTTCCTCAAAAAAACAGTTAACGCAGAGTAACACGTGATTTTTGCATAAATCAGAAACTCATAATGAGGAACAAAGTTTGCCTTCTTCATTGTTGTTGTTTTTTCTCCACTCTTCCTTTCTTGATAAATCATTCAACTTCACCCCAAGTGTTGATGCATGGATGACGTAGCTCCTAGTGCAAGGACATCTTGTCAGTTCAAAACAGAGTCTAAATGATATGCTCTTGTATTGTCTTCTCACTTTGAACTTTTCCATATGTTGGATCTTATTTTGTTATCTTGGCTCAAAGCTAAACAGCAGAAAGGCCCCCAGAAGCAAGTTTCTCTCTCTGTATAGTCACGCCAGTTTCACAAAAATTCCGACATTTCACAATCGTTCTTGGTCAGTGCACGTGGAAGTCACAATCGTGCACCACAGTTCAGTGACCCAGTTGGGTCTGCGTGGATAAGCGCAGCAAATGATAATTATTAGCAAATTGGGTAGGTCATCTGCATGTTGATTCCATGAGTTTTTGATGTTGAGTTGGACTTTGGCACTTGACCGCTTCGTAACCATCCTAGGCTCTCCTCTCCCTATCTTGGATTTTCGATTATTTCGTTCAGGTCACTCAGCCAAGACGATTTGCTGGATCCGAGCGATTCACTTTCGATGACGAGGGCAATCTGGTTGGCGTGCCACGATTGGTCTCGACGCCGACCAAGGCGAATCGAGCCAATAAACAGACCGTGCTACACGAACAACCAGCCGATCGACTTGGCTCCATTGCAGATACCGTGGGTGTGAAGTGGCGCGTGGTGCCAAGTATGCCCAACGGAGACCAGTTTTCCACGGGAAATTTAGCGGATGTAAGTTTTGGTTGACTGTTCGAAACAGTGATCGATGGGGAGAAGGTTGTCATGACCCATTTAGAGCTACTCATTTGTAGGCTGACTGAAAATCATATCACAAGACCAGATGGTTTAGGGTTATACCAGAAACAAGACTAATGATGAGCAAGCCTCTGCGAAGAGTGATGAAATCAATTTTTTGGTAATCCTGGGAAAATGACAGAGGGACAATAAAGAATGATAGGTAATATACACTGTCTTACAAAAGTAGAAATAACAGACCATGAAGCACTAAATTATCGTGGTTTTCTAATTTGATACGACAAGCAAAGCAGTTTTCTTACAGTGGTTTCAATGTGCAGAGATCAATTCAGATTACACTGCAGTGTAACACCAAGATATTTCGTGTGGTTTATACGTATGAGGAGAGTAGAATTATTGGCGGAAGTGTCTTCAATGAATCGGGAACGAGTGGTGGAAAAAATACACTACATTTATTACTGTTCAACAGAAGACCAGATTGAGTAGAATAGCTCTGAATGTGTGAATGATTTGCAGTGAATTCGTCAAAGTCTGGTCTATTTGAGAAAGAACTAGCTAAAGCGTCATCAGAATATTAAACGACGCTAGCTGGGTGGGAGACAGGCAAATCACTAATGAATGTTGAAAACAAATACGAGGAAAGACAAGCTCCTTGAAGTACAGCGGAACTGGTTAGGAGATGTTCGGAGACTTTTCTGCCTGCTTTGACGTGTTGTGTTCTTTCAGAGAAATAGCCTTTAAACCAATTAAGTAAATATGCAGGCGAGCCAAATGATTCTGATTTTCTGAGAAGAAGCGAGCGTGATACACTATCAGAGACCCATGTACAGTCATGAAATGCACATCTGACTGACTTGTTGGAACCTCTGAGAGGATTTGGTGACATAAAGCAACGGACGATAACGCATAAACTGTAGAGCGCTTGGGTTTGTACGCAATCTGCAACTCATCGGTCCGGCTTCTCACCATGGTTTGAAAACGACGCAGCCTACCGCGTTCGGCAAGTTCCAGTGCCGACGAAGATAGTGCTATTGGTCGATACATTTTAGGTTCCGTCTGGCTATGGGAGTGATTGTAACAAGACTCCAACAATGGGGAATGGAATGTGATTCCAGTGAACTGTTAATTACCAAAATCATCAGATCACACAGGGAGCCGGCCTGTGTCCGAGCACCTCTGCTGGTAGTTCGTCTGGACCAGTTGACCTGATTATCTTTGTTGATTTGAACGACGAGACAGACAACGGAAAAAGGGGAAGTGAGCCGTCTGATTGTTGGAGAAATTGGACATTGAGACGGTTTACATCTGCGTTTAGCATCGGGCGTTTTCTCCTCTGACCGCACAGAACCTTGATCTCGCGACATCTTGTTTGATTTTTCGGGAGTTTGGTCACAGTCTGTAAAACTTGTCGTCAGGGCGTGTAATCTCACATTTTACCAAAAATGATAGCCTCCAGGCCCCAGGTTTGTTTGGCATCTTAAAAACTAATCCCTTACTTCTGCGTAGCTGCTTTAGACGTGGGAAAAATGTTGTTCCAGATTAGTAGGTAAACAGTTTCCGTGGGACAGCAAGTGATAAAAATCCGCTGAACCACTTCCGATCTAAAGAAATAAGT
Organism: Fasciola hepatica; assembly: GCA_948099385.1. Taxonomy (NCBI): domain Eukaryota; kingdom Metazoa; phylum Platyhelminthes; class Trematoda; order Plagiorchiida; family Fasciolidae; genus Fasciola; species Fasciola hepatica. The sequence goes on along the minus strand of CANUEZ040000182.1, from coordinate 7,086,776 downwards.
AGAAAAATCCAGATATTATCAGTTGATTCAGTGGGTGTCGACGCCGAAGCCGTATGCGATACTGATGGTGTCTGGAAGGCGCTGGATTGTTTTTGGGCCATTTCGAGCGATCGGGCTAATTCTAGGGCGGTTTGTAAGTCCAGAGATTTATTTTCAAGGAGTCGTTGACGGACAATGTTCGACTGCATCCCGCTTACGAAAGCGTCTCGAATAGCGTCGTTTTGATTTTGCTCGGCTGTCACGGCCCGGAAGTTGCAATCCTTTGCTGAGTATTTTGGTTTTCAGTAAAACTGGTTGAAATCCTGCCCCGTTTCCTGTTTGCATGTTGCGAGTAGGTAGCGTGCAAAGACCTCATTGGGCTGCTTGATAAACAATTTTCCAAAGATTTGAATGACATCATTGTATACAGTACATTCAGCCACATAATCGTATATGGTCGGAGTGACATAGTTGTATAGAACGTCAAGCTTCTCAGAATCGTCTACACCAACTTTGGCGAGAAATTTATCGAACGTACAGAGCCAGTGACGCCAAATTTTTGAAGCAGTAGTCGAGTTTGGATCTGCGTCGAATCGTTCAGGACGTAGGTAACGCTCCATTTTGAGACGGTGTGTATGTCAAATAAATTGATACGTGTGAGGTTACGAGATCCGAATGGTTGAGGCAAGCAGAAGACAGAGGCCTGGAATTTAGGCTTTATTTGACATACAACTGAAGGGTGCGATCTGAAAACAATGAAGCGGGAATTTGGCAGAACAACAGTAATAAAACTGAGGTAGGCAGAAAATAGTAAATAAACATCACATTCACCCCCGCGAACTGTTTTGATTGAGAACGTTTGTGTCGGAGATGTGTCATGCTTCCCTATTTCTTACGTTATAGGTATGGACTCGCTGCTGTGCTTCTACAAAGGGGTGTGTACTGGATTCGGTAATTTATGACTCTGATATTGGTGTGTGAGAAGAGGGGGTGTCTGTAGACTCTTGTGCATCAAGGTGATTACATATGGTATCGGGTGAAGGCTGACAGTCCTCATTTAGAGTCGGAGGTTGATTTTCGGCAAATTCCGCGGTCTTCGGCGATTCGGATGTTTGGCTTTTAGGTGCCAAATGATGTATAGAGATAGTGTCTTCCCGTCCGTCGGGAAAACGAGCATGAGCGTATTTCGGGTTGCATTCAATCAGTTCAACTCCATCGACTAAGGGATCGTATTTTGTTGACCTCCCAGGACGACGCAACAAGACCGATCCTGGACTACTCAACCAGGTAGGTATTGAGACCCCTGATGTTGATTTACGGCGAAAAGTGAATAATCGTTCATGTGGTGTTTTATTTGTTGCAGTGCACATTAGTGACCTGATGGAGTGGAGTGCGCCGGGAAGAACATCCTCCCACCGGGTGCATGGTAGTCCTCTTGACTGGGCTGCAAGAACAATGACTCTCCAGAGGGTCCCATTAAATCTCTCGATTTGTCCGTTTGACTGAGGATTGCAGGCCGTTGTTCTGCTGGTTACGATACCCTTGCGATGGAGGAACTTCATCAATTCTTCAGACATGAGGGAAGAACCCTTGTCCGAATGGATGTAAGAGGACATACCGAAAATCGAAAACAACCGGGAAAGGAAACGGATGATTGTGGCCGTTGACGGGTCTGAGCAAGCATAAACAAACGGGAACCTGGAGTACTCGTCTATGATAGTTACCAGGTACCGATTTTTGGATGTTGAGGGAAGCGGCCCCTCGAAATAAATGTTTAATCTTTCAAATGGCGAAGTGGCTTTGATCAGATTTCTGGTAGATGACTAGCAAAACTGTGGTTTCCATTTGGCACAAAGTGTACATCCACCGGTGACAGATTCCACATCGTCGACTGAGTACGGTAGATTCTTTGTCCTGACGAAATGAAGCATACGGACGACACCCGGGTGGCAGAGTGAGTTGTGTAATTCCTTGAGTGACGCGAATGACGTAGACGCGGAGCAGAAGCTGCGAGACTGTGTGTCGGCTGCGACATTTTCATGACCGGGGCGATAAATGGCGTCGAAACTGTAGCACGATAATTCGATTCGCCACCCCTGAATCTTATCATTTTTGATCTTCCCATGGAGTCGGGAGTCGAACATAAAAGCGACCGACTTTTGATCCGTGATAAGTCGGAAATGTGTACCCAGCAAATAATGCCTCCACTTCCGGATAGCCTCCACAATAGCGTTTGCCTCTTTTTCTACTGATGAATGATGCTTTTCGCTATGAGACAGAGTCCGGGAAAAGAATCCGACCGGCCTGTGATTTTGTGACAGTGTGGCTGAGATAGCTATATCCGAGGCATCTGTTTCAACGGCCAATGGCACTTCGGGATCGACAGTGGTGACGACGGCAAGTTCGAGCTCGCTCTCGAGTGTTTCAAATGACATTCTGACATCGTCAGGTAAAGGGAATACGTGGTTATGGACCAGTGGATGAATCTTATCCGAGAAGCGTGGTATCCATTGAGAATAGTATGAAAATAAACCTATAGCTCGTCGCTGAGATTTTATATCCTTTGGAGGAGGGAGTTCCTGAAGGGGTCGTAATATTTCCGGATTGGGCTTCATCAAACCATGTGAAACTTCATAACCCAAGAGTTTAAGTTCTTTCGTACCGATGATACTCTTCTCTTCGTTCAGAGTAAGTCCGTATTTTTCCACAACATTGAGAAAGCTAGTAAGATTCTTATCTTGATCATCTTTGTTTGTGTCACAGACAGTTATACTATCGATGTAGGCGAATGTTCCTTTCAAGTTTTCTTCGCGAATAATTTTGTCGATAGCACACTGAAAACAAGCAACACCGTTCGTCACTCCGAACGGTATCCGGCAGAACTAAAGTAAATTCCCACAGGCTTCGAAAGCAGTGTATGGCCTATCTTGTTTTTCTATGGAGATTTGGTGATACGAAATAAATGAATCATAGAAAATGCTAGCTGATTTTTGTGAGCATTGTTGTGCTTTGTAGATTCTGGTGATGATAACTTGACTAAAACGAGAGAATCTAGAATGACGTAACATGGATAAGCAATCGATACCGTCACATGAGTCGGAAAACATAACGCTGCATTTGTCGCAACACTTAGAATTGACGTAGATGGCAATGCTGCCACCTTTTTCGTTTTTGAAATGCATGAGGTCTTGAAGTAAGCAGGTGACATCTTCAATCTAAACCACAGTGGCAACCATATTGTCATTCAACCAGGTTCCTTGTAAACATATAGCCTAGGTATTTATAAAGCTGCGGACCATGAGCGGACATGTCATATCCGATGGCTTGTTGAGTAGGGAACAAATCTTCTTACAAACAACACCAGGTACAGTCATACTGCTTGGCGTTGTGCACTTTAAAGCAGCCTGCTGATCAGCTCTTTCGCGTTTCCTCACATAGGGTCTCCGGTTACGTAATTCGGATAATGGGCATGCATTTTGTTGTCCAAGCATGTGTTTATCGATAGTACAAAGTGTTTCCAACAATTATGAGTGCGTAACATGCCATTGGTTAGTTGCAATAAAGTACGCAATTCCAAAGGCACGTAGAGCAATCGTTCAAAGGGCGCGAGTGCTTCCTTGCATCTCATTTCTAACTAATTTTTGTATAAAGTCTTCGTTTTAACTCAATGAACATAATGTTATGAACTTTCAGGCAGTTTTTATCAAAGGTTTTAAAGAATATCACTTCATGTATAAATATAGAAGTCCGAGTAGCGATTATGAATGATGTCAGCGGCGTACTTGGTTTTGCGGGGAAATGTTAAACACTGGATTTAGTTTCAAATTGTATCACTATCATATTATCGTTAACAAAGTGCTCCACTCATCTTTAGTCCCGGGACCGAAAGGTTTTTTAGTTTTTCTTGAACGGAAACAAACATGGAGTTTTCGTCGTGCAGTAGTACCAGAGCCTAACTGGCCGCTGTAAAACAATCGTGGACATTAGGGCACAGTTGCTTCACAGTCTGTGCAGCAGATAGGTGTTGCATTGCGTAAACTTACAAGAAACCTTCGGGGATCAAACGGAACAGTGCAAAACTTCCAGACCAAAGCTCACAATTGGAGTTTCTGATAGGACGGTGGTTGTTCAATGTATTTTTAGGCTTCTGAGTGATGTATAGTGTGTCAGTTCTGCACGACAAACTAGTTCTCAACAGAAGCTAGTGATTCTTCACCTTTTACTCACTTTTTACTTGGTGAGCTGTGTTCCGTTTTGCTGAGGAAGTGAAAAAGCTGTTTGAGAAAGTTATTCTGAAGATAACGGAGTAGAAAGTGCCCCCGAATAGAGAATACAGAAAATTCGTTTTGATTCCAACCAACTGTATATTTCGTCCACTTCGGTTTGCACTAGTCAAAGTTCGTGCAATGTACCTGCATATTTCATGCCTCAAAAGATTTCAGTAAGTCTCTACAAGACATTCGAGTCATGTGGCTTGTGACACAGCAGCTGGTTTTAAGATGGCTGTTTATTTGTATGTATCTTGTTCGTATCAAGATGGCTTCATTTCGTGCCACAACAATTTGGCACATGAACCGTCAGTAGTATGACGGGAATCCACCTTCTTTTCTGAGAATCTCGACCACCGACTTTTTTTTCTCCTTATACCTGAATACCTAAACAGAGCACCGCGGGTGTCTATCCGAAAAAAACGTCGGTTCCCGTCGTTCCAGATATTCAGCAGTTAAAGCGGGCACAAAACGTGAAGATTATGGCCACCGGCTTGTTCAGTGTACTGGATCAGATTGAACCAATGCCTGGAGTCAGCGTGACTGATGGTGAACGAACTCGTACCGGACCGGGAGATGTGAGTTTTCTGTTACAAACAAAACTTGCTCTTGCATAGACCGAGGTTTCGGTTTTGTTACAGGTTTAACGAAACCATTGTAGTCCCCGGGAGGCCCGCTGTGGTGCATGATATGCGTACTTCACCCTCATAGGAGGTAAAGTGCCATCGGTTTGGAGGGCTAATCCAAGTGAGTGTAGATCACACGGAGTTCAATGTTAGCCTGATTCGATCGACTCTGAACAGAACCAGGAAAAAATTCGAATATAGATAATTAATTATTCGTGAGGTAATGGATAATTTACAGTAAATACGAATGTTATGCGCCATTTAAAGAGAAAACCTCCATAACAATTGCTTTTGGGTTGCAATATTCAGAAATCAAAGTACGCAACTGAATAGCCCCAAAAATGAACACTTTATCTCGGACAGCCCACTCTGGTGTGCTAAAATACGTACATGGTCCAAACCTATCGTTGATAAAATGAACGAAGATTATGCTTAACATCGCAACTGTCAGACAGTGAGGCTGCAGCCCCAACTTCGCAAAATTACGTAGACCAAGAACTACCCTTAAACTGACCAATGCGTTGGTCTTTAAATGTAAAGTTGCATAGAGTTTTTCAAGCGAACTGCCGAAATTCTAGCCCTTAGTTTTACTCTTTTCCTTTATCCCGTAAGGAAGTGTGTCATTTATTGCCGTCTTTGGCAAAACTTCACTCTTTTGGTCAGTTAGTACGATACAGCCACTTGCCAACCAGAACGGGTGGCCTTGAGCGACTCGACAGTGGATTCAAAGGGTCTGTAGTCACTCTGGGAAAGTTAAAAATCGTCTTTTACTACTTCAATGCTTGTTAGTAGGCAAAACACCATACAAACGACAAACTAAATTTTAGTCATGCATGATTCACCTTTTGCGCGTACACAACCAACCAATAAAAGCTCCTGTGAAAGTTGAAAAATAGTCAAGTGAATTGGTGAACCCAACCGATGTGTCAACGTGACCAAGGTTTCCACGTCCAGCACTAATGGTAAACAGGAAGCACCATACACGAGGCTATGGGGATCTCATCAAAATTAAACTGGATAAAACGACGGGTTGCCACCAGAGAAGCTAATTGAATTTGACCTCATCCAATCTTTAGCATTGACATGTATATCTAACCAATTTTTAGTCTGCAAAAATACCACGGATTATGGGAGAGTGTCATTCATGAAACTAGTGCCAAAGAGATATACATCCGAATTACAAGTCATATAGAGCACGTATTTACTGCCTTCGAAAGACTGACGGAGTCGAACGTCCTCTGAGTTCAAAATTTATCACCTCGGTCAGTGTAAAACCCGCCACCCAAGCATCCCGCTAGATGCCACTGTATCTAAGACACAATATATTTTGCCTTCACTCTGTGGAAAATGTAAAGCTGTCAGTTTTTGTTTTCAACAGTATAATGTTGCATTCAGTTATGTAAGGCGGACAAGTTTGCCACATATATCAGTTTCAGGTGGTAGATGACATCCACCGAAGCTCAGGCTTACAGACAACGGTTCACACATTAACGAAGGTAGAAAACGTGAGGTTTGCACTGCATGTCAGGCAGGATTAAACCGAGTAAAGAAATTCATCGGTTGTTGCAGCGTTACACCATGTTGCATCAACGTTCGGATCATTATGGAGGCACTCACTTTTGAGCTACTTCATTTTTCTTCGGGAATAATTGATCCACAAAAACCCGCGGAACCTGGAACTTGAACCTGGGGTGCGTGGGTACAAGTCACGATGGGCTAACTGTTGAGCTGTCCGACCTGATTGTCTCAGAAATTCATTAACGGTGAAATTGTATGACTTATAACCAGACAACTCCGACTCTAAACCGAGCTGGCCGTCAGTGAACTTTCACTTCCGATGAGATTTTCAACAAAGATCAAACCGGTAGCTGCAGGGGCGCTTTGTTGATTTCCAGTTTTAAGTGGAGCTTTGATACAATACGATGAATCGTTCTAAAGACGACTTTATTCTCCAATTACTCAAACTTATCAGCTAAATTTCCCAAGTTGATTAAGTTGAACGGCTGTTGTCGGACACAGTATTGGGATGTATCGGTCTGCAGTCCTCACACCCCTCACAAAATGGATGCTAATGGGACAAAGGGAGACAAGTGAACACGAAACTGATCTTCATTGGACCGACAGGTGTGACTCACTGACTTACGAGGATTCTGGGTTCCCTACAGCTACAGCTGCTCGATTCGTGGACAGTTCTGAAATATTTTGAGTCTTTATAGTTCATAACCGCAACAGTTTCCATGAGTACTTCGGTTGAAGCTCCTTGGGTTTACGTTGAGCTTGACCCTTGAGCATATGCACATCTTATCCGATTTGGTCACAGTTTTAACTTAAAAATGAATACTAAATTGTTGAGCATACTATTTAGCTGTAAGTTATCGTTGCATCACTTACCGACAAAGATGACAGTGACTGACAACATTTCCAACGAGGTCAGAATCATGAGAGGAGCACAGCGGAGTTCAATCAGATTGATCTTCATGACCTTTGGTTTAAACAAGACACGGGTTCGCAAAGTGAAAATGTCATGCTTTCGGCAAAATTTCGTCGGTGATAGGGTCAGAAAAAAATAGATGGCCATCGCTGTTGGGACTCGAAAGACAACTTTGAACGGTCAGCTTAGCAGTTCTCTCTTGATCTCATCTTCTCTTCCAATGATTTCTTAAAGATCAGATTTTTCCTATTTTTATCCCCGAGACTTTCTTCTGCAACTTGGTATAAATTTTACCTCTTTTTCTTCTCGATTTTTCGCAGTCGAACGGGACGACTATTTGTGTGATTTCTACCTGACTGGTCGGCACATTATGCCATAAACGTTTAGGCTCCGTCGTTCGTAATTCGAATCTATCGGCTCTTTGTTCACTTTTGAAAAGACAGAAGCGTTTTACAACAGTGTTTTTCCACCTCGTTAGCGGCCAGAAGCAGTGAGTATTCTCCGAGTCCTATTGGAGACTCCAACCCACTGTGTATAATCATGAGTTGCGCGTATCTACGACATTCAGAAAAACTTCGTCATCAAAATAATGCCTTAGAAAATCACATTCATTTTGCAATGTGATAGAAAATTTCTGTCATTTGGGATTGCTTATTGTGTCGTAATTTTACACTTTTTCAGGAGAAGGAATGTGTAAACGATCTAGAAACACACAAGTTGGATGGACTGAATGAAATTGGACGCATGGAAGATACCGACAAATTACTCACCGCGGCGTCTCGGGTTTGTGCAGAACAGATTCTCAAACTGGACGCAATTCAAATTCGTGACTCCGGAAAGGCACAAAAAATTAGCTGAGAGATTGCCAAACAGTGGGTTTTGGTTAGGGAACTAATTGCCTTCTCTTTTTGATATCCGCGGGATTTTTGTAACATGGATTAAAAGTTGTTTCACTAACTATCTTTTCCTCTTCAGCTGACGATTTACTTGCGTGTGCCTCCAAAAGATGCAACTACCCATCACAGAGCGACTATACTGCGGTCTCTAGTTGAAATTTGAGAGTAAGTAGTATATAGGTGGACGGAATAATTTCCCCGACAATGCTCGTAGCTTTACTGGCCAATTGATTCGTCCTGTAGTCATTAAAGCATAGCCACTCTTTTCAAACGTCCCATCGTAAATCGGGTAGGTGCTGTTGTTATACGGAAAGTTCTAAGTCAGTAAGCTTCTTCCTAATAGTTCGTCTCTTTTCTTCTTATTTGCACCACCTGCTGCGCATCATTTAATGATGTAGTTATTTACCTCGAAGTGGTGTTAACCAAGGACAATAACGTATTCCAACGATCGTGTTATTGATGTTCCCACCAATATGAACTCGTTTATTGTGATTAAACTGATTATGTGGATGTAGCTGGCAACCGTGCACATGGACTAGACGAGTCAAAAAGTGCTTCTTAGCACACATACGAATGCTGATTTATTCAAATTTAACGACGTATTTTATCGATGAACATTGACAATCCGCGAGTGTGTAAAACCAGTATTTTAAACAGAGTTTTCTAGCACACACACACACACACACTCTCTCTCTCTCTCTCTCTCTCTCTCTATATATATATATATATATATATATATATATATATATATATATATATGTCGTAAAAAAGGTGATTATATTGTTAGTAACTTCACTGGTAGGTGGCGTTTGCGGATGAACAATTGATGAGAACTATTTTGCGGTTTGGAGGACAAAACAACCATAACTCAGAGTGAAATTGGTAGCAACAGTTATTTTGAGCAAATTCGTCCTTCTCCGGTTCGGCTACTGAGTCCCACTCTGTATGCATACTGACGTTGACGCTTGGCCAGGGTACTAGGACTAACTTATCAAACGCTTATCTTTGGAACAAGCCTAACCACAACTTTCTCTCTCTCTCTCTATCTCAGTCGTCACCAGTCGTCATTCTCCGATAGATTTTCTCGCGTTTCATAGAAAACTGTCAATCATTCTGAACGCGTCCTACTTTTTGCGATAATGTTCACTAAATTCTACGCAGACCGTCTAATTCACTGGTTTCCAACATGACTCTTTTCGACGAGCGGCTTATGCTGCAGTTGTCAGGTGGTCATTCCCATTCTACCATTTGTTTAAACGTGCTTTTTACACGCACCGTAAATGTAACTGCTGCACTTCCGTCACTTGTACCTGCAATCTCTTTACGCACAGTTGTTGCCAGCACGATTTTATTAGTAATTCCCTGATGATTGGAATGAGTTTATATTGAAGGAGGGTAGCCCAATATCCTCCACAGTCAACCGATGTGAATCTACCCAAGGATAGATGCGACTAGAAGTATTCAACTCACCGGTTCCCGGTTTGTCTTGCTTCCTATTGTACGGCTTCAGAATAAACCTATGAGCTTTACAGTACCGTGGTAGAAGGAACAGTCACGGTACCGAAATTGATGAGTTCTTAACCCAAATGCAATTTCACTAGCTACCGTTTTAATTCCCGCTACCAGTAGCGTCCAGCCAGCTGGGCACTTAGTTCAAGTGGGGACAGAAGATCCGTTTTCAGTCTTCTATACAACAGTTCTGAGGATAAAATAACGCAATGTATGCAAATATAACCGCGCAATTACTTGCGAGTAGTGTGTGGGATTGATGAATCTTCGCTTGGTTGACCGTCCTTTGGACTCCACCTTTCACGCACTAACCTCAGGTCATCCGACCAACCTGCACTCGGAAGCACCAGACTCGAGTTTTGCTCTTGTTAGAGCTCACCGGTGGTACATATCCTCTGCCACACCCAGGGTTTGAACCCGGGCCCTTTTACCTCGAAGGTACGCGTGCGACCACTGCGCCACCCCGTTCTCATCCGGACTCATCCGATTCGCCAAGGTAAGCTTGTTCGGATGTCGACCTGTATGACAGCCAGAGATGCCCGACAGCTTCGAATGGAGACACGGTACCAGCCCCGTTAACTCCAAGTGAATGCCTCCCACCGAGTCAGGTCTTCCCCACAGGATGGGGTGCACATCCCCCAATTTTAAACCTGCGTCTCCTTTTTGGTATATAATCACGCAATTACTTGCGAGTAGTGTGTCGGCTGTCCTGGAGGTCGACATCTGAACAACCTTACCTTGGTGATTCGGATCAGTCCGGACGGGAGCGGGGTGGCGCAGTGGTAACACACACGCCTTCAAGGTGAAAGGGCCCCGGTTCAAACCCTGGGTGTGGCAGAGGATATGTACCACCGGTGAGCTCTAACAAGAGCAAAACTCGAGTCTGGTGCTTCCGAGTGCAGGTTGGTCGGATGACCTGAGGTTTGTGCGTGCAAAGTTCTAACAAAGGGAAGGATGGGTTAAAGAACGGATTACTGTTGAACATACAAACTATTTCATAGTTCTCAGAGAAAGTTCTTGCGATCAACAAGTAGACGAGCCAGATATGGCAAAACAGAATTACAATATGCACATGTGTGCGTAAACAGCACTTTGAACTTTGAGCCTGTGGAAGATGTAGATACGGTCTTTGTAAGTTCACTGTGTACGGGAATGATGGGAATCACAAAGAGAGAGTTGTGGAAGTGAGACTATCACAAGCCCAGAGGTATTTATTTGAGATGGTGTCAACAAGTGTAACTCTAGATATGCCAATACATCTTGAAAGATGTGTTTTATGGATCATATAATCAAATGAATATCCTTTTTCTCTGCAAACTGGGAACGATTACTGGGGAGCATTGAAGCCAGTGGGGAGTAATGTAAGCAGTTAGAAATTTTGAAATGCATTTTTGAGGGGTGGATAGTGAACGTAGTCTGAGAGTGAAGAAGGACGGCTTTCTAACTTTTGAAAATACCTCATTGACTTGCATAGATCATGAAAGATTGTGAGCTAGTAAAACACCGAAGTATTTGACTGTTGAAGATGGTTGACCGTGTTTGTTAAGTACAAAAACAGAGGGAGTCTGTCAGTGCTATTCTGATTTAATCTCGTGATTGATAAATGAAATGATACATCGTGACATTTAGATGCATCCATTGTCAGAGAAAAGGGAAGAGGACCAATTTGATGTATTGTGTAGTCCGTTTTGGATTTTGGGAGTGACCTCCGGTCCAGAATGCTCACATCCAAAAGCGATGTCGTCTGCATATTTACATGAAATAAATGAAGATGGAATAGGTAATTGTTTTACGTACAAGGGAAAGAAGTAGGATGAGAAGATGACGCCCGGTAAGACACCATCACTGACAGGCAGTGGTGAGGATGTCATTCTATTAGGGGCCGTGAACTGAGTCCGGTCAGTGAGATAGTCACGAATCCGTCCACGTAAGCTCTGATCAACTTCTGACTCAGATGACAGACTGGGCGACACTGAACTATCGAGACTGCCTAAAGCATTTTCCCAGTCCAGGAATAACATCCTAACCATTTTACATTTCGTATCTAAAATGGCCGCAACAGAGTTTACTAAGTAGGCTATGGTATTAAAAGTGGATCTGGACGACTTATGTGTAGACTGGCAGGTATCTTCCACGGCATTTTCAGAGACAATATGTGGTAGCAAAATTTTCTCCGTCGTCTTGAGCATCACAGATGTATATGCAATGGGTTGGTATGTATCAGGCTGCTATTTTGGGACAACCGTTATCTTTACCAGTCTTCATATGTTGGGAATCTTACCGCTTTTCAGACCGCAACTGACAGTATCCTCCAAGGGGCCCGATTGGACACCTATTGATCTTCAGTGTACTCAGCTGCCTCCAAATAGCCGTGGGCTGGACTTGCCGAGGCTCATCACAGTTGCTATAGAAAGTCAAGCAGATATCCTGAAGCAATGGTCCAACACCTTTGTAGAGTTTTTCGGCGTCAACGAAACTGTTCCCGATCTTTGAGTTATTTCCGCAAAACCTTTTTGTTGCACGCCATTTGTCCCGACAACCGGGGTTCCCTAGGTCAATATATACGTGAAGCTTGTTTAGGCATTCAATTTTCAATTTTATCAGATTAGTAATTTGGCTTACTTCAGAATTTCTCCCACTTTCGTAGGCCTGTTCTTTTCTCCTACGTAGTTGTTTAAGTAAAGGAGAGGAAAATCTATCGGCCTGTACGTAAGTGGTTTCAAAAGGATAGCAATTTTGAAAACACCAATTAAGATCGTCAGTAAGATTCTCACAAAATACTGAAGGATTCTGAGTGTTAAACACAGCGAAACCGGTGGAATGCACAACATTTCGTAAATGTGCTAGATTTCAGAAAGAGCAGTTTCTTTGTTTGACGGTTTCTCATGTTCGTCTCGATGATACTTATCGATTTTTCTTGCTGTGCCGTGATCAAAACTGCTTAGTGGTGCATGCTGTCGAACCGCAAACAACCCTACTTTGTTTGTGATAACAAAGCCTAAGCTAGCGTCATTTCCTGTGGGGAAATGTATAAAATTTGTCAAACCAAGTGCTATGAGGCAAGTTGTATCAAATCTGTTGAACTCGCCACCAGATATACCCCGACAGCCATTTGAATCCGAGATAACTGATCGACAGGAGATCGGAAAAATGCTCTGAGCTCATTTGCCGTAGTATCTGGGGCTAGGTAAGTGTCACCAATGCGTATTGATCGAAACCCACTCAGAAAATGTGGCTTGGATTTGATAACATAACAACTTATCTTTTCGTTCGAGTATTCGTAAGCCAATTTAGTTGTCTTACTACGTTTTGTTTTCACGTAAGTGATAGTTCCACCACCTCGATTTCGAAGCCTTGTGGGACGATCTGCTCGTAAGGCGTGAAAGCCAGCTGTGCATAATTTCATCTGCTACATATTGGTGCAGTCAAAACTCACGCAGCGTGATAACTTTAGCGTTTTGTACTTTTTCTTTGTTGTAATTTCTGCGACATCATCCATTTACCCCCAACAACGAACGTGTGTTGGTAGATAATAACATAAAAATCCGAGATTTTCCAGAGGCACGCCATCTAAGACCCATCTGCCATTCTGCACAGTGCTTCGTCATTGTCCAAAATCCGTATTTTCACTATCCGATTGCGCGTATTTCTTAATTTGTTTCCAAATTCTTGTGAAACGGCATTGGGACGAAAACACAAAGACTTTACGAAGGAGCCCTTGTGGAAAAACACTGACTGTTATTGTGCGAAGTTTCGACAAAATCCGACAAGCAAATCCTCAGAAATCGGTGCAAAAAGATATTCCAGCTAACAACGTGGCTAATTTGAAGGTCCACCCGAAAACGAGTATACCACTTGCTGTAACCATCGTAGTATATGGGATGTTTTTCACAGACAGTCTGTATTTTCTGCCCCCGATTTGCGCACCTATCGTCACAACTTTCTACCATCAAAATCAAAACGCATCAGCATTTATCGTGGGGATAGTGTACTACTGATGATTAGATAACAATGCACTTGGTGTGAATGTAAATACCTATAAAGATCCCGCAAGTGTCTGCAATATGCTGAATACAGCACTCTTCAGTGGGGGTTACACGTACAAGATCTAGAGCCCAGACGGAAGTGGGGTGACGCAGTGGTAACACCGATACCTTCGAGGTGAAAAGTCCCGGGTTCATACCCTCATTGAGGCGAAGAATATGATCCAGTGATGAGCTTTAACAAGAGCAAACTTGAGTCTGGCGCTTCCGAGGGAAGAGTTGATCAGATGACTTGCGGTTTGTGAATGAAAGGTGCAGTCCGAAGGACGGTCAGCTAAGTAAAATATATTTATAAAAAAAACTCGGTGAGCCGTAGCTTACGTGGACATAGATTCGAATGCCGATTTATGCGTTACAGTTCCCAGGACTGACCTGATTTTTAAGGTTTCAGTTAGCGTGGTTGGTTGTGTCATTTGCACCATAATTGTCATTAATATGATCAGCATTAGTATTGCTGACCACACAACAAAAACACACCATAACCACCACCCCCCGTTTTGAAATGATTTCACACCACTTTTTAGCTTAACACGTTACCCCTTTTTTGAAGTTTTATTTCAGACCAAGATAAACTTTCATCAGAATTGATATGTTCTCAAAAACGATGAAGTGAGGACGCCACTGATGCACTTTGCACAAATTTTATCCGGATAAGTTTCGTTAAATCTTTTCAATCGACAGCTTGTATAATACAAAGGAGCAGAGTCGAATAAGACAAGATCAAGGCGACTAATCGTTCTTGTTGTTTCTAAAGGGTTATTTGCATCTTTGGACGATAATCACTTTGGCAAACTGCATCAGTACTGGTTTGGTGGCGTACGAGATCACGGGGGGCGCTAATTTTCTATCGAGCCGACGTTGTTTTGCCGCATAAGTGACGTGCGCTTAAGGATACCATCAGTTGTCCACACCTTCGGCGTTGTCTTCCACCGTGGAACGTGCCTTGTCATTCCCGTTTATTTTCACCAGGCGTCTCAGGACTTTTCTTCACACCGACCAGAACAGGCTTCAGAAAAAGAATAGTGTAATGAAAGGAAAGGTATACAGTGAAACAAGACTGAGACGAACTGTTAGAACAATGCCAATTTCCCAAGACTTTTTACAAAAATTCCACTCCCCAACATTGCGTGCTACCTGCAGCTTTATGACCTCTGACAACGTTGTCCTTATTCCCTAACATCCAACAATTCGATCACAAAGTGCATAGTTTTGTCAACTACGAAGCGTATGAACTTATCACATGATCAAATATATCATATTCTCTTTACAAGTCTATCTTCCTCGTCAACCTTCACTTGTCTGTACACATTTTGGCGGGACTGCAGTTGACGAATTTTGGCCTGGTATTTTCACGAGCGAGTATTTTTCTTCGAGAACTGATCAATGAAATGGGAAAATTACGCCGAATATCACTGACAACCCATCTTCGTTCATCCAGGCTCACGTGATCCTCCATTCAACGGCTCGACTCCTCTCACCTAGCGTAACCTTAGTTGTGTATAGTGTTTTATACAAATATCGATTAAGATAAATCATTCTAAGAACGGAGAGTGGAATTGAAACTGCAAAGTTATACTCCATCGTTATCTTTGAGGATTTCGTAATTGCTTTCTGTTGATTCCGACGATTTAAAATACAACTTCAATGCATACCGAATTTCTGATTAAAACGTACTAGTCCTTACGATCGTCTTATTAGTGATGCTTCACGAGACGGCGTTTTTCCTGATTGACCGACATTATCCAATAGTGTTACGGGCTGAGTAGAGAAATAAATTTACTTTATTCATCCAAAAGAGATACTTTCACAAAGCGCAACTTCAACTGCTGACCTCGGTATCAAACTAACTAACAATTCGATCGATCGTTCGATTACGTCACTATCTCATTGTTCTTGTTGCAAATCACGGTAATTTCATCTACTATGTGGTAAGCAGTGTATTATTTGGTGGCAGTAAGATGCATTTATTTTAACAGTCATGCTGCTGAAGAGCTGAACTGGAGATGTGAAAATCGCGTGCAAGTGCATATTGGTCTCAGCGCCATCAAACGGAGTAGCTAGATCAGAAGTTATTCGGTTAAAATGCATGCTGATTGAGCGTGGATGGATTAGCCGTACTCCTAGTCGCTCTCCGTATGCAAACATGAAGTCCTGGAGAACAGTGCGTGCTAGGTGCCAACTTACCAAGTCCCTCAAACAACTCTTAGATGCACAATTAGTTCACGAATAGTCTTCTAACAAGTGAGATAATAGCTTCTGTCCGGTGCTTTCTTGAACATTAACTTCATCTTGCATATGGCGGTAAATTTCTTGAAGATGAACTCACAGAACCCAGACTAGTATGAGAGCCCCTATTTTCCTAATTGTCCCTATTTTTGCGGATACAATATCGTACTGGACTCTCTGACACGATGTACAATGAAAGACCATAGACACGAAGTATCCCAGATCAACAGTGCTCAGACGGTCATCTGGACAAAATTTAGACTTTGTTGTCGTGGTCAATGTTCAGATCTTTTTTATTCTTTTACTTTACTTATTTGTTATACTACAGAGAGCAACATTTCTGGAAGGGGGACGAGGCCAGTGAAAGGCTGCCGAATGGGGAAGCCACTGGTTGCGATGGGAATCGAACACGGGTCGTAAAAATGTCCAAAGTCCACGATGATCAGTGTTCAGCCACCGCCAGCAGTCTGTCACTTCTCGATTCGTCAGCTTTAAGCTGGCAGAGAACCACTTCTAGAAGTACTGTATCTTTTTTGCATAAGGAATATCTCAGTCAGTAAAGGTTCGAGATGTGATCGTATAGCCACCCCTTCCTTCTACCAGTGGTATTTCCCCTTTTTATGGAAATTACATATTGTTTGCTTACTGCGAAATTACTTCTCCTGACTTAATTACAAGAACGCCAACACTGGCTTCACTTCCAGTTCTCTAATAAAAGCCTTCTTCCAAATGGTTAGAGAATAGCACAAGAAAACACACTGATGGACACTAGGGGGCAGGATTGCCTCTGGACATGTTTTGGGCTAACGAACGTGAAAAGAAAAGCTTCGCAACGCATTGTGTGAAGGCTATCAGAGGTTGTTGTTTATGGTGATACGCAAAATACCTCAGGAAGGTTCACTTCTTTCATAGTGTTGGGATTATTGGTTTCATAGTCTGTGAGAAAAGGTGAATGGGAAAGAGGAAAAATGCGCTTTGGAGTGAAACAAACACATGTATTGTACGAAGGACGACAGCACGGGGTAGGATACTTGTATTCCAACGGCGAAACAAGTCAAATCATGGAAAGCACAATCATTTATACAGGCCCTTGTCCAGACTGCGCCGCACTAATATTGCTATTGCCGCTGCTTGAGCGCTCCGGCTGCATTCTGGCCAGTTGCCCGTGACTGATAGCTTGCTTCTCCTGGGCATCATTCCTATTCGGTTGGTCCGACTGTCTCAGTTGACGGCTCGATCGACAGCCCCTCACCTGGGCTATCTTGCTGGTTGCCGGAGATCCCGCTGCTTCTTCGCTGTTAGTCCGTATGCCTTCTTTTGTCTGCTTCGGGAAGCCTCCGACATATTCACCGTCTGTTCTTTTGTCTGCGGCCCTCGTTTGGTTTGTCAGTTCGCCTTGATATTCACGTTGTTCCCTTGCTCCAGCACTCCCCGTTTACAGTATGACCCACATAAACTATCTGAACCTGATGTATCACTGAGATCCATTTTATCCACGATTTTCACTCCCCACAACATATTGTCTCAAGCAGGTTTGACAAATTATCTGAACAGGTTTGAAAATCATAGGTTTGGTATACTGTGAGCAATCCTTTCGAAATGACAGAAACATTAAATCGAATAAACATTAGTGAAAGGCATATGGTTTCATCCAATGTCGAATCACCAATATCCGAGTCTGTTTTGGAACGCCTCATGTTACTCCAGACTATGATCGGCTCCTTTTTTTGTTTCAAAGAAAGAGGTATACATAAAAATAATGGTATATCCATAAGCAGTTCTCTGGGACTTATCCTCCCAAATCCGTTTATGGTGCACTTAAAGTGCCAGGTGGGGACCGTAATACAGTAAACCGTGCTATACAGTATTTACGTGGATGATACTTTTACATAATACGATTTATCATACAGTGTAAATTCTCGAGTCACCGTTGAAAACCATGGAGTTACTGTACAGCCGTTTCTTCCTTGTAAGTAATCATCAACAATGCACATTCATTGAACCTCCACGGTAACTCGAACCTGGAATGAACAGTTAGGAATTTGTAAATCTAACCATCACCAGGTCATCAGGTTGTATATAAGTCCAATAGTAGCCTGGTGATTACCGGTTTGATTCACAATCATTCACCCCCGGATTGGAGTTCCGCGGGCTCGGCGGAAGTGCAATGCTGTGCAGTACTTCTACGGTTTTCAGTGGTGAGTTGAGTGTTCACACAGCATGGTAATTCATAATATCCGAAATCTAATCTCTTACCGTTGATGATGCTTTCTTTATAAAACAGAAAATTTGCAACAAAATTGGTCAAACCCCTAAACAAATTACACCCGAATGTCCGCTTTACAATGGAAAAAAGGAACAAACAACGGACTCAGTTCTCTGAACAAGGATATCCTCTGCAAACCGAATAGGACGGAATCAGGATCCGTTCATCGCGAAGGTGCACAAGGATGGGAAAAAAACACGTACTTTGAAAGTCACAGACCGATAACCTGTTTGATCGAACCAGACGGATCTGTCCTGTTGACACTCGGGAAGATCCAGTAATGCAATACGACACGTTATTAAACGGTTCAGTTCAGTACACTAAAACATCAACCTGGCACTTATGTACACTACTTTCGGTTGCTACCCTCCAGCATTGTCGAGTAAAGAAGAAATGGATAGGAGCGTAAAGTGGGGAAGAGCCCAAAACGAAATAGCTAACGGCAATCTCGAAGAGGAATAAAGAGCCCGGATTCAACTACGCCACTTAGCCACGTCACGTATCCAAAGCTTGAGTAGGCCGGTCTCGTGGACCCTAACCCGCAAGTCCCACACGTCCTACTGGACCAAGTCCACCCATCAAGGTTTTCCTACCTTGTTGCCATGTCAGGGATTGGCCACCTCGACCTACCTTCCAACCTTTACCTGCCTCGGAGAACAGCGTACGCCGAGGAAGTCTATCAGTGGACACGCGTAACACGTGTCTCAGCCACCTTGACCTATTTAGCTTCAGTACTTGTTCTAGTGACTGATCAATGGTCCCACTGGCTATCCTTAACAGATTCATTGAAAACCAGAGCAATCCAAAACCAGAGAAATCAGTTTCTGTGTCAGTATCCTTATTGGACGTCGAAAATTATCTCCTATTCGAAGATGATTACATAATCAACTTGCTGAAAAGACTACTCACGTCTGCTTTTTCTCGTGTCCACTACTCAGCATTGCTGAAGTTTGTAAGTCTAATTACAAGGCTTCCCATCCCCTCGTGTTAAATAACGCCAGTGCTTGTAAGCCAATTTTGACAAGATTTCGTCTTCCCGAAAAAGCATGACATTCCTCATCAGATCTTGATCTCTAGCTATTTTCCGATGAGATGAACGAATCTTTTGTTCAGTGCTTCTCCAGGGACTTGTACAGTGGTATGATAATTTCGGAAACCTGTTCGACTGCGCCATTTTGTAATTTACTTACTTAAAATGAGTACTATCCCAGAGCTACTTCAGATAGCAAAATAATTTCAGTGGTTTACCAAACACAACTTAGCAGCATTTCGCGGATTGTGTTGGTAATGTATAATTTTCTGACGGGCTTCCAACTTTGTCCATGATTCTCGTGTTTCACCATCTCCCATGGATTCACACGTAAGGTACCGTCGACCTCTGGAATAAACATCATCTTCTTGTCGTGGTCATCTTTATTCAATAAACTGCATTCCGCCAACCGGTGACGGCTGAGTGACCTGGAGAGTTTGCTTTCTATCTCAAAGGTCAGAGGTTTGAGTCCCCCTCGTCGCCGGTTTTCTGTTGATATACAGTAATCCATTGGAGTCCAGCTCGCTACCACACCCGACCTATCGGGACCTTGTGTGGCTCTTAGTCACTCCAAGTCTCAGGGTCTGGTTTCCAGTTACCCCTAGGAGGTCAGGTCAAAGGGATTGGGATACTTAGCAATCAAATCACACTGCTTGGCCGTGGTCGGAATTAAAAAGGGATGGTTTTGAACTTTCGACTGATTGACTTGGTACCGGTAAGAGCGTAAGCAATTGGCTCATTAAACTCCGAAATCTAACTGTATTTATATAAAGCTTGAGGTTCTCAGCAGGTACTTGGAATCTGACTGCATCTTCGTCGAGGCAATTGAATCCGTGGACTTTGCGAATGACCGTGGGCGAAGAATGAACAGCTGCTCCGACTGACGATCATCCACAATGGTACTGATTACTTGCCTAAAATGCCTAATTTATTTAGCTAGGTGTTAGTTACCGAACAAAATCCTCATTCCCTGGGTATTACCTGTCAATATCAGCCAGGAAATAGGAAAGGCTTGAAGGTGAACAAATTTTATCTGTAAAACGTGGCACACTACAAATGAAACAAAAATACAATTTAAATACACCTTACGGTTTAGTCTTTCGCAATAATTGCACTTTCAATCTCCAACTAGGTTTTCCTCGTTTTCAGATTCGCCCATCCGATTTTGAGAGCAACTGAGATAGAAGCACAAATAATTAGCGTTATCGAACACCCCCGTAGCAACCATTAGCGGTTTCTGTTACAACTAAATGACTTGTTTCAGAACTGACGAGAAGACGCGTTGAAGAGCTGACGACGAATTCCTTTGCGATATAATTTATTGTAGTGAACTGAAAAATTGCACTAGCTCAGACAAATTGGCATCCGTTCTGCTAAACTAAAAATGCGTAGTTTAGTCATTGTTGAATTGGTCAGTTTACAGGCAGCAGTTCTCTCAAATTCCGACTGCTTTTAATTCAGAAATGGCAAATTTTTGAAACTTTTCCTGAACACAGATAGATGTCTTCTTCATCAGCAAAAGTCCGCATAGTTAAGGATTTGACTTTGTACCGTCAGCTAAAATATCGTCAGTCCTATTCGATTCACTTATTCGGATAACCTTAGAAGTAACTGGTGGGAGGTTCCACGGAATATTAATTTCCGATGGATGTACACCATCTGGTGATTTCCAGCAAGCCGAATTTTACTGCTGCTCCGTGTTTTGATGTCTTTTTAGTTACTACCGGGTAAGTGGGAATAAACAGTGTACAGATGAGTAGACAAAGATAATCGGAAGTTCACGACCTGTTTCACGGTTGTTGCCGCTCATCATCTACGCGTACCCGGTACTCCCCTGTCCGTTGATCGTCATACTCATACACTTTGTAGGTATTCCATTCGCAATCATCTCATTCGTGTATCAGGACTGCGATTGGATGCTTTTCGTTGAAGACTTCACTAAGGAATCAAACCTTTTGGTCACCGTTGACCACATAGTCATCGTTCTCGAGGTTAGCTGTGACTAACCGTCAGAGAACCGTCAGCCAGTCACAGCTGTGATTCTCCCAGTGGAAGCTTCTATGAAGTGCACCCTCTTACACTCTCCTGATGCACAGATGAGACTTGATTGTGAAATAATGGACTGTGTTTGGGGCCATTGAATAACGGTTTGAATCTCCAACCAACTGGGTTAATATGTGTTTTTTAAATCTAATCGGGAACGAATAACTAACTGCAGTTCATAAAACACACTGCACACCAAGGAACGTGACATTTGATTATGCGTCGCTTGGAGAATACCAGGCCCCCACACTGGACCGAATTTAACTCCTAGATAAGAGCCGCTTTGATTCTGCTCTATGTAGTGAACGATACGGGAAAAAGTTTCAGTATCAGCAACTGACAAGCACACACACACACACTATATCCGCCCCCCAAGTTCTGATCATTTGGGCAGCGTAAAATGCCATGCAACTGTGCATTTCAATCATGTGACACCATATGATTTCGAAGACTAGCATTATCTACTGGTATGGTCTCCCATCGATTCGTTTTTCAGTCTTGCAGAAACCAAAGATACGATAGACTTGCTTCCCTACATTGTTTCTAGAAGTTGCAGTTATTTCCCAATTTCAGCTTTGATGTATCAGCTACTGTATAATTCTTTCGACTGAAAATAAAGTAAGATATAGAGAAAAATATCCCGGACGAGATTCTTGGTTTTTGAAACCTCCCGAGAGTTCAAATCTGCAGGTGTCTCCTTGATAGTGAAAGAACAAATTAATTTCTGTACATGAAAATGACTAAGACCTATCCGTTTATCGATCTCGAAGGATTGATTGGAATAGAATAGGCAGTGATGCAATCTGTCACTTAGCCACGGCAGTTCTGATCTGGCCGAGACTGTATTGGTCCGAAACGGAGTGGCCTTGACCCAGTGCGTTTCTCGGTTGACCCGAATTGATTCGGATCACATTGTACTGCTATTAATCAGATAACCAGCAGCTGATAATTGATCAGATTAATCGGGCGACTGAGGCTGAATTCTGACAACAATGAAGACTTCTAACGAAGATCTGGTAAGTCTACAAACGTGTTGATAGATTACAACTCCAGTTTATTCATTAAAAAAAACTAGTTTTTGCATTATTAATGCAAGAGGATAATCTACTCAGTACCGTCGACTGGGAAATCAAGCCACTTTAACACAGTAGTTGCATTACGCACCCAAAAAGAGTGGATTTTTGGCCTTTTATACCATTTATTTAGCTAAAATAATGCAATGTATGCACAGTGTAAACAAAGGAAAGAATGGGTTAAAGGACGAGTTACTGTTGAACATACAAACTGTTTCATAGTTCTCAGAGAAAATTCTTGCGATCAACAAGTAGACGAGCCAGATATGGCAAAACAGAAGTACAACATGCACATGTGTGGGTAAACAGCACTTTGAACTTTGAGCCTGTGGAAGATGTAGATACGGTCTTTGTAAGTTCACTGTGTACGGGAATGATGGGAATCACAAAGAGAGAGTTGTGGAAGTGAGACTATCACAAGCTCAGAGGTATTTATTTGAGATGGTGTCAACAAGTGTAACTCTAGATATGCCAATACATTTTGAGAGCTGTGTTTTATGGATCATGCAATCAAATGAATGTCCTTTTTCTCTGCAAACTGGGAACGATATCTGGGAAGCATTGAAGCCAGTGGGGAATAATGTAAGCAGTTAGAAATTTTGAAATGCATTTTTGAGGGGTGGATAGTGAATGTAGTCTGAGAGTGAAGAAGGACGGCTTTCTAACTTTTGAAAATACCTCATTGACGTGCATAGACCGTGACAAATCACAGCTGTGCTTTTCTGGTAAGTTCATGTAGGATAGTCGTAGCTGGCCTCGAGAACGATGACATAGCAATCGCGAGTTGAACTATTCGATGTAAGTAGCATCAGTAGATGGATACTTTCGAGGAACTTTGCCTATACATATACAGATTCTACTTACACTAATTTTGGTTCCTCTTCCACTATTGTACTGAAATTAATGTATTCATTATTACAGCAGTTTTTATGATAAAAATGTTGACAGTACCTACTAAGTTGCTAGACGTTTTCACTCGTTGTTTCGTCATTGAACCAACGAAGAAAAGCCAATTCCTTACACTATTAGCTACGCTGAAAATTAGTATCGTTTCATCAGTTTTCTCATTTCAACGAAGGATACAACACATACCGATAAGAACACGATTGGGTAGTCAAGATATTTTTCGGAGAAAAATTGGAATGATACTGTGGCACGCGACAAACTCATCCTCAGCGAACTGCCTAATCGAACAAGTGTCTGTATAGGTTTTGCGTTTCGTTGTGCACCACCTATCAAGTGCCGAATCCGAATAGATTAGGATGGCCGGGAAATGCGTTACTCATGCCGAAAGACGGAATTCCTCTTTGTTGTTACCCGAGGCAGTTGGACTTGGAAGAGTGGGTCAAGGTGGTCAATCCATGACACGGGAAAAATGCACCTGGACTATGACCAGTAGACTTGGCCGAGTCGTACGTATTAGGCTTATGAATTGAGGTCCACGAGACCGGCTCCGAGTCCGGAACACGGGAGGTCGAGGTTGATGGTTGACAAAAGAAAGCTGAGGTGAACCTGTCAATGTACGAGCGGAGCGGGTGCAGCAGATTCCACGCAGCTGGATACCCCGTATGCTTGTTGGGAGAACGGACAGTTCGGAATAACGAATTCAAATGATGAAACTTCTCAATGGGAAAATCATGCTAGAGAATGGACTGCTCTTCTTTTCAGGTAACCCTTGGTGGCAAGTTTCAAACCTAGACTGAGAGCTGTATTTGCCGCTAAGGGATACTTAAGTTATGAAATCGAGGCATGAGAAATTGGCAACAGTTCAAATTTGTTTTGACCCTAACCGGGGTGCCGTGTAACTTGCACGAAGTCGGACTGTGAACCGAAACGATTTATGGGTGGAGATCAGAGACTTCGTTTCAAATATCGAATAGATCCAGTCAATTTCATTTCTGTTTAGCTGTCAGCCTTGATTGTTGCTTCATTTCATTCAGTCCTTTGTATAGGACAATCTTCCGTTTTGCTTCACAGCTTTGGTTTTATGTCTGAGTTTCCCTTGTTAACGAGTAGCTGTCGACCAACCCCGTTTCTCGTGATGGAAATGATGCCAATTTTAAACTACATCAGGTTAAATCCAAATAAACCTCGGCTTACCGGTGGTGATCGAGCGGTTTAGAGCGATCGAACACCACCTCGGCTGTCCGAAGTTCGAATCCCCACCAACACCGGCCAATTTGGTGGCAGACAGTTGCCCCCCCCCCACCTCTCTCTCTCTCTCTCTGTCATCCGGCTTGTTACCATACCGGACCTAATGGGATCCTACTCGGTTTTCCATCATTCCACGTCTCAGGGTCTGGTTTCCGGTTATCCCTAGTAGTGCAGTGGGCCTTTGTGGCTACGGAGTGTACCTCATCCACTGTACGACAAGTGGAACCGAAGAACTCAGCGACTGGTGGCTAGCTTTTCTAAAGCACTTTGTAACCATAGCGTCAACAACGTAGCTGAAGGACGGAAGACTAAGGGCGGAACAGAACGACCAGAAAATGAAGAGATATGATAGCCTTCTTATCCCAGAATACTTCGATGACCACCTTTCGCTGTGAGTAGAAGCTTATGAACTCCGTCTCACACGCATATGCTACGTAACACAAAGGCTCAGTGGTTCAATATCCTGGTCATGATGCCTGCTGGTACTATTTCAGTTAGGACACTCAAAATCAGTTCTCGTAGGGAATCACGGCAAAGCGTGCAGAAAAATGCACCTGAAGCACAGTATGACTCTAAAATCGCAACCGGTTAGGAAAACTTGGTCCAAGGCAGTCCAACGTGCCGCTACATGATGCGATTCCCTCCCCCCCCCCCCCCCCCTCCCCATTCGCAGACACCTTCCGTGACTCGAAGCATGTTCAAAATCCAACATTCCAACTTTTAGTAAGCTTATTCAGTGCCACTGAATGGACTTTTGGAGGGCTGCCCTGTAGAAGGCTCTACGGAGAGTGAATCCTAAAGGGGAAATGCGCACCACATGTAAGATATCCTATGAGCGAACTTATCGACCGTAGATCCACTGTTATAATCGGGTACCTTCGAGTGCACCCTCTGAGATGCACAGGGTAGCGTACGGTCCAATCAAGGGGCACTCATGATTTCTCTGGCAGCTGTATCTGCAGGCGTATTGACAAAATCAAAAGGTATATGAACATGCTCTCCGCCGAATATATTTCAAATGGGTCAGGAGAAAAACAATCCAAAAGGGGTCCGAGGATAGCAATAACCGAACATAAATGGCTCATGCAACGTAGTTATTTGCAGTGTGACAAGAAATCCGTGACATTTTGCAGAAACACTATCCCGTAAGACTTTGATTTTTGTTCCCTACACAAATCATGACCAATTGTGTGCAATTTTCGCTCTGTTTATTTTCTCCAGTTTATTCTCACCAACCCTCTGGTTTCCGTACACTGGCTGCCGTTCACCATGTTAGAGACATCCAATCCGACACTAGTCGCACCTTCTGTTTCAAGAGTTTCACTACCACAGTCATCCCTGGGCCATTGTTACAAGTTTCTCTTTTACCAGCGAGCGCAAGAATGACTTGACTGTATGAACCGAAGGAATTGGGCCACACTGATTGATTCAGTGTTATCTTGATTACATTATGGAAAGCCACTCGAAAATTCACGAAGTAACCGTCAAGACGCAGCAGAAAAAGCTTTATATGAGATTTCCTACTTCAGTTTTCAACTTTCGGACTCTGTCACTATCAGCGATGCGAAACGTATTCCTTTTAGTTCAATCCAATGACTCACTTCGGAATTGAATGCAATAAACTCTAACCCACTTATCAACCAAAATTTACCTTCGAGAACACTACGTGAATAATAAGCTTTGATGAAGGCATGTAATGGTTATTCTGAAGCCTTCATACGCGGTTCAACGTGATGTGCTATTGTTTTCGTACTCATCAATCAAATCAGGAGTGAGTCAGTCAGACTTGTCCAGATTCGGTTAAACAGGTCAACCTGGTACGAATAGATTGTATCGTGACTGGTCACTATGGGATCTACTAATAGCTTCATACGTCATGGGACGTTTCTATGATCGACCGTGTTCAAAATAAACAGTGGCCAGCAGCAACTAGCTTTCGACCTGGTTTTTACCACGCTAGACCTGTTGGAACTCTATGTGGTTTACCATCACTCTGAATCTCAATTGCGGTTGTCCGTCAGCCCTAATGATGTGGTGGGTTTATGAGGCTATGGGATAAATTCCCGTTCGGCTGCTCTCATGTACTACTATCCTGTGATTAAGAAATGCGCCAAATGGCTGTCTTGTCAGTTCTGGAAGCGAACAGTTCAGGACAAAAATTATTTCAGTACGCCCGATTCACGAGGCTTAACTAAGAATAGCAGCAGAGCAATATACAACCCAAGAGGCATAGTTTGTGCACTCTCACAGACAGAGGGAACGTGACGCGCAGTGGGGCCTGACATCAATATTGAACCCTCATTGCTGAACCTAACCAATGGCCAACCTCTCATGTTTACGTAGTGTCACGATACTATCATGTGGTTTGAGTCACAAATGAAATTAGTATAATTTATCGAGGGAGCTGGGTATCACAGTGGCTTGGCAAAATATCTGACAGAGAATACGGATTAAAAGGTATGTGTAATATATATATATATATATATATATATATATATATATATATATATACATATATATATATATATATATATATATATATATATATATTCTCTAGAATCTAATTCGAATCGTCTGGAGTGTGAATGGATACTATTCATTGAAGAGCCCAACAATGAATCACAACTGTGATTTCTCATTGTTATTCGTGTCTGGGTCACTGCTAACCCAACGAACAACAAGGCTGCATGTGCAAGCTCTCATATTGATAGTAAGCAGTATGTTAACGTGTGGACAAAATTTCTTCGGAAGCACAAGACCGGTCAGCCGAAGTGTCGTTCATAGTTAGCTATTTAACGGAGAACGATGACGCCCGACTCAATCAAAGCACGCGTAAAACTCATTTAAAAGAATCACTTCCGGAGCATATTTGAGTATCATTACCACAGATAACCTGCGATTGCCTGGTGCCGAGGCTTTGTGTTTTTTACCAGCCAGCTAACGCGATACGTATCTCGGAAACAGAGACTGCGTACGAGAGAATTCAGAACAACGTGGATCTTTTTACTCAGTTTAATTTGTGCGATATTCTCGATATAATACGTTGTGTTGGGTTAGGCTTTTGTGTAGCAGTTCACAGTACTATAACATTTTACGTGATATAGCGGTACCTCGTGAACAAGGGAATCCCCTGACTCACCTTCATGCATTTGGTGCATACATTTCCCCCGTTCCATCTGCTCACCAAAACTCCCTGTTCTTCTGATTGGATTTTGATAAGATAGAAAATCAAACTCTCATGTCAGTCATACGAAAATGGTTGTTCAAACTTAAGCCTAATTAGAATATCACTTGACAGAGTAAATGCAGTTGGGCACAAGAATCGATCATCAGTGCATACAACTAACTGGAGTTGCACACTAGCATGTTACGGTATGGTAACAACTTTTCTCACTGGATACTATCATTTATCCATCCGTCAATCCAACTCACTTGTATCAACTCCAACTCCTCGAACCACTCTGATCAAATAAGTGGTGTTGTTTCTTCGCCTAGACGTTTTTTCTTACTCGTGAGTAGTGCTAAACTTTCGTGTCATTTTATCTCACTTCGCACTATCTGCTCCGCGATAAGGACAGCATAAAATTCCATAGTAAAAGCCGGATATTATCACTGCTAATGCGGGTCGAGTGTCTGGGCGGACCTTACAAAGAAAGACAGCCAACCGTTCCTTATTGAAGAAGAGCTCCAGGTTCAGTTGATCGAGATTCACTATAAGTTTGGTGGTTGCCTAGTGCATCATCGGATACGATGGAATTTTCGAGCGCCGTTGTGAACTGTTGCTTTGTAACCGAGAATGGGATATGAGAATAAAATAAATCGGTTATCTGGGAGCAAAAGTTCATCTTGTTCATGATGGGACCTTTTAGGTACGAAAAAGTGAGCTACTGCTGAAACAAGACCCACAGCGATCAAATGTTGTTATCCGTCAAATTTACAAGTTTCTGTACTCATGTTGGCCCCATCATTGTTAGTCACATTTCGGGATATCTTCCGTGCCCGGCTTTGATTTGTCGATACCGAATCGTATAAGCCATTACCACCCACGATGCGTGAGGTGTGAATCCCGCCATCCCCTGTCCAGTATTGCCTGGCTGACAGTAAATCTCTCATTATCACCTGGTAAGTAACGCAAAAAATCTGCTCGCCTATTATTTAACTTCCACGAAAAGTGTACGCGTGAGATTCAAGCCAGTTTCAGACCCGCTCGGGGTTGTACTGACTGCACCTTTAAGTCTTGCCGAAATTTACAGCACGGATACACCTTTCGTAGGCCCACAGTCTCTATCTCCCTTGATTTGAAAGCAGCATTCGAGTCATTCAACTGCCGAGTTCGGTGGGCCTACCTCTCATTGAAGGGTGTAACAAAAAATGTACTTCTCTTTTCCAATACTTGTATGCTAACAGCCGTTACTAACTTCGTGTTTACGGCCATTCTCTCCCCGCGATAACCACGAGAAGTAGTGTTCATCCTCTTTGATTTCGTCATTGAAATGGTTATTGAGATAGCCTCATCTTCCTGTGAGAATAACGGCACCGATATTTTCTCAAGCAGTAAACTGTCTTACCTAGAATAAGCACATGATTTGGCTCATCTGAATGGAGATGCACGTAAGCTGCAAACTTTTCTAGATAGCACAAACAACACTGTAGTGATGTTTGGGATGCGTTTTGCTCCTTCAAAGTGTAAAATGCTAATGCAGGAATGAGTTCATTCTACACTAAATCTTGTCTTTTCATTGGATGTTCTAGCTAAAGTAGATAAGTTCTTTTACCTGAGCAGTTACATCTCGCCAGATGGCCAGATAACCGATGAGGTATCGTCGCGTATACAGAAAGTGCGTTTGGCATTTGCCAACCTCAGTCATCTGTCGCGCCAGCGGGATATCTCATTGTCACTCAAGGGTCCAGTGTACATAGTGGTGGTTAGATCCATTCATTTATATGGATCAGAAACATGGCCATCATGGATGGAAGACAAGTGAAGAATACCCATGTTTGAACATCGACATCTTCGTAGCATTGCTCCAATATGGTGGGGGCATCACACAAGCAATGCTGAGGTTAGACGTGGGGTGTTGGGAACCAGTGGTCAGTCACTGGATCAAGTACTTAATCTCAGCAAGTTGAGGTGGCTAGGACATGTCTTATACATGCCTACCGGCAGACTTCCTCGGCGTACACTGTTTTCCGAGGCAGGTAGTAATAGGAAGATAGATGGAGATGGCCTGCTTATGACATGGAGAAAGATGTCTCGGCCAGTAACGTAACTGCATTCGGAATCTTTCTTCATCCCGATGATCCCGTCTCATTACCTTGTTTTCGACTCTGTTTTACGTTACGATTCCGTTTATTTTACCCTCGATTAGACGGCGCTGCAAGGTTGTAGTCGTAGCCTGTGCACACAAGTTCTGGGTTGATGGTTGGATGAACTGAACTGTTGTGTTGTCAATGCGACATTAGTGTATCCACTAACAGCAGATTGTGCCTAACGATGGTTAGAAAAGTCCTCTCTAACCGAATTCAAAACCGTGCTTGTTTTGAGCTGCAGATATCCATCGAGTCTGGAGTAATCTGGACACTGTTTTTTCCAATAAAGATTCAACCGTATATGCGTAAAAGTAACTCCAATCCGGCTTCATGTGCATCCAGAGCTTAGGAGGCCGGGATCACGAGTTTGTGATACTGCCAAATTTATTTACAGTTCATTCATCTACGTTTTTGAACCCATTTGTGGGACCATTCGTTGACTGTATACTGACCAGTCAGGATATGATGCGGTTCTATCAGATTGGTCATATCGCCTGGTTGCGGGTGAGCGTGACTGGTTCCGTCCTGCTGTGATTGATACACATGGAACTCAAGTGCATTGGGTTCCGAGGCATCTAAAGCCCCACTTTATGTTTCCAACAGGACTTTTCACTCAAGAAGAATGTTGAATAACGTGTGGATTAGTGTTCATTGTATTTCAGCTCGAAAGTATATTGCAATTTGTATCATGTGATTTGACCAAAAAGATGAAAAACATGTACGAGGCCCTGTGGGCAGGAATCTCCAACGCATTCGACTGTTACATTCTGCGTTTCCGAGTTACGTTTCATGGAGTAATCAAGATAGAATTGTGTTAATCAGTGTGACTTCATTCCTTGAGTGCATGTGGTCAAGTCATGGGTGATAGTGAACAGTTATACTTTGGGCTGTGTAGGGGAGGGATTGCATAATGAAAAATTATTGCACAATGAACATACGGAAATGGAAACGAAAACTGGCCCGAATCTATGATCGGGTTCCTCCAACAAAAGAAGCTATAACCAGAATGCTGGAGAACCGGTACTGCGAAGATCAGCTTGAGAAGGACCATCAGTCAGGCGCCGTCTTTTTGCGAAACCAGCGTAACACATCCAAATGGGTTTAGGGTTTCGGCTGTGTGCAGTGTATTTTCTGTTATGGCCGCGAAAAGTTTGATGGTCGCCTCTACTGGGCCGGCTGTGTGGCCCATGTCATTCATGGGAAACTTTCCAAGCCGCTAAGCATAGCGGGTTTAGATTTCACGTAGCACTGTTTGAATTGCTTTCGGCTTAGCGCAAGCCCATCTGTCTTTTGCTTTCCCGCCTGTGTTTCCGGTCCCAGACATTGGAGAAGCTGGCAATGGTGAGTGAATGTAAATCAAACCATCCTGTCTAAAGTCCATGTCCATGTCGCAGCTTTCTACTGTAGGGATGCGACTGGAAACTTGTATTTCCACGCTATCTTCATTCACAATCAACCACAGATTTATTTGGGGATTTCGTGGTATTTTGAAGCGACTAACTTTCATGTATATACGGTCTCTCTTCGACAGCCTGATGATTTCTCCTTTTAACTCGCCCCCAGAACAGTTCTGTCGTTTCGATCTTTTTTCCTGTTTATTTTTGAGTGTGATATATATTCTGTCGTGTTTGAGCCTAATGATGAGTGTCGCATGGTTTTGAGACAACGAAGGCCAGAGCGTGACCGGACGATAATTTGGTGTGAAACTTTTCAAGACAGACGCCCCAAAGACAGACCGTATCATCGCACATACTTTTCCGTTGCTGTTGTTCCCTTTTCTATCGATGAATCAAAATCAAGGCACGTTTTGCGCTGACTATGTTAAGCGTTCAAAAAATGGAAAGGTAGGCGTATGCGTATTTTAAAGTTCTGGAATTATGAATGATCCCGATCCGTAATCTTGTGTGCCGTACGCGTAAATCCGGTTGATCGGAAGGTTCGGTTAGTGAGTGAGCATGCCAGCATTAATACTTGTTTATAACATATTGCCTCTCCTATTTCTCTTTCATCTAGAAGCCCGATAACGATTCCGTTTCAAACGAACAGCAAGTCCCTCAAGAACATCCGATTGCAACGAATGCCGACCGGACCAGTGAGATTGCTACGGAACTTCTGAAACTGGTAGCTACCTTGTACGCCTTGCGACTCCGCAACACACAAGACCAGGATCCCGAATCCCGGGCACAGGAATCCAATTTGAGCTCCTCAGCTTCCGGCGAGACGGGGACTAGTTCACCATTACCGTCCCCTCAAACCTCTGCTGAATCCACGCAACAGGCCTCGCCAGATTCGGTTGCACGTGGCCGTTCAGATGGGCCATTCGTACGTCTGGTAACCCAAGGTCGTGCCGTTCTTGTACATATGGGCCAGCTGTTAGGCATTTTGGATGATCAGTCCGGATTCTTGTTACACCGCGTTGTTAGTTTTGATCCACAGCGTGTACAACTCCACATGATGGTCGATCTCAAGCCCCGGGACATCCTTGAATTGACTGAGCCAAAACGCAACCGTGGAGTGAATAGTCTATTGGACCATTCGGAACTGGGGTCAGAAGAGACTGAGTGAGTTACTCGAGCTGCGGGAAGAATGTGAATTCTGTTGGTAATTGTGATGCTTCAATTTATATTCAAAGTGTATTAGCCGACCGACGGACCTTTAGGTTTACAACAGGCATTTTTCCCCGGTTAGCCCTCCAGAAGTTCTGAAAACCATATTTTTGGGTTTTATCTAGACTCTGTTTACGGTCTCGGTGACTTGCAACAGATTTCAATACTGAGGGTGCTTGTAGCTCTGGTTGATGGCTACTGTAGGCCGTTGGTCACTGAGCTTGGTGCTTAGATCGTAAAGGTATCGCCAGCACTTGAAGTGATAGCATCACTAACTCACTCATGATGCTGCTATGACTGACGATCAGACAGTTACCATCGAAAAGCCCAGCTCAATAATCAGAAGCTGAAAGAAAGCGCTTGTGAAATTGGGCATGCATCAATCAATAGTTCAAGCAGAACTAATTCACAAAAATTTAAACTTCGCAGATTGCAAAGTACGCAGTCCCGGGGGGAGGTTGTGACCGGCAGTTTATCCTTAGGATTCACAAAAATGATTGGTAGGATAATAAACTTTGTGCGCAGACTATCCGCTGGCTGGATATGCCCGGGGCGATTGGCTTTTCCAGACGTTCTGTCAGGAGTTTTTAGACTAAGTCCCGGTGAAGAGCAGTTGTTCGAGTAATTCCTTTTGGTTTGCGATGAGAGTCGGGGGCTTCTCTTGTGTTTGCCCATGTTTGGTTAGCCACTTAGATCTAGGGACGACACGATTTTCCCAAAAATCAAAGGAACACAATTCCGCTTGTCTGGTGACTGGGACCCCAAAGACCATCTCCAGTGCGATTCCAACTCACCTTGTTTTCCTTTTTTCTTATTTATTTCGTTTTTGTCATGTAATAATAGTACGACACTTCAGGAAGGGGATCGCGACCAACTTGAGGCTGCCAACTGGGCAGTGACCGATGGTGGCGCGGAGATCCGAATCCGGGACTGAAGGATTCAAAACCCAGTATGATGACCACCGCCGGTCGATTTAGGGCAGAAGGTGAACGAAGAAAACGATTTGAAAAGTGATCTACATGGTCGCCTCAGGTGCATCAAACGCAGTTCGCCACCGATATGTGGTCACAGTTTGAGCGGTTGTGATTTGACCTTATAAACCGTCGCCTTGCTCCCAAAAGCGTCAAGGCAAGTCCTTCTTACTACTGCCTTGGCCCAGAATCGACGTTCGTCCACAAACAGGGGGCAGCTTATCATATGCTCCTGTGAAGTAACCATAAATAGTTAGATCCGAGTGTAAGTGGTTTGATCTACAACAGGACAATCCCTTCGTGTACTACACTTTCAAAACCAGAACAGGACCACATTGTAGATAACATCCCTTCAAACCAATTATTCATTACGTATTCACGATCACATTATAGATAGGTAACTGCATTATCCGGGAGATGAACTCACCAAAAGAAGGCATTTTTGCTACTTTCGTGTTCTCATCGCCGCAGTGGGTGAAACATCTTATTTAATGGAAAATCCACTTGCATCTTTCACATCGGGAAGTCGAACGCCGCGAGCCGGAATCGCGCATCATCGATTATTCACTTGCGTTATTCACATCCGATTGTCCGTACCGTCATAGCTCAGTTGGTGGAACATCTGTTCGGTAAGCGGGGTGTCGCCGGTTCCATTCCGGCTCGCGGCTTTCGACTTTTCTACGTGAATATGCAAGTGTATTTTTCATTACATAAAATTCAGGCTCCTCGTGCCAACAAGAAATTCTATGAAAATATCTCATTATGGCTCTTCAGAATAACTTGCGCCAAATCCAGAACTTTTAAAAGACACCCTGAAAAACAGCTGCTGTTCACAGCCCCGTTGTCAGTCGTATCGTCTTTCGGGCAACAGTGTGTAATTCCCAGCTCTACAAATTCACTACTTCCCATATTATTGACAGACCCGTGAAGAAATACAGTCACCCGACCTATTGGGATCTTATGTGGTTCTCCGTCACTCCAAGTCTCAGGATCTGGTTGTCAGTTATCTCTAATAGTGTAGTGAGCCTTTGTTGCTATGGTGTATACCGCCTCTGTTGCACTCATGCATAAGCATATCATAAAAGACTGCTCCTCGTATCACCAATACATTCTACATATGCAATCACACCCTTCGTATCTTACACTCCGACTGCTACTCTCTATCTCTCGTTCTTTTTGCAAATAACCCCTATGTGGTAGAGGCAAAGCATCCATGCTTGCAGTCAGAAGGCCTATTCGAAATCACGCTCCGTCTACTTTGAAGTATTAGTTAGTCAGAATGAAGCTGATACGCTTTTATCCCATTTGCCTGGACTGATCTGGGGGTGGATTTGATGCGGAGACGCGCCAACTTGTGAACAAGGCTTGGTGCCGTACTTTAACAGACACAACTGTTCTCCATCCCCGCTGTGTAAGGTAACCCCCACGAGACTCCAACTTTATCAATCGGTTTTGAAGCTTAGCCCTCAGCGCGATGGGCCAATGAGAAAGATAGCGTACGGACGTGGTTGATAACTGTAGTCACGAATCGAACGGTGCTTCGCTAGTAGTACGAAAACCAAAGTTACGAGCGACAGTGATGTTTATGCAAACCCGCAGAGCAAAGAATACAGAGTGGGAAATGAACGCGGAGGACTCACAATGGCGCGTGTCATTGGCTGTCGAACCAGGAGCAGCATGGTTTATACATGGGGTGGCAATCACGATGATGGCTGTCAGAAATTGAATGCAGTTTCACTACAAATCTTCACTTTTCTCAGTCTCGTCGCATCATCAGCCCCCTCCCCCTGCCGAAAAAACTGTGGATGATCCTTCACATCCTGCATACGCAGATACGTGTTGAAAGCTCCATGAACCTGGGCCTTCGCATCTTCTTCTTGCTTAATTGTCCCTTTATTGATATTATTTACTTCTTTCTTCCCAGCAATCTAATTTGTGGATCAGGCGTGTGATTGGAAGCTCCTATTCAGACAGTCCACTGGTAATTCAATGTGGGTTAGACGCACCTAACCTGAAGAACGACGATACTGTGGTCGCGGGTTGGCACTTCTGATTTACTTGTTTAGCTGACTGTCCTTCGAACTCCACCTTTCACGCACTAACCTCAGGTCATCCGGCCAACCTGCACTCGGAAGCACCAGACTCGATTTTTGCTCTTTTTAGAACTCATCAGTGGTGCACATCCCCTGCCACACCCAGGGTTTGAACCCAGGCTCTTTCACCTCGAAGGTGGGTGTGTTATCACTGCGCCACCCCGCTCCCGTCAGGTCTGATCCGAATCGCCAAGGTAAGCTTGTTCTGATGTTGACCTCTAGGACAGCCAGAGATGTCCGGCAGCTTCGAATGGAGACACGGTACCTGACTTGATGGGAGGCATTCGCTGGTGTTCTCCAAGGGATTTGCCGAACGCAATGTTGTAGAGGACGTATAGAAGTAGATGGCAATCCAGGGCTAAGAAGTCAACCCAACGGACCAAAATCGCGGTCGTTTATCATAAAAAAACTGGTGAACTAAGTAAAACAGTGTCAAGGCAAGTCGCGGTCAGCGGAAGCTGACCAATCAGAAAAGGGATAGAAATTCAGACCTAATGCACGCAGTTAATGGGCGGTAAAGTACACATGTACGGTCATGCCAGTTACAAAGGTCACTCAACAGTCATGTAAAGTACAGACTGTGGTTCGCCGTCTGTGTTACGAGGAGAAGCGTGTCAATGATCTGTCCGCCGGTCAGAAAAATACTTTTTTTACTTTTTTATTGATTACGCAACAATGTAAAACAAATCAGCGAAGAGCTGCGAACAAAAAGTTTGTGAAAATTAGCTGTAGCAGATTCAACGTTTCTTTTGATAACTTTTCTGTGCAGTTTGACTATGTTTCCGTGACGTGAATGGGTTTGTCAACAAGTTTACTTCGGCCCTGTGGCGACTGATTATTGCCTTCCGCTTCTTGTGACCTGTAACAATTATTCTTTTCTAGCGACTGAAAGGTAACTGAGACTCAACGCTATATGAGTAATCGATAATTTACGCTGAAAGTTTCTCACACAGATAGCACAGCATCTACAAAAGAACTGGAGACGAAGTAGACCTGCGGTCATCTACTAGTAAGGACAAAGGTGAAAGGAGGCAGTGTATTCCCCTGACTGCTGATTCTCCTTGGGCATTGGATGCCCCACGGGGTGGTTGACTGCAAGCTTGTATAGTGCACGAAATGCTATGAAACCCGGTCTGTTTTGCTCTGCTTCTCCGCGACTGCTTTTGATCCAAACCATTTAGACTGATCGAATTTGATATGCTGATGTATCAGCCCACTGATATACTAAATGTGCACACGGATTTCAAGCATGAAACAGATAATTCGACTGATCTCGGAAAAAGCTGTTAAGAAGGTGTGAAACGCCATTAGACCCACCCCCAGATAAGTGGTGATGACAACCAACTGGTTACGAAACGTAGTGACCTTTATTGTTGAAGACTGAAACACAACGTCCTGCAAAGCTTCCAAATATATTCCGGATGGTCTTAAGTTTTATGCCGCACCATTCATCGAGGATGGCGCACGTCAACCCGTGCGAACTGCCGAAGATTCTTCCATCCGCCTAGACTCGCCTCGCTAACAAACCCCGAACACTTTTTATTGGGTTCAGTTTTGAATTGTGAGTGGGCCGGTCCTTGGTCTTGATGTTTCGGTAAATTAGCCACACTCCGGTGAGGTTGGCTGTATACATGGAGGCCTTGTCATGTTGATATTCTGTGATCCTCAGCCATTTTTTCGGAATAACCGGGAGTAAGAATTCATTCATTGTTGAGATGAATAAGTCAGCGGTCTGCTTCCTTTCCAAAACTACTAGGTGGGATTTCCCATCCTCAAAAACCGAAACCCAGACCATCGTAGAGCCACCACCGAAGGCTCGATGACTGAGGTTCAGCTTACTTCTTGTGAAGTCATGCAAGCAGTTCATGATTCCATTAAGACCGTCAAAACCAAGCTTTTTCCTGTCGGTAAACAACGCACTAATCCATTCAGCACTGCAAGCGATGTGACTTCTGACACATTCACCTTGATCCTCAAAATGGCATTCAGTCATCCAAAGCAGTAATTTCATCTTTTTGTGCCTCAGATGTAGTGCAGAGTGTGGGAGTTGCTGTAGATGCCAAACGCTTACGTTCAGCTGCAAGGAGTTCTGCGGCTCCGATGGGCTTGTCAGTTGGTTCGAAGCACCGCGCAAGAGTGTGCTCGTGGCCTATCAGGAGATTTTTCCTCGAATTTCACGTTTCTGCTTAACAGCATGGTGATTGTGATCCTGCAAAATGTCATGAATAGCTATCATAGATTTGGAAATATTCTTGGGAATCTCGAGCATACTTATCCCGGAGTCTTTGTGTGCGATTAGTTTTCCTTGTTCTAGCACAGACAGCCTTGGACCTCGTACCATCCGTCTGTTTTTCACAAATGAGAGGGTATTGCTTCTAATCAGTGAGTCAAATTTGTTTATCAGTCACGTGTAACGTGAATAATGTTCAACAACACATTCCTTAGTATCAAAAGTGAGTCATTAACGCCCAAGGTCGTTGCGTTTGCAAGCCATTTTGACTTTTCTGCCACTTGTCTAGGGGTGGGTCTAATAGCATTTCGCATCCTATGAAGAACTTTTTCCGAGATCAGTCGAATTATCTGTTTCATGCTTGAAATCCGTGTGCACATTTAGTATATCAGTGGGCTGATACATCAGCATATCAAATTCGATCAGTCTAAATGGTTTGGATCAAAAGCAGTCGCGGAGAAGCAGAGCAAAACAGACCGGGTTTCATAGGATTTCGTGCATTGTTTCTTGAAGCACGAGAGGGTGGTTTTCTGTGGCTGGTAATCACGCGTCGGTAAACGTCAGCTCGTGGTTGGTTCAAAAAAGCCACGGCTTCAAATGCTTTCGATTGTAACTCACTTATGGGCTCGGTAAACATGAAATCAGTTTACGGTTTGTTCTGGATAGCTTCATAGTCAGGCTGTAGGCAGCCATATTGGTGTTCAAATAATTTAAGTGTGGGGACCCGCTTAGACCCTCACTGAAATTTGAGCTCATGGATTTTCTGTATTTTATTGTTTCAGATCGAACACACATTACCTCCCCCTCCTTGCGAAAGATCAATGGTTTTTGCATAATACGATAGGTGGTTTTTGTGGATAGACCGTTTCAAGTCCTAATCGATGCGAATACAGGCCACTTTCTCCGCGAACTGACAGCAAACGCAGTCCGGGTTCGGTTTTTTTTCAGGGACACACTTGTAGCTGCAGTTATATCTGTAGTATTCACTTCCTCGTAGTTATTTCCACATGAATCTTCTTCCTTCTTTTTGTCTCATTATGCTCACCTTTACCTGGGTGGTGGTCGAGGGCGTTTGATTACCACCTCGGAGTTACGAGGCTCAAACCCCGCTACCGCCAGTTTCTTTGGTGGTAGACATTAATCCACTGTCTTCTTGCTCGTTACTACATTTGACATATTAGGACTTCATGAGGTTCTCCGTCACTCCAGGTATCAGGATCTGAATGCCTGTTACCCCTAATAATGCAATGGGCCTTTGTATCTACGGGGTATACCCCTTCAATTGGACTCATGCGCAAGCATGTAATAAGAGAAATCAATCACGTTCTCTGATTCGCCTTTTCAGTTGTAATATTTTATTCCAACTTTTAGTTCGTAGGCACATGATGGGAAAAGACTAAAAAGCACAGTCGCTGCACATTACGATAATTCCCAACCGTGACCGCGAGGTCGCAGGCGACACGAGGCCACAGTCGGCGAACTGTAGTT
The DNA here is from genome assembly GCA_948099385.1 of Fasciola hepatica. Lineage (NCBI taxonomy): Eukaryota > Metazoa > Platyhelminthes > Trematoda > Plagiorchiida > Fasciolidae > Fasciola > Fasciola hepatica. Next base: position 7,047,534 of record CANUEZ040000182.1, on the reverse strand, counting down.
GTTTGTCGAATGGCGACGTGGTTCAAGTTTACGTTTTCCGGTTTACCAGTCTGCAAATTTATTATCCTGAGCCCCAACTGGAGACTTTTGTTTTTTTCACCTTTCTGTGTGGTAACGAAGATCATTTGGATGACAAAGCCGTGCGAACTGGTGACGTGATGAACCTGTACACCGTTATTTTGAGTCCCAAAGAAAACGAACCCAGGGAGGGCAACTGGCTCATTGGGCAGGCAGCTTTCTCATATCGAGGATGCCTGACAATTCATGTGCTCGAATACACAGAGAATTGCAAAGGCTAAAGATAAAAGGACACACAGAACGAGCACAGACGGGTCGTGAGTAATTCAGAAACTACCAACGGCTTACGCAGGAAAACAGTAAAATCGTCGTCGAGCAAGCGAAAATCAATTATCAGTTGTCGTAGGATATGTTTCCGTATTCTTTTTCGATTTGCTTATGTTTTACTGAGTAAATGAGTGAAAATGTGCAGCTCCAGATAACAGTATGTGTGTGCGTGTGTGTGCGCGCATACACATGCTCGATATCTTGACAACACGCTTGACCCTAATCGTCCTTGTTGCCCTAGAGTGAACGACAGCATGCGTGAGATGTGTGAATACAGAGAACAGGTTTTCCAAAAGTTGGAGCTGGGGAGAGTCTGTACGTAGGCATTGTACAGGTTTCGCTGGTCACGGTCGGGGGTACAACAACGATTTTACGAGGTTCTGTTGCCTGCTTACTTACCCTATCACGAGTTGCCTTTATTGTTTTCCTGGAAAGCACACTGAGAATAGTACGTCATTCTCACAGCCAAATTTACAACATTGTACCGTGGATTCGGTAATGCATACAAGCATACATACATGCATACTAAATTACTTATTCGCACACATGGAAGGCCTTGCCCTCGTGAAAAACCGAACATTTTCAACTCGAAGGGGGAGCGGGCTACCATTCCGCCGGTCACATCGGTAGTAGACAGCAATCCGCTGTCGCTCGGATCATTAAATTTTCCGACTAACTGGGACTTTACGTGGTTATCCACTTCTAGTTTCAAGGCCAAATTTCTGGTTATCAGTGGGCCACTGAAGCTATAGGGCATAACCCTCTCACTGTAACAGCACTGCGCAAGCATGGATGAGAACTACCGTGCAAACAAAATCTGAACTGGAGAATTGACTGATTGACATCTGAGATTATTAAAACGTGACAATCGGCGCTTGGACGTTGCCTACCATTTTCAAGAAGTTCCGATGTTCTTTTTAGCTTCGTGGTACAGACTTCGCAGATGGTGTCATGATACCTGTCTGCCGCGACACACCTACATGTCTAGAGCTTGTTTATAGGCAACGTTCAAGTAGTCTAACTGTATTATTCCTAAAATTGGTAACTCGCTACAACTAATCTAATCAGGTGGTCGGTCGAACAGTTAACCAGTCAATACATCTCCTGGATTCACTTTGCTTCATCAAAATTTTCCACCCCCCCCCCCCCCCCCCCCCTTCTCCGCGATCCCTCATTTCAGATGTGAAAAGCATATCGATATCACAACAGTTGAAACAAGAGCCAGTCTCCAAACCAGACGCAGTCCTTTATTGATCACACCCGGTCTAGTCCTGATTCGAGTCAGTCAAGTCAAAGAGTTAGCCGTCCTTCCGGAATCGGATACGGACCCTGCTTCAGTTCCTGGTCTGTTCAACCCAACCATTCACCAAAGAGTACAGCCAACAACAACCAGCCCGACACCAATCTCCGATTCTGGTACGCCCAATCATGTCCCAAACTTCACCGTTGCAAATATCCAGGACGATAAGGGGAATTCGGCCCAAGAATCCGGTTTGAATCCGCTTGATTCTACAATAATAGAAAATGAGGTTGTTGCTCCGACAACACTTGAACCGACTCATTGTGAGCCGGCCAAACAATCGAGTTTGGCTCCACCACCGCCCGTGCCAGATGAGAATGCAATTGTTGCCGAACAATCCAAAAACGAAACCAGTTCAGCCGGCCCAAGTAGCCCAGTGAACCACCGTACGTCCAGAACAGGACAAAAGTCTGACATCAAAGAACACACGTCCGCTTCGATTCGAACCACGGGAACCGATAAAAAGTCGAGGGCCGTCTCGTTCAATTCAGCTGTGCAGAGCACACCTCTGGTGGCTAATCGACGTCCTCAACGTCAGAAAAGTGCTTCCATTCACCCTCCGGTCACGGTCTCAGTTGGCAATAAACCGCCAGCTCGATTTTGGTACCCATACCAAGAATATATCGGACAAAATTCGGTTAGGCTTATTCTGTTCGTTAATTCTGTCGTAAACAGGTTTCACAGCCGTGCGTCATCAATGCATGTCACGACCGTACTGATTTTGTTTTTGTTATTTTTTTATCAGTGGTGGCCGGCGTATAAAATTATAGATCTTGCACATATTCGGGTGAGGATTTTTAAATCGATTTTGCACCAACGCAAACTGAAGCTTTCGATGACAGAACACCTCACTATCAATAAAACACTTGATACAGTGGAATAAAAGTTCCCCCATCAGCAAATGACAAACCTGAGACTATCCGATCAACCTCATCGAACTCTGGTCATGTAAGACAAACAAGTCGGTGCTCGTCCACCGAGCATTCGGCATTCGTCGCTGGCATTTTACGCGCAAATCTATACAGCTTTGTTCTTAGTTATTCATCTCAATATCACTCAAACAACAGATAAGATCTCCTAAGAGACTGAGCTGCTTGGAACCCATTATTTGCGTTTAAATTGATCGTCTCTGTAGGTGACCAATTTTGTTATTCAGTTACGTAGTTTGAATTTCAACAACTAAATCTGGTTCAGTCACCAAGCAATTCAGATGTACTCCTCACATATTCATCTCTGAATTCTCCCCTCCCTCTCTCTCGCTCTCTTTCACAGAACCGTCGACATTGCTTCGGACCAGCAGCGTTCTCATCAAACCCGATGTGGAACAGAGGAGTATTACGTGATGATCCCGCCATTGTTTGTATTTACTCGGGACCGCAAAAAGTCACACGCAGATCTGCGCCCATTAATAGTCTAGGTAACCAACAATTGCATGACAGGCCTAAACATCGACGCAGGAAGAGGGCAACCGTAGTGTAAGTGCAAAGATACCCTTCTCTCCGAAAAACTTTCATCGACCACAGCTCATCCTGATGAGATTTGTCGGGACGAAACATTCGGCAACTCTGGTATTTATTTTGTGCAATCCCCTTCAACCTTACCAGAAACTTCTGCTATCCTCCTATCGATAATACTGGGAGAAATAAAATCATTGTTCGTCCGTCCCAACGAATTTTGATGCAAAATATCACCCCGGGTGTATTCTAAAGCCGGTGAATTCATCAGTGATCAGAATACGACATGGAGCGATCGAATAACACTCCTACTATTCAAATAATTCCTTATTTTAGTGGAATCATCCGTTCGTGATGCGTTGAAACACCTTTGTCGAGAATATTAAAACAATGGACAATTTTTCACTAATTTCTCAGTTCGTGATGACGGGACGCGAAATGGGCTGTCTGATCTGGGTTTGGTTGATTCTCAGGCGAGACAAGTTAGATTTCGCGTCCTCGGTATATCAAGTCGGTGGCTGAATGCGATCTAGTCACGCCTGGGTTCGGACCTCATCGGGACTCTAAACATCCCGATCAACTCGACAGTTGTCAAATCTGCCAAATCGTATTTCATGTTCCCGGGTTGGTCATGAGTTGTGTGAAAGCCGTGAGCAGGACAGCGTCGCAGTACCTATGCCGGTGAAGGGGGGAGGAGGGTAACTTTTATGGTCATGTCTGAGTAGTAGACGGGCACAAATCATGAATCGTCAGACTAGGTGTAGTAGAACGTGTTAGGCTCTTTGTTAAGAATCTTCGAAATCCGACAACCGGCGGTTGCAGAGATTGGGGTGCATGGTTTGGTGTCAAATTTGTGTTCTTCATTTTTCCCTGGCCCTTATCTACTGCGCTTAAGCAACTTTTGTGCTGACCCACAGCACTTCCGGCCTGGTTGGGCCGAGCGATGGCACAAGAAGTCAGTGTAACTACAGTTTAAATTGAGCCTGAATTTCGAACAAGCAGAAATTTGAGGTCAGTATCCGAAAAGAGGTTATTTTTATTTCAATACTGTATATGTTCATATATGGGCTGACCTAGATCGGCTGTCAAACACTGAAGGACTGTGTAAAGGATGGACGGGCAACCACACAGATTGGATGAGAGCAGAGCGGAGATCGGGGACGGAAAAACACGAATCAGACTCATCAACCAACTGTGGTGTTTTATCGTCTTAGGGTGAGCAGGACGGTGCTGCTGAAATGGGGTGGCTGTAGCATCCGGTATGTGGTATCATATGGAAAGATCAATTGGCATGGCAGGTACAAATCCCGGATCCGTCCTTTTGGCTCAGCTCAGAAGTGAAAATAATCATGTGTGGAATGACAGACAAGTAAACAGGCCAGAAAACAAAACAAAGAAAGAGACCCAAAGGATTTGGCGCAACGCATGGATTGTCACGCTAGGATGAGTACAACGAACGAACGAAATAGTGAATGTGGTGTGAGACACATGTAATAATCCATATGTAGCGGTGGCCATCAAGCAAGGGAGTACAACTCGCGCAGGGAAACACGAAACCGACCAACCTGACCAAGACGTTAGGGTGTGTGTGAGTGTGGCGGACATTCTAGTTGGATTAGGTTAGACGAAACCGGAACCTGACTGTGCAATACCGGGACATCTTGGGCACACAACACGTACGAGCGCACCAATAGTAACAAACTGTTCAAAAGAAAGATCGGAATAAGAAAGATTAGAGAAGCGGCTGTTTGCTATGGTTGTTGACCGTTTCCAGTGCATTATGAGACACTTTCCGGAACCGCTCAATTCGCTGACTGTTTACTGAGCATTAGAATAAGAACGGTGGTATGTCCGGGGCATCCTATCGATCCGATTGTGTGCATGTACGTATTTTGATATAAATGTGTGTGCATGTGTATCTGTTTCTATTCACAGCATCAGACAACCACCTTTTTCCTGGAACGGATTATCTTTTTTGCTCGCAAATCCGCTCACCAGACAATCTTTCTCACGATTCTGCTCCATGAACGATATCATGTCTCGCACACACTCGGAAACCGGGCGTCGCGCTAGACTTGCCTCCTGTCGCAACTGTTCCACCATTTTACGTTGTTGGCCCAATGTGGACATGATTAACCGACGTACTGAAAGAACGGTGTAGGTTGAACCGTGTGAAGGGCTGTAAGAAATAGGTGGATTTATTGGGAATAAATGAATAAATGGGAAACGAAATAACGAGGAGGTGGAGAAAGAGGATGTAACAGAGATACCGACTTTAATCAAGTAGTCAAAACTTTGAGCAGAGAGCACTCATTCGCGTTTCGTTCCCCAATGAGGATGGAAATAACACAAGGAGCTTACTTCCGTCAACCAAGTTCATGCACATGGCACGTGACCACAGGCAGTGATGTCGGGCATCGTAAAGGTGACCAGCCCTCGTAAATATTTGAACGGACCGGCGCTTGGTATGTGAAAATCCCACCAACGGGTGCATCATCCGTCAATAATCACCAACAGTTTCGATGCTATAAATTAGCTGCATCCCTACGGAAACTACGTCTTCTGCAGTTCGGTACTTCTGATAAGGTCAGTAAAGTACAGATAAGTGTTTGCCACTTTGCTCCTAAATTTAGACTATATCAATATTCCACGAACCAAAACCAGATAGTGGTGATTGGGACATGAAAACTGTTGCTCTACTTGAAGGGGAAATGAATTCATTTAAAAGGTCACCTACATAAACGGCTGAGACTTTTCGGTTCAAAAGGTAGTGGGTGAAGCAAAGTGATGAAAATGTCGGGGATCAATCGGAAGATGGAAAATATATCCTGTATGCCCGTTTTGTTCCACGTACACGGTGCTTTATCGAAGCCCGATGTCGCGCTTTCAACTGCCTGAACCACTTGGCAGAACGTGAGTGGCATGGATAGAAAGGGGGCGCGAAATGGGATCATATGACGCAAGAACCACATGGCCGGTTGTCAGCAATCGCAACCAACTTAGAGGACCACAGCAACAGCAGAGATACACAAAATCGGAGAAATTTAGCAGTGAACCAAACGGCCACAGATCGATAGCCGCTCGTTCGCATAGTCTGGGCATTACCGAAATGGTGGACGCCGTACATCACGATTGGTCAATGCAACACACGTAGTGCACAGCTTCAAAGCAACTATGACCACAAAAGTGGCTTAATATACTGGTTTTTCCGATATCTTTCGCTCCTCCAAGCACAAGAAAAAAATCTCTGAGAATAAACCAAGGCTTAATATTTCTACTACGGAGTTTATGTCGTTAGGTTATTCTGCAATATCGCTTTTAATTGTTAACAAATTCCACGATATAGTTACGACTGAACTGATATAAACACTAAGTTCTCAAGTCTACATACGAACACCACCTGCGTGCGCTCCACCAGATGGTCTTTGAAGCCATCCCGCAAACTTCGTACATTTCGCAATAGCTTGGTGATCAATCTATCAAGCAACATAACTATGGTCAGCATTTGTCATACTAAGGAACGCTCGTACATCGACCGAAAACTATAACGATTTCTAACATGATATGAATGAATGGCCCCACAGAAGTACCGTACTACCCGACAAATGAGTCGATTTCCCTGCATAGGCTTAAACGAGATGGGTAAAATGACTATTTCCGTACTCCAAGTGTTAATCAGTCTGTTTACTCATTATTCTAGTCGTCAGATTTCCCCAAAGGTAGACGCCCCTATGATAAGATAAAATGAACGACTTACTGATATTTGATGACGAACAAACTGCGGATGGTAAAATGCAAGCTATCTCTCCCAATCAATAACCGATATGTTTGTCAGCCAATCTACCTCGCGTACCATCAAATCCTCTCCAGGAGGTCGCTAATCAATAAGCTGCGTTCGCTTGTGTTTGGTTTATTTCCAGCTTGCCTGAGTTTTTCTCTGTCTCTCTCTCTCTCTCTCTCCCTCTCTCCCACCAACAAATCCCACCTGACATGCTCCGTTCACTAGACTGTCCGCCTGCCTGTCCGTCGCTTGCGTCGATAATCGATCGTTATTCGAGGCGCGTGGACTGATTCCCGTGAAGGTCACGGCCGAACGTGTTTGTGCGCGGGCGGAGCCAGACACGCGCAAGCGGGCGAGGCGAAAACAAACGGACCAATAATGAAATGTGACCGAATTTGAACGGTCGCGAGCACTAAGTCTGTTAATCGTTCACTGCGGAATAGCAACCGGACTCGGTGAAAACAAACGGGTTCCATGTGTAGACCTGTAGACCATAAACTTAACGGATTAGAAAACCAAGCCAAAATGACTTTCAAACTAGTTTAAACGTGATTATATGTCAGTTGCCAATTTCACGGTAATTTAATAAATAAATCACAGTGCCGAAGAACTAGCCGTAGGGTAAAATTGATGAGTCGAACAGCAAACTCCTTCAAGAAGCAATTTATTGTTCAAGTTCGTATTACTGAACTAGTCGGAACCGGTTTTTCCAGAAGTATGGACATATCACCTATAGACGTTCACTTTCGTGAGGATAAAATTCTCCAAGTATATGCGAGAACTGTAACAACATTGCTTGAGGTTCTCATCCACTTTCATTAAATGCTTAACTACATCGCAAATCTCTGGGATTAAGCGCATCTAGGGTGAAATTGCACGGTTCATGCAGCTTGACCAAATGCTATTCGGATAACAAACAGTTATACTGCTGATCAACCCGCCAATGTTACATAAAAAACTTAATCTACGCATCTGACATAAGCAATATTTATCGAAATGGACGTGAGTTGAATTCGGCTCCGTTGTTTTATTCAAACGCGAGAAACAAATGTTCCCCCCCCCCTACCAATCGGGATGTTTTTGTCAAAAATCTAGAAGGCCCCAATAACAGTCGTCGGTTTCACCGGAGAGCACTCGATCAAGTAATGTGGGGATTTCCTTGTAGGCACAAGTCCGGTTCTGGATAAAAATGGGAACCACGAGAATTAATCAAAATTGACCTGGCCCTACAACAGGGATTTCTGGAGAAAATTGGGAAATATTTTCTTCGAAAGATTGCAGTGTTATAATCAAACGGTTTTTTATCGAGTAACAACAAAATTTGTTGTAACCTTTTTTTTGTTCTCTGGCCTTCTGGCCGCTGGGATGGTTGTTCAGCGAGTACGGTTGGGGACTCGTGGCAGCCGTTTTAAAACAGGAGCTAACTGGCAAAGTGTGGCTACCTGTTTTCCTGTATGCGCCATTCATTGGGGGCTGTGTGCAACAAGACGAACGCTGTACCTGGTTTTCAAGATAGCTTTCGTACATACTTTTCTATAACGGATGGTGTGCATTGAGTTTTGTTGATAATCTGAACTGAGCACAAAGAAAACGTGAAGATGTCTAACTTTCTGGGCTAGATTCAAATGCGCAATGTGAAGGTGGCTTTTTCCGTGGTGAAATGAACAACATGACATTCGTGTTTTAAAGTTTCTTGTGTTTATCTTATGCATGCACCTGAGTGTAGTACAAAGGACACAGTCATAATCACCATGGCCCTCACCACACTATCGGGAACAACTGGTCCTTGAACTTGAGATCTCTTAGATCAGCTCTGACGGGACCTGACATGGAGAAAAGATGAGAAGCTCGACCAGTGAATTCGGCCAGTAGGACATGTTCAGAGTTCACGAGGCCCGCCCATTGGTGACACGGTTAGGTGCGGTGGTCAGTAGCGTAGTTGCATTGGAGCCCTATCACCGTCGTCGTGACTCATAACTTCCTTTGATGTTTAATTTTTCTCTGTGCTACTATTTATTTTGGTGTCGACTCGAGAATGCTGAGAGGTGGCAATCGAGACCGGGTGCGAGATCAATGGTTGAATGGGCGATCAGACGCCATCAACCGGTAACGTGGAGCTCCGGTTAGAATCTGTAGACACGTTTGGGAGATTACGGTTATTAATAGTCTCAGTTAACCACTTGCGTTCAATCAATACTGTGTTGAAGGGGTTCAAATGGTAAAAGACTTTGAAATTCGGATGGATTCAAACTCATGCCCTACTACTTCTCCTGAAGAATTTCGTTCAGGTTAGTCAGATGAGTGATGGACAAGAAAAATTACCGGCATAACATGAGCTTGGAGGAAACGGTTGATCACGCGATCTCGTACGGGTAGGTGGATGGTGAAAGAAAGCCACTCCGTTTCTCGCTGACTGTTAATCCAACCAGTCTGGGAAAAGCTGTTGCATGCGCGAGATTAGAGCTCTCACAGTAAGACTATTATGATTTGTTTTATGGGGTCATTGAATATACGCATATGGAATGCTGTCGCATCAACGGGTAAGTCTGTCTATTGTCTGTAAAGCCAAGAAGCCATAAGATGAGACCTGAGATCAAGGAATACATTCTTTTAAGTTCGAGTGACTTCTTGATCTGTGTGCCCAAAGAACGGAACGAATAATCAGAACACTGGCTCGCTCATTCATCTTTGGTCACCAAACCTTGGGATTATGGTTTTTCAGGCCCATATCGACGGAGATTACTAGACATCCATAATCCGTAAGTACAGTTCCACCTGACCTGATATCATATGAAGGTATTTTATCGGAATTTTGAAAAAAAATCCGTCGTGTAGTCCAGTAGTCTTGCTTAGCATTCACTGGGATGACATGGCGTCGAGAGGTGAATAATTCAAAATAAGTAGCACGATATTTGGCTTTTATAAGATTCATCCTGCAGTATAAATACACCCCCTCTCCATTATAAACCATGGAAGGACTAAACAACTGCTTCATCTGGATTGGTAACAATCATCAGCAGTGCACATTCATCGAGCCATCGCTGGGACTCGAACCGGAGGTGGACAATCATTAGTCGAACACCTTACTATAAGGCTATCTCTCAACGGTTTGCCGGACACACCACACGATGCAACGCCTCTTACATATACGGGTGGTGTGTTTCACGGGAGTAATGAAACAAACTCTGCGGGAACTATTGGGAGGCACACTGATCCACTTGCCGCAGGAAAATCGACATCTGACAGCTCCGCTTTCTCCGAAAGTTTTTACTCGTGATACTATTTGTATGTATTTCGGTATGCCCTGATGAAAAGCCATACAAACTCGCACGAGGACTGCCGCGTGCTACAGTCGCCAAAAGCTTTCGGACAAAACAGCATGCACGAGAAGCTTATCATCAGGAGTATAGTGGTAAACTGAACCCAGATCCTTTTGTTAAAGTCACTAACTATAGTACCGTTATTTAAATTACAAGCTCAGTACTCTTTTTTATAAGAACAAGCTCGAAGTAAGGAGAACCCAGATTTTATCGAGAAAAAACTGAACTGGAACGAACCTCACCTACCATTCTGAGCCTCTGAGTTAAATAAGCCAACTCTCATACTGCCTTTCTTTAATTCGGCATTTCGTCCCAAGTCGGCGTGAATGTGTATGTGCTTCGCAGTCTTTTTAAGTGCTGATCGTAAATCAGAAACACTGTCAACAGTTTCAGGACAGATTTCACAATACCTCTGTGATTCTGCAAGGTGCCCAACTAGGAAACTATCCACAACCGTCACCGGCTGTGGTCAAACGGTCATCTTCGTGGGATTCTGACGCTTCTGTCCCGAGTTTGAACCCGCGCTCCACCGTCGACGGTCGCTTTCCCCATTTGGCAACCTTCAGTAGGCCACCGCTCTTTTCGCAAAATGTCGCACTACTACTACTACTACTTCTACAAAGGTGACAGGCACTCTTTTGAAAATCACAGAGGAATCAGCTTGGTCAGTATCGCATCTATACTGCTCGCCGGGCAAATTCTCCACCGATTACCCATCCCCATAGAAGTTGTACACATGGCAGTCAAGCCCGTTTAAGGCCCGACAGCGGTTGCTTCGATCACATTTTAATCTTCGTCAATCTTCTGGGGCCCAGGCAACCTTCTGTATGCACGCAATCTGTTTTCCTTAATTTGCCAGCAGCATTCGACTCATTCAACTGCCGAGTTCGGTGGGCCTACCTCTCATTGAAGGGTGTAACAAAAAATGTACTTCTCTTTTCCAATACTTGTATGCTAACAGCCGTTACTAACTTCGTGTTTACGGCCATTCTCCCCCCGAGATAACCACGAGAAGTAGTGTTCATCAACGTTACCCTCGATCGTCCATCCTCTTCGATTTCGTCATTGAAATGGTTATTGAGATAGCCTCATCCTCCTGTGAGAATAACGGCACCGATATTTTCTCAAGCAGTAAACTGTCTTACTTAGTATAAGCACATGATTTGGCTCATCTGAACGGAGATGCACGTAAGCTGCAAGCTTCTCTAGATAGCACAAACAACACTGTAGTGATGTTTGGGATGCGTTTTGCACCTTCAAAGTGTAAAATGTTAATGCAGGAATGAGTTCATTCTACACTAAATCTTGTCTTTGCATTATATGTTCTAGCTAAAGTAAATAAGTTTTTTCACCTGAGCAGTTACATCTCACCAGATGGTCAGATAACGGATGAGTTATCGTCGCGTACACAGAAAGTGCGTTTGGCATTTGCCAACCTCAGTCGTCTGTCGCGCCAGCGGGATATCTCATTGTCAGTCAAGGGTCCAGTGTACATTGTGATGGTTAGATCCATTCATTTATATGGATCAGAAACATGGCCATCACGGATGGAAGACAAGTGAAGAATACCCATGTTTGAACATCGACATCTCCGAAGCATTGCTCCAATATGGTGGGAGCATCACACAAGCAATGCTGAGGTCAGACGTAGGGTGTTGGAAACCAATGGTCGGTCACTGGATCAAGCACTCAATCTCAACAGGTTGAGGTGGCTAGGACATGTGTTATACATGCCTACCGGCAGACTTCCTCGACGTACGCCGTTTTCCGAGGCAGGTAGTGGGGGGAAGGTAGATGGGGATAGTCAGTCTGTGGCATGGCAAAAAGGTACGAAAACCCTGACCGGTGGACGTTTATCAAGTAGGACGTGTGAGTCTTCCGGGTTGGAGTCCATGGTACCCACCTCTGAGGTGGTTGGATACGTTAAGTGATATGGCTAGGTTTCGCGCCCAGGGGTGTAGTGCCACTCAGTTTATTTCTTTATGATATCCGTCCATTACTCTGTTTTCAGCTTTTGCTTACTTTATGGTTTTATTCTTTTTGCTCTTGACTGGACGATGCTGCGGCGTAGCAACCAAAAGCAGAGCACAGAAGTTTGAGATGGATGGCTGAACAAGCTGAACTGCGGTATTATATAATGAAAGGAAGTGAACAGAACGATTAAAAAAACAATAACTAGTATCAAAAGCGGTGTCATAGAGTCATAGCTTAGTAACACACAGTAGCACACGTTACAGGACTACCCGGTTAATAGTTCAAATTAATTCCAACAACTTTCCTGGTTGCTATGGTCTCTGCTGTCTATCAATGTGGCTGCGATTCTGTACACACGGTCACTCTAAACTGCGGTAAATAACAACAACGCAGAGAACGTCATATCTAAATTCTAAACGAAACCGTGCATTATTTACAGATCCGTAGAAAAATTTCGCAGGAACAGTTAAATCCTACAGACATCAGCACCACCACCGTTGTGGTTTCTCAGTGGACTCTCCGAACAGCAGCTTCCACTCACACTCGTGATATACAAACTAGATTGCTGTGAAGAAATTCACAGATAATGTTTCATACTAGTGACGAAAAGCCTATACGAAAGCCGAAATAGGTGCAACCATTTAACTGGGTTTGAAAAGGACAACCAATGGGCGTTGTTTTAACATTACTCGATATCGAAACACGTAGTGATTCTAACAACAGCTGCTGGGATTGTGTGAAAACAACAATACTCGGCAAATTGACAGAAAACAGAGAAAAAAAGCGAACTTTAGGACAAGATGTACAAAATCGACTCACGGAAATCCAGTACTGTTAGAATGTTTGGGGCAGTCGCGGTACGAGTTTCCTATGCGTGCAAAGCTTACTGACACTTGCCTGTTCCCCCACTCATGCACGTACACGCCCACACACGCACGGAAGCGATCGTACACAAACCACACCCTCATGTGAGCCAATGACAGAATTTCCAGTGGTCCCAACCCATTAACCCCCTCCCCTTACGCGCACACGATGGTCGAACGAGGGTGTTTTGATCAGTCGGGTCGTACCAGGCCACGTCTGTCTTCTGTAAATCTGCTACGTGGATTGGTCCAATTGCGGGCTGATGGGGCTATCGATCCGTTGGTAATCGACTCGTTTTGTGGTTGGTGTGTTAGTTGTATCGGGCTTAGAATACCGGCCACACCTTGTACTGCAGTGCACGCGTCACTTGGTCCTGTCATTGGTAATGCGTTGCCGTAGCCACGGACTCCACAACGAGTGCAACCGCCATTCTGAGATGTCTAACAACATGGCAGCTGAGCTCAGCAAACCGGGCATGCGGTTGGTTTGGCCAAAATTCGATCGTTTCACAATTGTTCCGGCGTACTGTGTAGGTCTGGGGATTTTCTCTCAGATTTTTGCTTCCTGTCAGTGCATTGACAGTTGAAGAGATTTCCGCTGTGGAGGTTAAATTATAATTCATTTTTCGATAAAAAAAGAAACAAGTTTTCCTTCGTTTCACTCTGTTCGCCAAATTCCACATCCGTGTGAACCGGTCGATGCCTGTTCGATCGTGGGCCTGGTTGCAAATAAATTGCGTCTTTCTTATCCCCCATTGAACTTGGACGTTTTATGAATAGGACAGAGGGCTGTTTTGGGAACACTAAGGAGTATTGCCTTTAAAATGTCCATTCTGCATTGCAATTATCCCCACGGGATGTTCTTCCCCAGCAATGCTTCTTAGCTCAGTAGTGAGGAGAATAAGAGGGGAATTCTGTCCCTCAGTACCTTGGTTTTTTTAAGTAGTAACACACTCATAGATGATTGCAATATCTAAGCAGACCTGGGAATATTAATCGGAGCTCTACACACTGTCTCTCTAATCAAACGTCAGGAAACCTCGTCGGTTTGGGTTTTCTGACAAAAAGTTGGGTGATTTTCGAACAGCTTGCAGATCCCAGATTCGAACAGTGTTTGCTGTGCATATGCATGTGTGTGTGTGTGTGTGTGTGTGTGTGTGTGTGTGTGTGTGTGTGTGTGTGTGTGTGTGTGTGTGTGTGTGTGTGTGTGTGTGTGTGTGTGTGTGTGTGTGTGTGTGTGTGTGTGTGTGTGTGTGTGTGTGTGTGTGTGTGTGTGTGTGTGTGTGTGTGTGTGTGTGTGTGTGTGTGTGTGTGTGTGTGTGTGTGTGTGTGTGTGTGTGTGTGTGTGTGTGTGTGTGTGTGTGTGTGTGTGTGTGTGTGTGTGTGTGTGTGTGTGTGTGTGTGTGTGTGTGTGTGTGTGTGTGTGTGTGTGTGTGTGTGTGTGTGTGTGTGTGTGTGTGTGTGTGTGTGTGTGTGTGTGTGTGTGTGTGTGTGTGTGTGTGTGTGTGTGTGTGTGTGTGTGTGTGTGTGTGTGTGTGTGTGTGTGTGTGTGTGTGTGTGTGTGTGTGTGTGTGTGTGTGTGTGTGTGTGTGTGTGTGTGTGTGTGTGTGTGTGTGTGTGTGTGTGTGTGTGTGTGTGTGTGTGTGTGTGTGTGTGTGTGTGTGTGTGTATTTCCGGGCCAATATTGGTTGAGCTGTCTTAGCCACTGAGGTCGTGCTTTCAAAAACCCCATCGTCAGTGGTCAGCTTTCGCGGTAGACAGCCCAGAGGTCTTGTAGCGACCTGCACAAAACTAAATTGGCTTGTATGAATTCACTTCTTAAAATTAAACCAGATAGGCGTAACTAACTCCGACTTAGCTATAAGCAGTTCATGTGTGGTTCGATGCCACAGGGCAATCTGTTGTCTACCCACTTGCCATAACGGGAATTGATTTCCACCAATTGAAAATACCCACTTTTGCTGCTCTTCTTGTGGATTGCTGAATATTAGCTCCCCTAGTTAATTTTGTGTCCGATGTCGCTCTTAATTTTAGACGTGATAGACAAATTACCCCGTTTCAATACACATGGTCTTTCACCTATCCTACTGACGTTTACCTTCCTTTGGTAATCGTTGGGACTTTTGACTTGTTGCCCTTTCCCAGGCCGTTCTCGGGATCTCGTGCCTGGTAATACGGCCTAGTGAGTTAGTCAGTGTTGTGTCTGGTTAAAGTCACGCATGCTACGTGGACAACCAATCAATATCGGTTTCATGCATGGACATACACTTGTTTGGTATTGATCTTTTGGCGTGCTTCAGTGCGGGCAATATTGGCTGGTCGATGTTTCTACGTATCGATTGACCTTAGCAGCTTGCACGACAGAGCACATGTAGCTTAGCCCGTTGACTAGCTTTCTCATCCTCTTACTCGTTTGCTTACGTACATGCTTGTGTTGTGCTCGCCAACTGCGATCGGGTTACGTTTACATGCTTGCGAATAAATGGAGTACGCTAATGATTACAAACACAACAGTCAGCCTATCGCATTTTCTATTCTTTTTCTTCGTAGATCATCGAGTTTTGGCAAACCATTTTCATCATATCCAGTCGTGCTGGTTCACTTTCTTTCTAATCATTTCTCTCATTTTGGTCATTGCACTGGTTTTTCGCTCTTTCGAATTGTTTGATTTCGGTTTTCCATGCGCATTATGAGGAACGCCAAATTCTGTTAACACTGAGGCCAACACACTTGCAGCCCCGTTTGCACCGTTCCAGGAAAGCGAGTTTGCGCAGCTGAAAGCAACATCTTCTTTGTGACGTGTGACTGGGGAATGCAGCAAATCTCCCCACGGGGTCGCAATTCGAAGAAGTGCAAGATGTGTTAAAGTCAGAAGAACCCGGCCTTTATGCATGTATAAAAGAAGCAGCCATTAACCGCACTGAAATAACTGACAAACAGCAAATCTCCGTTTGGTTCCTAGCACAGAACTCGGAGATCGTAAACCTTCACAATCGATAATGGTCTAACAAAAGAGATTTGACTCCAATTGTACCGAAAACAGCAAGACGGGTGAGGACAACTCTATTTGGGTGGCCAAACAAGTCAAGTACGTGCAACATATGCAGTCGATCATATAGTCCGTCTTCCAAACCGCGTTGCAGCAACGTCGATCCGCCGGATGCCTGAGCATTTCGACTGCGTTCTGCCCAGTTGCCTGTGGCCATACGCTTGATTCTCTTGTGCATTATTTCCTTTTGGCTGGTCCGATTATCCCAGTTGACGGTTCGATCAGTAGCCCCTCACCTGGGCTATCGTCTTGGTTGCCAAAGATCCCACTGTGTCCCCTCTGCTAGTAAGAATGCCTTTTTTGTCTGTTGTGGGACGCCTTCGACATATTCATCCTCTGTTCTTTGGTCTGTGGTTCTCGATTGGTTGACCGAATCGGTTTGATATTCGGGTCGTTCTGTTGCTTCGGCATTCCACGCTACACAGTATTTTATCAGTGATATGCAGAAGGTGCTTTGTGTGCTCACAGAGTAACGTCTCGGAGAAATTGGTGACATGACCGAAAAAATCTGGGAAACTTTTGAGCCGAAGGCCAATCATGCAGCCTAATGGCAGACCAAATAGATTATTGGCCCACTAACCACCCCTGGGCAGGCTCTCGTCAAACAGGTAGATGCACTCAGTGTGTCATTGGATGAATGCCCAACTCAGGCCTCGCCTAGCAGACAGTCTCGTCGATCTCAATCTCAAAGTCGTAGTCGTATAAAAATCCCGATTCAGCTATTGCCAATTAACAAACTCTGTTGGTACTATCAAAAGCATTGTTCTAGGGCCCTTCGTTGCACCCGTCCTGTCCAATGGCCCCAACCAATCAGGGGAACGAAAGCCAGTGCGTAGCTGCGACGGAAGCTACTGACTAAAGTGGTCACCTAGTCTAGGCCACTGATCATAACTCAAGGACACACTACTTAGTAGGTACAAGTGTTGAAGTTAGTTTACTCCCGTGTTCAGGTCAAACTTTGGTTAGGTGCCTCTTATATGACGTTCGAGCCACAAATAGTACATATACACAGAATTATGGGCAAATTTTGAAGACGTTAGATTTTGGTCTTTGTCGCACTTTTCGTCGGGTTTACCTGTTTTCTGAGGTTCAAAACGTCATATTTGCATCATTTCGACCTCTTGGTCGATTCTCGCAGCAAACTTCTCGTGGACGGTGCCACTAATCTATCTGTGAATAGGATTCCGGTTGACTCCAACCCGATCAGTCCAGTTCTACTTAAAACGACCGATTAGCATTTGTTCGGCGAGGTACCTTACTGGCACAAGTGGAGTAGATCTACACCTTTGGGTATACCCAAAGGTACTGCACCCACCTTCCGTAATACCTGCCGTAACCAGCTCGGTAGGTCATCATATTAGCACCTTAGGCCCTCCAGATTTGCTAGGGCACGCCGGCTTGCATCCGACAAACTTTTTATCACGCGAGCTGAGTTCGCGCACATGCTTGAATTTGGCGTTATTTGTGCATCAGATAGTTCTTGGGCTTCTTCACTGCACACAGTTCTTAAAACGTCAGGAGGTTGGCGATCACGCGGGGATTACAGAGCCCTCAATCATGCCACTGTTCCAGATAGGTATCCCATTCCACATATTCACGATATCACAGCCAGCTTCAACGGGGCTTTTGTGTTCTCAAAAATATAACTGGTACCAGATTCCCTTAGCAGATGAGGAAATACCTAAGAAACTGTTAACAACACTTTTTGATCTGTTCGAATTTGTACGCATGCTATTTAGTTAGGGCAACGCTGCACAAAACTTCCAGCGTTTCATTGACCAGAGTGATATTGTATGGATTAATGTAGTATTATCCCGCGCACGATATCACGAAACAAGAACACGGATATGACACACGACATGCCGAAGTATTTAGTATATCGCGCACAAGTACGTACAATCTTGTGGGAAGTGAATACAAAACAAATGATAAAAGTCACATGTATGGGCAGTCATGAATACCTCATCCTCCACATGTTGAATTTAGCTCGGGATGCTTGTAGTCCTTCGCAGGCATTGTTTGTATTCTTGCTGATCTTCTGACAGTAGATTCTTCAGATGATTTTCTGGATCCAGATCGCACGTCAGTGTCTGGAATATGAGCATTAGTGGGCGAAGCAACAGGGAAATTGTTCTCAGACTGACCTTTGGTGTTGAACTATACCTGACTGATGTCTCTGATGACTGGACAAATCATGACAAACAGGTATGATCGCCATTCGATCACCGTTTCGTGTCGGAATTACACCACTGGATGACCGCAAACCATTCCCTCTGAAAAACCTTACATCAGCAAAAGAAACTCACTTGAAACTGGTTCTCAAACAACGAGATCTGAACAACTGCGCCGGAGTCTTACCAGTGCCACTATGATAAGCATTTTTGTATCACATCAAAAAATTATCAACAGCTCGCTCTAGTTCAACAAAGGACTGGGTATTCAAAGAATGTATAGCACTATCAAAATTACGAAAGAGGTTCTAAGCAAGTCCAGTTGACTGAGGATGGCGGGGTGCGCTACGCAAATGACGACTACTAAGTCCTTTCCACCAGTCATCAAGGGAATTAGCAGATAAATAGGTACCATTATCCGTAACAAATGCGAGGTACTTTTTCCCTACTGAACGTTTTGTGCAGTGCAGTCTGTGTAATCTCGGCTGTGGGTAAGGTTGTCCAAAATGCATCTGGCCAGCGAGAAAATATATCAGTAACTACCAGTGAATCATACTTGCCCAGAAACGGACCACAGTAATCCACATACACACGCTGCCATGGTTCTCATGAAACTGGTGACGGAAGCCCAATGAGCGCGGACCAAGGCGGTGGATCTGACTGCGCCCCGCACGGTTGGAAATGGCACAAATAGTCATTGATGTTTATGCATGAACCGCGTAGTTCAACAATGAAGGTAATATGATCCGCGATCAGGTGGCCAGGTTGCGAGGGATCTCGGAGGGCAGAACCACTGGGGACGGCGATTGTTAGACGACTATAAAGCAGCGTTATCCAGGTGCATTTATAATGAGAGTGACCACCACAGTGCCAAGGCAGTTGACCAACATTGAGGGTAAAGTGCGCATGAGCGGAGAATTAGAAGAGGAAAACAGATAGAAAAAGGCAGTCAGGGTGTGCCCCTGCTGTGGGTCAACGGTTAACGGAGGCAAATAAAAACCAAGAAAGGACTAAGCATAAGGGTGTTTGAGACTACGTAAGAAGGGTGAAGCAAAGTGTAGGAAAGTAATGGTATTTCAATTCCGTTTACTCAGTACGGGAATGGCCACAGCTAGTCAACCGCTGAGAATTCTCTCAGATAGATGAGACTGTTTATCGTTGATTGTGTCATCGATTGGAGAATGCAGGGTCTTCGAAGGAGTTGGCCGAACTTAGAAGTCGAGGCCCCTCTTGTATGCTGTATCTCCAGATATTCACACTGCTGTGTTTGGCCTGAACAGGAATGTGCTCAGACAGACAATCTCGCACTCACACACACGCACGTACACAGCTGACATTTGCCGTGCTTCGTCCCGGACAGCATTGACCAATCAGATCGTATCACGTGTTGCACAATCTTGCACGACTTAATCCGATTGTACCGTTGTCTTACACTTCCGATTACATACACGACTGACTCACGCACTCGTATACTTGTTTTGCGTTTTCACGTGCTCGATTGTACTGGAGCTTGCGGTATGTTGCTACAGAATATACGTTTATCCATACACGTGCACCTTCCTTCTGTTACCGAATTTGTGAATACAACACACATATTAGATAACTGAAGTGCATGGGTAACGTTGAGATATGGGATGAGTGCCTATAGAAACTAGGACTTAGTCTGCGAAGTTCGGATGATGATGATGATAGACAAGTTAGTCCAGAACTTGGAGTAGACAAGAAGGAAAAAGTGTGACCGTATGGCCGATTTAGCTGTGATAGAAGGGATACCAACAGGCTTGTGCCGAAGTGAGTAAGGGGTTGCTCAGGAGAAGCCTTATAGGTTATAGTGTAGCGGCTTCGCAGACACCAAATTCAATAAAATACAATTACGAGCTTAGAGCTTAGGCGCGCCTTGTTTAAGTCCACCGGTGTGAAAATAAAAACACGTCAAAAAGAAGAACTTTCGTCACACTACGTCAAAACGGCAAGGCGCGCTCCAGCTCATCAGCTCTGGTGATTAGCTCGATCAGCCTCCCTTCTCCTGTACTTTATACAGGGCAATCAATACAAGTACAAAAACCATCAATCGCTGTCCTTCTGCGTCTTTATTCGCTGGACGGGAATTGAGTCCACAAGTCGTGCGTTCGACTAAATTGGTGAGCCCGTTCCAAGTTATTAATAATTTTTATTTATTTATTATATCGTCCGTGCCCTTCAGCGTTCCTTTTGTTTTCGTTGTGCACATACGTATTGAGCCTTTTTTGGTGTTGATTTCGATCAGCCATCGTATATTTATTTTGCTGTCTTTTTGATATGGATGACGCCAAGTTAACTATGTCTGACCCTGCGGTGCCTGAAACGCTCTCTATTGCGCGCCCAGTGAAAGCGTTACCTTTCATTCCGGGTAATCCCTCTCTTTGGCTGACTCATCTGGAAGCACAGTTAGCTGCTTCCAGAATCACCTCCCAGCAACAGAAGTATGTGCATCTCACTGCCGAACTTCCTTTAAATATTCTTGAAGCTGTCGAGGATATCATCTCCAATCCACCCACGGACAAGCCTTATGATATGCTTCGCCAGGCTATCTTAGAACGCACCGGGGTCTCCAACTCAAACCGTCTTCGTCAGCTGCTTAGTGGCATTTCCCTCGGTGACCAGAAGCCTTCACAGCTTCTGTGTCGTATGCGACAGCTGGCCAAGGGCATCCAAGTTGGTGACATGATGTTGCGAGAATTGTGGATGCAGCAGCTACCCCAACAAGCGCAATGCACTCTGGCCCTTCTCGTAGATGAAGTCTCACTAGACAGACTGGCTTTGGCGGCGGACCGTTTTATGGAAACCGCCTCCGCCCAAATTAGTCAGTGTGTTCGTTCGTCCACAACCACTACGGAGGCGACTCTCACAGATTTAGCTGCACAACTCAGTGCCCTTCGGGCGGACGTGACCACTATTCAGTCTTCACGTTCGGCACGTCGTAGCCGCTCCCCAACTCGCACCCGTCGGCCTATTGCCGCTCGCAGTCCTCCTAGGCCAGCCTCTCCCGATGCACACACTTGGACATGGTGTTGGTATCACCGCCAGTATCGTGCCAGAGCCAGGAAGTGTACACCCCCGTGCACGTTCCACGACAACCAGGGAAACTCGTCGGCCAACGTGTAGGTACGGCAGCGATCGTTGGCCTCCCTACACCCTGCCGTCTTCTATTTATCAAGGACCTCATCTCCCACCGTCAGTTTTTGATTGACACTGGCGCACAGATCAGTGTCGTTCCCCCTAACCCTTCTGATCGTCAGCACGGGCACACTTTAGAGCTTCAGGCCGCCAATGGGTCTCGTATATCCACTTTTGGTACTAGGCGTCTCAAGTTAGATCTGGGGTTGCGTCGTTTTTTTCAGTGGACTTTTGTCATTGCTGACGTTTCCCAGCCCATCTTAGGAGTTGATTTTCTGCATCATTCCAACCTTTCGTTACATCCCGCTTCTCGTAAGTTAACCGACCCTGTGACTCATCGTGCTGTTGTTGGATCTGTCTGCTTGGTCAACGTTGTTCGACCGTCCGTAGCTCCTATCGCCAACGATACCTTCGCCAAACATTTTAGCTGAGTTTCCGTCTCTAACCGGACCGGCAAACTACTTACCCGTGGTGCGCTCGGCTGTTGTACATCACATCAGTACCGCTGGACCTCCTGTTTTTGCCCGTCCTCGTCGCCTAGCCCCAGACAAACTGGCCGTCGCTCGTCTTGAATTCCAGAAAATGCTGGACCTAGGCATCATCCGTCCTTCGAACAGCCCGTGGGCCTCTCCATTGCACATGGTGCCGAAGAGAACTTCGGGCGACTGGCGTCCGTGTGGTGACTATCGTCGCCTCAATCAGGTCACAACGCCAGATCGATATCCTGTGCCTCACATTCATGATATCACGTCTGCTCTGGCTGGATCCACCATCTTCAGCAAAATCGACCTGGTCCGGGCCTATCATCAAATTCCGGTCGCCGATGAGGACGTTGCAAAAACCGCCGTTACCACTCCGTTTGGTCTATTTGAGTTTCTCCGTATGCCATTTGGCTTGCGCAACGCGTCCCAAACGTTCCAGCGGTTTATTGACGGTGTTACCCGCGGGCTGCCCTTCGTTCACTCTTACATCGATGATATTCTTGTCGCTAGCCCCAGCGTTGACGAACATCAGCTTCATCTTCGACAGCTCTTCCAGCGGTTAACAGAGCACGGTGTTACCATCAATGCCCCCAAGACTGAATTAGGGAAGCCGTCATTGCTCTTCCTCGGTCACATCATCGACGCCAACGGCATTCGTCCGGCTGAAACCAAGGTCAGTGATATTGCTGAATTTCCACTTCCACAGTCCTTCAAACAGCTCAAACGTTTTACCGGCTTTGTCAATTATTACCGCCGGTTCATTCCACACTGCGCCACCCTGATGCAACCGCTCACTGATCTTTTGCGGGGCAAACAACGAACCCTCATCTGGACCGATCAAGCCCAGGAGGCCTTTTCTCAGCTCAAACAGGCCTTGTCGTCTGCGGTTCTTCTCTCGTAATCCGGATCCCCATGCTCCCGTCAGTATCGCTGTTGATGCTTCCGATGTCGCACTTGGCTGCGATCTCCAGCAGGCCGTGGACGGCGCCTGGGAGCCTCTGGCTTTTCACTCACGCCGCCTGTCTTCCGCAGAATCCAAATACAGTGCGTTTGGTCGTGAGTTACTTGCCGTCTACACCGCCATACGTCACTTTCGCCACGCTCTGGAAGGACGGGAATTCATCATTTTCACAGATCACAAGCCACTACTGTATGCTTTCCGCAACGCGTCTGATCGTCATTCTCCACGAGAAATTCGCCAGCTGGATTTCATATCACAATTTTCTACTGACATTCGTCATATCTCCGGGTCAGCTAATATGGCTGCAGATACTCTTTCCAGGATCCACAGTCTCGGGTCGCCCGCTGCTCTCGGTATCAATCTCGAGGACCTGGCACGAAGCCAGCAGGATCCTGAGTTTCAACAAACCATTCACGATACAAGTCTCCGAGTGCGGGCTTTGCCTCTTCCGTCATCTGCTGGCACTATCCTCTGCGACACCACCTTGGATCACCCAAGGCCAATCGTACCACTTTCACATCGCCGTCCAATTTTCGATGTGTTGCACGGTCTATCCCATCCGGGTATCAAGGCCACATGCAAACTAGTCCGTGCCCGATTTGTTTGGCCAAACATGGATCGCGACGTTCTTCAGTGGGCACGTAACTGCATTGCTTGTCAGCGAGCCAAAATTCAGCGACATACCACCAGTCCAGTCGGAAATTTTGAGACTCCAGACGCCCGTTTCGCTCACGTGCACGTCGACATTGTGGGACGCTGGCCACCATCCCGAGGTATGATCTATCTACTCACTTGTATTGATCATTTCACTCGTTGGCCCGAGGCCATACTCATTCCGGATGTATCCAGTGAAACTGTCGCCCGTGCGTTCATGGAACACTGGATTTCCCGCTTTGGTTGTCCTACCACAGTAACCACCGATCGAGGAGCTCAGTTTGAATCTGCCACTTTCGACAATCTCCTCCAACTGACTGGCACTAAGCGTATTCGCACCACAGCTTATCATCCCCAGGCAAATGGCTTGGTCGAACGTTTTCACCGGCACCTCAAAACTTCGCTCAGTGCTCACAACAATCCTCAGTGGACGGACGTCTTACCACTGGTCTTATTGGGCATTCGCAATACGTTGCGCAGCGACACTCCCTGCATACCTGCGTCCATGACATTCGGCACCACCGCTCGTCTCCCTGGTGAATTTGTCGCACCCAAGGTGAGCGCACCTTTCCCCAACCTTGGAGACTACACTCAACGTCTCATGATCTACATGCGTCAGAAGATTGGTATTCCTGTCCGTTCGACAGATCGGCCGTCGTTTATTCCCAGTCACCTACATACGTGCACGCACGTTTTTCTGCGTACGCCGAGCCACCGCCCGTTGACTCCAGCTTATTCTGGCCCGCACAAAGTCATTCGGCGTTTAGAAAAAACGTTCATCATCGATCTCAATGGTCGGCAAGAAACCGTCAGCATCGACCGCCTTAAGCCAGCGTTCGTCGACTCGGAAACCCAGCCTACGCCGTTGCCCGTCGATGGTAAAAACACAGACGTTTGCCCGACCCCAACAACATCTAGCTCCAGCACGCGTGAGTCACAGGTCGACCCCCCATCACGTTCCACCAGGTCTGGTAGGCATGTTCGTTTCCCTGCACGATTCGTTGACTTTATTGTTCTTACATAGATTTCCCCTTTTGATTGCATACTGTATCCAGTTTTTCTTATCTCTTCTAGGGTCAGTCGTTGTTTACCTAGGAAGGATCTGGCACACCACTAACAATGGACATGTGTCACTATATGAACATTACCATTTTTGTTGTTGTTGTTGTTGCCTACGTGCCTTGTACACGGTTTGGCACGTCCCTGTCCCCACTTAAGGTTTCTAGATAGAGAGCACGGGGAGAGGATACCCCACCAGTTCACGCGTGAGTAACCTTCTCTGCGGCTATATATGGCCCAGAGGTCCTTAGATCACCTTAGAGGTGCTGAGCACAAACCTTTTCCAGCTGGAACTATTCAGCTGGTTTTTGGCTCAACTCACGACGCTCTCTTAGGTCGAAGTTCTCCTACTCGGTCGTCCTTCTGGAGGGGGACTGATGTAGCGGCTTCGCAGACACCAAATTCAATAAAATACAATCACGAGCTTAGAGCTTAGGCGCGCCTTGTTTAAGTCCACCGGTGTGAAAATAAGAACACGTCAAAAAAAAGAACCTTCGTCACACTACGTCAAAACGGCAAGGCGCGCTCCAGCTCATCAGCTCTGGTGATTAGCTCGATCAGCCTCCCTTCTCCTGTACTTTATACAGGGCAATCAATACAAGTACAAAAACCATCAATCGCTGTCCTTCTGCGTCTTTATTCGCTGGACGGGAATTGAGTCCACAAGTCGTGCGTTCGACTAAAATAGGACAAGGTCGGTTATGGAGCAGGTTATGCAGGAAGACTGAGTTTAGTCTCAAGCGGCGGAGCCAGAGTGGGTCGAGATTCAGATGTTGGCACTTACCCCAAGTCTGGACGAATAGCAGCTTGAAGTACGAATCACAAATGATTATTCACACAATCCAAGGTCGCATATATGCACTGATACAAAGGCGTGATAATGAATAGACCCATTATAGACAATCACCACAGCTCGAATGAAGCTGGGGTTTTTT
Source organism: Fasciola hepatica (assembly GCA_948099385.1). Classification (NCBI taxonomy): domain Eukaryota; kingdom Metazoa; phylum Platyhelminthes; class Trematoda; order Plagiorchiida; family Fasciolidae; genus Fasciola; species Fasciola hepatica. The sequence continues at coordinate 7,022,030 of CANUEZ040000182.1, read as the reverse complement.
GTAGTCTCTGGGTAGTTGAGTGTCAACACAGGTTCAGTGAGTGTTTCTGAATCACAATCGACATATGAGGTATTTTGAACGCTATCTGTATGAGCAGGAATTTTAGAAACTCGGTAATGAATTCGGTCAACATGTCTCTGGTGCTCCGACCCACCATCCATATCCAAAATTCGTGTTATACGATTACCAGCTTGCCTCAACGCAATTCTAGACGCTGGTCGTAAATCACTTCCTCGTTGGTAGGATGTCAGCGGATTCAACGCATCTTAAGCTCGAACGAAGTACTCGACAGTTATATAATGTTGCTGGACTGGAACGTGTGGTGCCATGAACGGGATTTCTGTGCTAAAGCAGGAAATTTTCCGCACCTCGTTTAAACTCTTGGATGCTTTACGGAATGATCGTGTTTACGGCACTCTTCAACGTGTGAACGAAGTTATTGGATGTCTGGGTGCATGTAGAAATCGCATCCAACCGGCCAATCGTACGTAATGAAATAACCTGGACCCTGACTACGCGCACTGGAAGAACGACAAGACCAGACAAGAACAGCAAGAATGTATTCTGTTACATTTGGTTGATGCTCACTCCTTCATATACAAAAATAGGCATGCATTTATTGGCAGATAACGTCCTGACCAATCACAGGGTGACTTCGCTGTATCTACACGATCTAACAGTTACGGTTCGGCTTTACCCGATTGGCCGGATGCTGCAAATGAAGCTGTTGGGCACTGGACCGCGCGCGGAGATAGTCAAATTACTACAGAGCAATAAGTAGGTGGTGACATCCTATTCCTCTAAGTCAGGTGGCAATGTTTTCAGCAGCAAAGTGGCTTTCAGCGTCAGTAATCAACGCATGGGGCACTCCTCCACGGATGGATTTCTCCCTCGGGGTAGTTAGTATGAACTCCGCATCGGCTGATGCCGTGAAGTATACTTTCAGCCAACAAGAGCAAGAATCAATAATCACTGAAGCCCAATATTTATTAGGGAACGGACCACTGTAACTGGCATGAATTCCTTCCCAGGCTTTGCAATATACAGGCCAATGGAATCCATTTAGGAGACAGAGACTAGTTTTTGTGTACACAAAGGTCATACCGTTTGGTAAACTGCGCACTATATCACAATCGATCCCGGGCCACCAGCTAGCTAGGTGAGCCAACGCCTTTATTTTCTCAATTCCCAAATGACCAGAAAGCAAGTCAGATAGTAATAATCACAGGAGAGATGGAGGAGTCACTTTGTGACCTTTTAAACACAGAATTTCATCCGGTGTCCCAGCTAACTCCTCTCTCCTTGAAACAAATCAAAAAAATCGAAGCTGGTGTTTACATCCCATCATCGTTTGATTGCTGAGAGAACAGATCTTAAGTATCTACGTGAATTGCAAATTAGATTTTGTCGGCTCACGGGAAGTGGTTGCACAACTAAAGAATCAAAATCACGCGGAGCACCCGACTGAGTGTATCTGAATAGATAATACACATGTAGGACTGTTTAGCCCTACGATGTAGAATGTTGTAGTGACACTGCATTCATTTCCGGCAATCATCATCTTTATTACCACCCCACGTATAAGCTTTGTTTTGTCACTCTGAACCAGGCTGTTCCTGATTCGATCGCCAAGATGACACGCTCTTGTGAGTGCTCCCTGATCGTTTCTCGCCCCGTACTCTTTGCTCTGCAGATTCTCATAAAATCTCTTAAGCTCGACTTTGGTTTTTCTGACTGATAGCGGAGCATCATTCGATTCGTGACTGCAGGTATCTACCGCGTCAGTACTCCATCCGTTTCGTTAGCCCTGAGCGCTTAAACGTCATAATCATATGCAGAAAGTGCTATACACCATCGCTGAATCATTGCAGCAGTGGATTTGTGTGATGATTTGGATGGGTCATAAATGAAACACAGTGATTCACGATCAGAAATAAAGGTGAATTTGGATCCAAACAAATATCTATAGATCCGTCTGACAGATCAGTAGACAGTCAGATCTTCACGTTACTTCTGGGAATAGCTTTTTCGGCAGTAGTAAGTCGACATGAAACTCAAACAACAGGGAATCAATCCTGTTCTAACACAGCTCCAATTCCAGTGAATGATGCACCAGTGATGAGGGTGGAATGTAGTTGGGAATTGCTGTGTCGCCAACCCATGCATGATTGGCATTCGCACGTGATTCATTCTGATCCCGTTGGTCTTGCTCTCGCGTGTGCGAGATGCCTGTCTGTCCCACGCTGTGCTTTGTTCCACTTCGCCAATCACATGCGGTCGGATGCGCGTGTGACTGAAATTGATTCGTTATTCCTGTCCCTTTGACACATTATTATGCTTGCGCTTGTTTTCCCGCTTGTCTACTTAAGTGCTGTTTACTGATGTGCTAACAAACGGATCTATTGCGTGCTATGTTCTATCAATTCTGAACACAACAGGAGTGAATGAACGTAAAAATGCTTTGGTATGGAGGTATAGTAGAATAGAACATGATGATTGTTCTTGTTTGGCTGACTGCGAGGAATTACCCGAAGACATTACTTTGAAAATAGGTGCCATAATGGAAATAAAATTCGGAACAAAACGCGAATAATACTGGAGAGAATCAACCAAAGAATGCATTTCAGTAATCAATATGAGTAGTATGGCTTTGCATCTGAATGACAGGACAAAATCCCCCCGGAAGCACACGACCTGTTTCGCTGTTGTTGCCGCTTATCAGATATGCGCACCAGGTACTAGTCTGCTCAATCTTCCCTATACTTGAAGACTCCACAATTGGTTTACATCTGTAATTTCATTTGAATCGAATGGAGCGTGCATGGATGGGGAGTCCATTTTTGGAATCACGTGATTCTTCCAAAGTTAATTCGTCGGTTAACACGGCTAACCTTCAGAACGAGGACATATGGTACCAAGTATGGATTTTCGATATGAGTAGTATGAGATTGTATCTGGATGACAGGACAAAATTTCCCCGGAAGCACACGACCGGTTTCGCGGTTACTGCCGCTCATCTGCTCACCGTGTGATTCTAAAAATGGACTCCCCGTCCATGCACGCTCCATTCGATTCAAATGAGATTACAGCTGCTGTTCAGTAGTGTTTCGAGGGATACACTCGTTAAGCAAAGGAGCGAGGCGATCAGGATCACGTGGATAACGAACCTTATTTATGTGGTATCCCAGAAAAATAAAGGAAAGTAGAATTAAACACACATATAGATGAGTTAATGACAATGGTAAACTCACAAAAACGTCACAACAACTCTCTGAGTCTATCATCATAAGCCACTTGTGTGGGTGCATAAATAACAACATCATCTTGATAACATTCGACAACTTCGAGTCCCACAATGGTAGTGATCATAACAGACTGAAAGATGGCGGAAAAAACGCTCACTCCAAAAGGCAGAAACATGTATGTGTACAAACCGAATGTGGTATTACTAATAGTGAACTCATGAGAATCTTCATGCAAAGGAATTTGCAAGTAAGCATCCTTCAAGTCAATGAGTGAGAAGTGACTGTGTAAGGTTGGTTAGACCTTACATGCTGTTTCCTTAATACGTACGTTCGCTAGTCCTTCCCAACACGCTTGGACCACCTGTTCGTTACAGTGGTACTCTGCAATATACCATCACGTTCACCACGACATTGTTTCCCACAACCCATGAGAAGGAGAACAGTGTAGCGTGCGCGGGCAACTTTCAGGTGGCCACCGCGCTTGGTGGCGCGAGTTCACATAAACACTGATGTGTGTTAAACAAATAATCAGGGTTAAATGCCACTACAACTGGAGCCATGGAAGCGAGACAGTTTATCCTCTGGTTCTACAGTAGAGCATGTACGTTGACGAAGCCCCGTGTTCAAACTGGTTCGATAACCACCACAAATTCTTGAAATGTGCCCATCAGGCTTCAACGGAGTAACAAAGGGCATTACCCCATTTGATAACGAATTAGGTTCAAGAACCGCCTTGGCAACCAAAGTACCGAGAATTTTTTTCTCGGGTTGCCGAAGTCCGTCGCCTAATACACGAAGCTTCACAAACACGGGATCTCCATCTACGTTCAACTTTACAGGAGTTATCTTCATGCTACCGCAGACCATGAAGCACCGTAAAATTAATTCAGACAACGAGAAGTTTTCTGTGATAGAAGTGATATAGAAATGCCAATGTTTTAACAGCTTACAAACCAAGTACAGACGGACCAGTCTCGGTGACGAAGAAGATACACTTAAATGAATGTCCGGTTGTATCTGTGAGAGACGTATTACATGTGCTCAAAATAGACAACATATGCCCAGTAATGCCCTTAACAACAACGTCAGTCTGGTGGAGTTGAATATCAAGAAGAGCACGACGTAAAACAGAAATAGAAATGAAAGGCTGGACGCTACCAGTGCCCACAACGAAATCATGCCGAAGAGTACCACCGACCAGGAAAAACGCAAAATATATTTCTGTGCTGATGCACTCATTGAGAGGGAAAACTGGGACCATCGACTTGTATCAAATTGTCTGATGAGTGGGAATAGTACGTCCGGGAATTCCTACAGACTGACGGAGTGTGGCCAATTTTGCCACGTCTTAAATACTCATTAACACGAAAACGACAGGTCGAGCGAGAATGTAACTTTCCACATGAATCACGCCAATCAAGTGTAGTCCTTGCTTCAACTGCGTCGTTGCAAGTCCTCGGGGATTGGGACTGACAAGTACCCATCTGTTTGAATCGGCAGGGAGTCACTGAATGACCTCTGACTTGTCAAAAACTGCGACTGCACATGATGTGAGATGTGGACTCCGTAAGATTATTCACATCTTGATACTACTGGCAGACCTCACGAACATGCTAAAATGTGGGAATTGGAATTGGGAGTAGAATCAGTTTTTGTTGCAATCGTTGCGATCAGACAGTCACGAAGATGCGTTTCTAGTTGATCTTCAAAATTACAACGTGCAGCTTGTGTCTGAAACTGAAGAATAAACACACGAATATCCCGTGAGTCTTTCCATTGAAGTGGTGGAATTTTGCACGTTTGCCAACTTAGAAAGTACAAGATTCTTGATTTCTTCGTATTTCAGAAACACAGGATTCTGCGGGAATGACAATTTCTTGATGGAAGAATATGCTGACTTTCCATCAATAATCAAGAAAATAGTGGTTTTGTTTTCATCTGGAGTTTTCTCTCAAGCAACACACCACAATTCAAGTCTTTCGAAATAGTCCCCAGTCTCAGGCACAGCAACATTTAAATCTAGAAACGCCATACTACAGGACTGTACGATTTTGAGTGACTGCTGCCACGCCAAGTGTGAAATTCTAGCGCGATGAATGAATACCAGCCATTATCCCAAGTCTGGACGAATAGCAAAACAAAACAGCCCAAAGTACAAATCACATTTACTTATTTACTAATCCATGGTCGCATATTTGTAATGATGCAAAGGTGTGATAATGAATAGGTGCACAGTGGACAGTCATCGCAGGTATGGCTGATCGAATTGCCGGAGGAAGAACAATGCGATCATCAAAGCACTGCAGTCCATCCGGAGTGACGGAAGGGCTCTCTCTGTGAGTGAAGAAGTCCAGAAATAGTCTCTTTTCATCGTTTTTCCATCCACGATGTAACACTGAGACTACAGGTACGAGGTACTTAAGGGCGTCTTGAATCAGGCATTCTATACGCACAGGAAGTGGCTGTATCAACAAGCAGTCAGAGGTATGCGACGGGGTGGATGCAGCAGCACACTGGGACAGAAAATCTACATGCCAAGTGTGTTTAAAACTTCGATGAACAATATCTTAGTCCTAAGAATTCAATGCGACGCTTTAGCATTGAAGCATTGCGGCTGACGACTTTGCCAGTGATTATGTGGAGTGATAAAGAAATTTTAACGCCTCAAGGTCACAGACGATGGTGAACTTGGTACCAAACAGATATTTGTGTAGGCATTTTACTCCCTAGTAGACAGTTAATACTTCACTTTGGGTTTGAGAATACCCCATTTCGGCTTTCGTGAATCACCGTGAACTACAGATCACAGGTCTGCCACACTGTTCCAGGGTAGCACTGTCGGAGATGCATCAGTAATTACACTGGCATAATCCGTTGAAAAGGGTTTAAGAACAGCATCTGACTTCAGAAGTGCTAACAGATTACGCAGTGTTTGCTCATCAACTGGAAACCATGAAAAACACTTAGCCGAAAGAATGTCAAAAAAAAACAACTAGTCTTCAGAGAAAAAATTCTAATGAGCCGGGAATAGTATTGTAGTGCACCCAAAACAACGAAGTTCGTGAATGTTATTGGGTGAAGGTACAATAATTAAAGACGATAGTCGCTTGGGCTCAGGAGAAATGCCGTCAGAACTTATGGCATAACCCGGGGATGAAAACTGTGAAACACCAGAAACACACTTGTTTGGGTTGATTGCAACACTAAACTGGAGAAATCTCTCTAATAAACGATAAAGAAGGAAATCACGGGTAGATTTGGATGGACCATGAACAACAACATCGTCTTGATAGGATTCAGTTCCATCGAGACCAGCAATGATTAAATTAAGGGACTGTTGGAAAGCAGCAGGGGATACATGCAAACCGGAAGACAGAAAATTATGCTTGTATAGATCAAACGGAGTATTGATGACCATCAACAAACCAGATTCATCATCAAGTAGCATTTGTAAATATGCATCCTTTCAGGTCAATCTTGGAAAAGATTGTGGAATCTGAAGGAAGATAGAACACATCCACTGGTTCTTTGGTAGTACATATGTGTTGGAGTAGTCTTTCGTTGAGGGTCAACCGATAATCACTGCACATCCGAGGGATTTTGCCATTTGACTTAGGGGGAGTTACAATGGGAGTAGCCCAACTGAATGATTCAGCTGGTATGATGATATCTCTTCCACATATGGATTGCATAGCAAAGCGAGCTGATTCACGTAAGCAAACGGTACGATGCGCCGTTTGATAAATATTGGGTTCCCGGTCAGTTCTGATTTAATAGGTGGTATATGCTTTCTACCAGCAACCTTGGTGCATTTAAGAATAAGCTGTCGAAGACGAGACACATCACCCCGAGTGATAAACAACGAAGTACTAACATGTAACTGACGAAGAATTTTCAGACCCAGGATAGACGAACCAGAATCAGAAATGAGAAACTCACGCAGAATGGGAGAATAGTTGGAAACCTGAATCGGAATGATAAATGAACCTAAAATCGGTAAAGAATGACTAGTGATACGTCGGATCGTGACTTCAGTACGCCGAATATGAGCATGAGGGGAAAAAGGTTCGAGATGAGATTTTGAAAAGATAGCCTCGGTACTGCCAGTGTCAACAATAAACTTATGAGAATCATCGTTCGGAGTAAACCGAGTCTGAGTAACGCAAGACAAAGTGTTATAGACAACAGCTAAAGCAAGGTAAGAATGTTCATTTTCACGTGAAGGTACAGTGGAATCTAGGTTACCAACCATCCAACATATTTTACGTTGTCAGAAAACATTCTGTATATGACTAGTCTTACCACAAGAAAAACACTGAGAATTTCAGTGTGGAGAAGTGAACCAAGAAACACATTTTCCCAGCGATTTCTGCACCGAAGCATGAAGATTGCTCGGACCCTTGGGAGGAATATCACTGGTGCCGTAACCGCCCGGAGGTTTGAATTGTCGCGGAGCTTTTGCTTGTATTTCTTTATTACGTCTGGTCGAATCGAACAAAACTGCATTGTTCACCGGTGCAGTTATGGATTTGACATCCTGATACTGTTCGCAAACAGTTCTAATGGTTTGAACGATCTGGTCGTTCTGACTTAATAGTCGTTGCTGCAACTCTGGTATATTTATTCCAGCAATCAAATGTTGTACAAGTTGATCAGTGAACTGTGCATTATAATCACTCTTCGAAGCTTGCGTCTGAAGTTCAAGAATGAATGCACAAACGGAGTGGTTCTTTGTGCGGAAGAGAGAATTGAGCTTGGCTCGTGCACGTCCGATGAAATTAATGGGTTTGAAATGATGTAGCAGGAGCGCCTTCAGTTTGTCATAGACGAAATTCACCGGAGATTCCGGAAACGCATGTTTTTTTCACCAATGCATATGCATCTTTGGAAACGAAGTGTAAAAAATACAGTTTTTTTTAGAATTCAAACCGTTTTTAGTCAAACTCCAAATTTCGAAACGTTCGAAATAGTTCCCGCATTCTCTGGAAGTACAATTTACATCGAATGGTTCCATATCAGCGGAATGTATGGTGAAATTTCCGTACTTGACGTCAAATATGATATTCTATGGATTAATGCAGTATTATCTAGCACAAGGTACCACGGAATTAGAAAGCGGATATGATACACGACGTGCCGAAGCACGTCATATATTGCGCACAAGTATGTACAGTATCGTAAGAAGTGAATACAACAGAAATTGTACAAGTCACATTTATGGTCAGTCATGAATACCACAACCAGGTTACCGAAAGCCTAGATTTTTTTCGCCTACACTGTGGACTTGCTAGTAATAAGTGAATTTGAAGAACCACATGCACAATATCTACATCAACTATTTGAACGCTTAGCTGCAGAATGTATAACCGTCAATGCAAATTAAAGTATTTTCAGCCAAGATTCAGTTAAGTTTTTTTTAACGTACCCGGATATTCTCGAATAAAAATCATCCCGTCTATTATCGAGTAAATTCTCTCAGTTATGATTAGCATTGCTGTAATAGAGAACGGCTGATTTTCGTTGTCTCACTAACTCGTTTGTAATCAACAACCACATCACGATCGATAATCTACTTTGCTGCGTTTAGCTACTGATTACAGCCTGTGCACACATGCCACACATGACACACGATCGACCAACGTAGAATTCGGCCCTTAAAGAAAAGCTACGTGCAATTCGCAACTTTCTGACCGACATCCGTCGTTTCAACGGGATAGTAAGTGTAGGGATTCAGCCGGTATTACACACGACACTGCCCTTGACAGTTTCGTGGTGACATACGCTGAGGTGCGCCAGCTACTTAGATTCGTCGTTAACAGGTACAACTAAAGCTCGCCCAGACTGGTTAACATATAGTAAATATTCTCTTTTGCTGTATGATGAGCAGACCGTCAGCAGCCGTATTGGTGTTCGAATAACGTAAGTGTAGGATCCTGTTGATAAACTTACTGAGCCTTTGTGCTCATGGAGTTTTTTGTTTTTGTATTTTTCAGATCGAACACGAGCAACCCCGACGGTTTGAGATCGGGTAATCAAAGTGGCCACTGGAGAGCCTTTGTATCGGGATGCCATTGTGCAGGTTTGTTGTCCTCCTGGAAAATCGCTATGGGACGTGGTAGCCCTCAAAGCAATCTTCATCGAAGGTGAGACCTTGACGCTCACATTCTTTGGTTCTCTCTCTAGACTGCCGTGATAGTGCTTGCTTGGATGACATTGAAAGCTTTCTATCTTTCTACTGCGTCTACAAGCACGACTGAGGGTGTGGCAGTGGATGTGGAAGCCCAGAAAAAGAAGAGGAAAAGAAAAACAGAAAATTATTATTGATAATGAAGAATAAAATAATAACACGTGGAAATAGAGGAATACGAGGGAGAGAAGTTCAACGATTTGGAAATTGGCTAGAAGTAGCAGCTATGCTAGCTTCAATGAGAGTGAAAATGTGCCGGCTTAAGATGTCAGATATAGGACACTTCACCGTACTAGGATTCCACCTGCAACGCGACACAGGCCAATCTCTGCTACGTATTCAGTTTGATTCCAAAACAGGTTGAGGACCAGTTGTGCGTTGGGTGATGGGTGATGTGCTGCGTCGTGATTTGTGATGGCGGGAAGGCAGATCCCTGTACCCCTTGCCCAGGAGCTCACCACACTTTTTTGCTTTTCTTCCGACCTTTGATTTTTAGGCGTTTAGGCTTCCTCAATGCGCTCCGGGACTCTTTTAAAACCATAAATGTTTTACAGTCTAGTATCGTACCTCACTTTTTTAGTTGGCCTCCGCGGTCGGGGCTCGGATGCTCGGTTTATCACATCACATTCTGACTGCAATTAGTTAAGATAGGGGCCCACCGGAGATTACAACACATCAACCTTTGTTTTTTTTTGATTTTGTAGGAACCTTCCGCCAGGCCGAGAATCACTGCCGCGTTATAGTGACTTTATTGGGGAGGGCAATAAGGGCAGTGTTTAGCTGCCTTGCGTTTCCATTAACATCAGTCTCTTCCCATACGGTCGTGCCACACATGTCGCAGCGATTGGGCTGTGTGCGCGGCCATAGGTATTTTAGTCCGTAGTGGAGTCGTGCGCAAGAGTGGAAAACAGGCGTGTGTGTGGTATAATCAATTTTGCCTGGCTAGCCTATGAAACTGGCTTTCAACTTACCCTTGTAGGTTAGCGAGAGAAGTTGGATTTCAGCATCATCTGCAGGCGAGCGTAGCTGCACGGCCGAGATCTTTTGTTTCCTGATGAAAATATTTTCGAGTAGCTTCAAGCACTACGTATCCTGTTACTCAGGAGATCATGAGGTAGTCTGCCATTCTACACTAGGTCTCCAGACAAGCAGTCCCAGTGGGAATCTAACTTTCTCTTGAAATCAGCGACCTTCTGTGCCTCCCCCACCGAGGACGGAAGTTTATTCCATCGATTTACTGCTCGTTGAGAGAAGAAGATTGCCCTAACTATCGTATTGAAACGGCGTTTCACAAGCTTCAGCTCGTGTCCTCCGAACCTATCATCTGTGTTTCTTGGGGGCAACTGAAGTCCTCCCAAGCCCGAGAAGCCCCTCATAATCCTGAACACTTCGATAAGATCCCCCTTTACCCACCTTTCTAGAGAGAACGGCTTCAGTTCTCTGAGTCTCTCTTCATAGGGCCTGTTTCGGAGTTCAGTAAACATTCGTGTGAATCTCCTTTGCACACGTTCAAGTAGTTGCCCGTCCCGAATAAGATTTGGATGCCACGCTTGAACGGTATACTCCAGCAATGGCGTTACGTGGGTTGTGTAGAACGGCAACAGTAACCACGGCTTCCTCGAGGCAACGGTTCTCATTAACTGTGGGAGAGCATTATTACCTCTCCTTGCTGCTTCTAAACATTGCCTCTGGGCTTTAAAATCAACAGTCATAAACATCCCCAGATCTTTGAAAGTATCAGTCCTTTCCAAAGCCACCCTGGTATCTCCTTCCCAAAGTTCCCTCGGGCTGACCTGAGGGCTGTCCTCGGCGAGTTGCCTGCATTTAGTGGAGTTGAGTGAGAGCTTCCACCCTGTGAACCGCCGATAAGAATTATCCAGGCCACCCTGCAGGGCACTTTCCCCGGGATCTCCCACTATTTTATTGTCGTCGGCAAACATAAAGGATGGACAATCTGGTTCATAAGCTAAGTCGTTTATATATACCAGAAACGGCAGTGGCCCGAGCACCGACCCCTGTGGGACTCCACTGGCAACCGTACCCATACTGGACCTGTGACCTTCCACCTCTACGAGAAATCTCCTTTCTATGAGAAACTCAGTTATCCAGTCACTCAACGATGGGTAGATTCCAAACACTCGAAGGGTGTGCACTAGCAGCCTGTGATTTACTGAGTAGAAGGTTTTTCCTGAAGTCCAGGTAACAGACCTCTACCTTTTCGCCATCGTCAACTCTTCTCGTAGCCTCATCCAGGAAGCACACGAGATTCGTCGTGCACGACCTCTTCTTCATAAATCCATGTTGTTATATCCTTGTCACTCCAGTCCCAGATACGAAGGCTACCATTTGGTTTCGTAGAGTTCTTTCCATGACATTCAACACCACAGATATCAGGCTTACTGGTCTGCAGTTGGGAGCTTCTCCTCTACTCCCACCCTTGTGGATTGGCACCACCTGCGCCAGCTTACAATCTCTTGGCAGTTGACAGTCCCTCAGAGACTGGTGGAATGGCTGAGAAAGAGGTTCGGCCAGCAGGTTGGCTAGTAGGTTCAACAGGGCTGGACATATTTCATCTGGGCCTGCTGCCTTACGTATTTCTAGTCCTGCTAGCTCCCGTCCAACTTCGTCTTCCTCAATTCGGACGGGTGGCTCTCTTGTCCTGCTGAAAGGGGAGAGACCAGGCGTATTTATAGCACTATCGTTGCTATGCGCTCCCTCAAAGTAGTGGAGAAATACATTAAACTTGCCTTCACTTGTTTCTGTGTTTTCTCCCCTAGAGTCCTTTACATCACCAACTGCAACCCGTAGGGTTGACTTTGATTGGACAATAATTGAAATATACTTTTGGGTTACGTTTTACCCCCCCGAGATAGCCCCTCTCCTTACTGGCGTCTGAATTCCAGTTGGATTCTCAACGCCTTTCCACGAAGTGTCATATATTCTAGTAGTTCCTATGGCTCTCCCTCTTCCTTAACCTGCACCTGGCTTTGTGTTTTCAAGCCTGTGCTTTCCGCGCCCCGGACTTCCACCACGGTGGCGAGCCAGTTTGTTTTACCCTCACTAACGATGCAAGAGCATCTAGAAGTGTCTTTAGGTTCCCCCTGATATGATTCCGCTTCTCTTCTTCTCTGCATGAGTGACCTCCCAATTCAGTTACGCCGCCGCATCCACTAGCGCCTGGGTCTTTAGCCCGCCGAGCTTAAGGCCGTATTTGTCCGGCTGTGCACTTTCACGTTCCGCCTGTTCGAAGCTTATCACTCCGTGATCGCTCTTACCTAGTGGCTCTGTGATGACCACTGGACCCATGTCCGCTTCATAGTTCTTCATTACTAAATCAAGTCTCTCGGAGTTCTGGTTTATCCTACAACGCATTTCCTGCTGCACGTGTTGGAAGAGCGCTTCTCCTCCTAGGACTTGCAGAAGTGCATCTCCGGAAGATCCCGGTGGTGTATCCTCCGATTCTCAGTCTACTTCTGGGGCATTGAAGTCCCCCATGATGAGCACTGCTTTATCTTTATTGGCTGTGTCTATTACCGACAGCAGTTCTGTATCCTCCACTCTGGTAGAGGAAAAGCTTCGGTAAACACAAAGAGGAGTCACAAGGCCTCTTTGCGTTCTAATTATATAGCTAATACAATGCACATTAGGCAATCCCATTTCTATTCCTTCTTGCCGGCACAAGAGCTTGACAACCAGCAACAGCACTTCACCACCTATCCTTCCTGTACTGCACGAAGCCCCCCATAAAAGCGTGAGTGACGACATCCTGTGGTGTTAACCACGTCTCGGTGAGCGCAACGATCAGAGCATCGTCCACTGTGGCCGCTGATTCATCCCACTTGTTGCGAATGCTGCAGTCATTCGTGTATATAAACGGCAGGCTCCCGGAAACTAGCAGTCTTCTTTTGAGGGCATTGGCAGGGATTTTTTAAGCTCCCGAACCCTAAACTCGAGAGTTATCCCTTTTTTCATTTCACTGGCCTCATTTTCCTTAACACTGTTTACAAGCTTTACGAGAGAAGGTCCTGGGTTCCCCTCCAGTATCCTTCTTTCAGCTCGACTTTTTCATCTTCCAGGTTGGAGCACCTGCTGTCCTCCATAAACCCCTCATCCGCGGGTACTATGGCTCGTCTTATTGCCAGCTTCGGAGATTCCAGACTAGCAGACTCTATGCCCCCTTCTACGATTCCATGAGTAGTATTCTTGCCGGTCACATCAACCGGCTGGACGAAGACCAGACCATTTGAGAGCCTTCTTATTTCTTCCGAGGCGGTCAACACCCTGTCTCTGTGCCTTGGGTTTGTGAACTCCACCATGGTGGGTCTTGGCCTTCTGTCGCTTTCCGATACATCCGCCCTCCATTTTCCTAGCCGCAGGCTTCTTCACAGTTAGTGGCTTACAGTCAAGTGCAATTGCGCATCAAGTTACTTACCCATATCCTGGACAGTTAGATCCTTTTCAGAAGACCTAATAGTATTTATGGGTGGCTTTTATCAGTCATTCCTCACGGTACGTAACTGGCCAATCAAGAGTTAGTCAGTAGTTTTGATAGACAAGGGATTCAGGTTAGATTTAATCCCTTCAATCGACTGGTCGCTTAAAACCTGTTTGTTTAAATTAACCTGGTGTCATTCTGCTTTGGTTCATTGCTATTTCTTTCCTAGCGATTCTGGAAACTTGGCACACCTTGGCTCGTCGGTTCCGGTCGTTAGCTCTCCTGGCCTCCCATCTCCACCAAATCCATCAACGTCTGTCATCCGCTCTCGTTTCAGTCGTGGGATGGGAATCGTATCAGCAGAAATCGCTCGCGAATCTAAAATACGAATTTCTGGTGCATACCTGTCATTTCCCACTGTTGATCGTTCAGATTCGATTGTGATTTTCCCATTAGGTGATATTTCTCGTTTGCTAAGTTTATGAAGAAAACCTAAAGAAAATACCCACTGTGTTACAATACACGCTATTTCAGACCGCTTCTTCCTTCGTGAAATACTGCCCTTGGGCAACAAACTACTTACTCAGTTTTACAGTATTAGATAATATTATGAAACCAAGTAGGTAGTTCGTAAATGGTCGTAAATTACAGGGATTTCGTATTTGAGTATGCAGGTATAACTACTTGACTAATGCCTTGAAGAACGGTAAGAATGGCATCTACCCGCCCGGTCGTACGCAATGAAATAACTCGTAACCTCACTACGCGCACTGGAAGAACGACAAAACCATGAACGAACGGCAGGAATGTATTCTGTCACATTTGATTAGTACTAACTCGCTTATATACAAAAGGAGGCATGCACTTGTTGGCAGATAACGTGCAGACCAATTACTAAACCATTTTGCTGTATCTACACGATCTGACAGTTACGATCCGACTTCACCTGATCGGTTTGATACTGGAAATGAATCTGTAGCGCACTGGACCACTTGTAAAGGTACTCAAATCATTACAGGAATGTTTCCCTATCCAGGTCATCTAAATCCGCCGTGAACCGATGACTGCGCAGACAGCTTATAGTACCAAACAGGCTTACAGCAGAAGCGTCTGCATCTGATTTCGTCAAGATGATTATTTGTTTGGGCGTAGAAGGTAAAATTTATTTAGCTAAATAAAGCTTATTTATAAACGAAGGAACTCGGCACATATGGATACTTCTACGTATGTTAATCACGTGGCTATCTTGGAGCCCACGATTATGAATGGTGCGAGCAAATGGATGAACACTGGAAAGACAAAAAGAAGTACGTTTGCTGTACAGAGTAGTAGTAGTCGTTGTTTTTGTTGTTGTAGTGTTAGAAAATAGAAGCTCGTGGGATGTACCCACCTACTAACCAACCGGTTATTTCAGTAATGATGCTAATACATTTGGCGATCACGCCTAATCAACCGGTCGTGTTTCTCTGTTATTCTACTGTTAAAGCAGTTTTGCTTCAAAATAGCTGGACGGTGCACCTTTCAGGTGTATAGGTATGAATACTAATCACCACCACGGTTATACTGAGATGAATGCGTGTGAGCAGTAGTGTAAATGTATTTGCTGATGCATCGATAGACGGCCAAGTTTCGTTTACAGACTGCATGTATTCGTCTGTCCAAAATCGGTGGCAAAGTTCAGACCAGTGAAGCGGGTCGATGGCTCAGTCAGTTCGTGACGAAACGGAGTGAAGCCATCCAATCAGCCGTGAACAGTCGCCCTTACCGAACCGAGCGGAGTCGACCACTCAGTGGCCAGACGTTGTTTTAACGGGACGCAGAGGATTGAACCAATCAGCAGCCGAGCTTTGTTATAAAGGAGCCCAAAGAACTCAACCAATCAGCGGCCAAGAGTTATTTTATTCAATCGCAAAGGAAACAGCCAATCGGAGACTTGAACTACATAGCCATTCAGAAAACCCGGTTCGAGGAAGAGCTGTGTACCTATGAGCGCCGTACCATGCCTTTGATTTCGATCACCTAATAACCTATAAAAACGGTTGGTTTTTGCACAATAAACGACATGGTTCGAAGGCACAGGAGTTTTCTCACTAGAGCTAGTGGGACGGAACAAAACAAATAGCTTGTTTGGGATGTCTATTTTTCAATATGGTCGAAATTAACAGAATGCAGACTGATGATGCCAATCGGAAATTTCTTAGACTACCCGGTCCAATAAAAGGTGTGATTTAACCGCAATTTTATTACAATTCATTTCAGTTTGTGAACTGAAGTTAAATAGAAACTACCAATATGTCCGAAATTCTCCCAAGTTGATACGACCAACATCTAACCATAATTTTTGGAGACTCCTCCAATCACCGGACTACACGAATTACGCCTAAGTTTGAAATAAGCATCGATGACCGTGGTTAGTGCCATAACTATCCAACGTGGTTATCATACCTATTTGATGGCTTGAGTGAAACAAACATCAAGAAGCTGATAATCGTTAGTGATATGAATGTATAGGTTTCATCACTGTATACTGGGTATCACAAAAAAATACAATAACCAGGTTTAATCAGTGGTCAGATTGGTGATGTTGAATTTACTAAGTAAATATGTACTACCTATCAAATGCTACATCAACCTTGATAGGGTGAGCTCCGTTAAGTGGACAGCCCATGACATGCATGAAAGGTTTTAAAAGCCAGACCATCACACTTGAATATTTTTGGTGTGTCGAGCTTTCACGAAATCCATACAGCCAGTGGTCATAGGCTAGAAGATACAACTGCCTATTGTGACGAGAGGGGCTTTCGTGTTCACACAACTCAATCGTCACATTGCCATCATTAATTTAACTCTTTAACTATTTTGCCATACTAAAGGTAACCTTGGTTTGTTATTTAGGTTTCTTCTGAGAAGTAGCGATCTGAACAGCCGCAATCCGTGAGCGGTTATTGATTATTCCAAGTCAACCAGATTTGTAAGATCGTGTAAAACCTTACCACGTTGTCTCCTTATTTCACGTGTTCGTTAGTCTTTCGTACTTTGCACGGACCACCCGTCCGTCACTGTGCTGATTCGTATAGAGCAGACAAGATAACCAGAGCCTTGCATCCCACGACCCATGACAGAGTGCTTGCAACGTGCAAGTACAACGGTCAAACGGATGCCGTGCTCTGCATCAAGAGTTCAGACAAATAATTATATAATATAACATATATATATGGTAAACAAATAGACGAATCTGATTCCCGCTGCACCTTCATTAAAGTCTGTAACGTTCAGGAGACCAAAGTGAATATACGAGATTACCCCTCAAATATGTTAGCGCTGGACTCTGTGCTAATGGATGGTATACCGCTGATCAGATACTACATAACTTGTTATCCGACTCGGGTTTTCCATACAAGGCGCTGCTAAACTGACCAACATGGCCCGTTTATTCACAATGAACGAGTTCATGTTGGTTTACATAACACTAACGGCCCACTCCACTGGCGTAGGTAGCTTTATCTAATCACTCTCGTTAAAACAGCATCTTTCTATGTATAGTTTGCCAATTCTGTTGTCGTTCACCATTTTCTCAAACGGACAATGCCATTCGATTTTTCTCGCGAGAATTCAGAAAAATCCAAAATCCAACTACTGTCGTCATTTTCAGTAGTAATATTAAAAATTCGAAGCTCCAGGAGTGTACCAATTCCCGAAGAACACTGTACAATAATCAATGGCTCTCATGGACAGTTTTATTTTGCCCCATTAACGCTGTTTTTGGAATCCTGGCATATTAAAAAGACCCATAACAAATTGGGAAAATTTCTGGCGCATTTCTAAACTGTTTTATACCTCCGACCTAAGTGGTAACCTATATTCGTAACGTTTTCATTCGTTCGCTGTTTGGTCATCTGCTGTATATGGCTTTCCATTTCACGTACCGTCATGGTTGATGGATAAACACCGGTAACTCTTATTTTGCTTTCAAGCAGTATAATCATTTTTTTCTGCTATGCCATAGGTGAACGGATGGTTGCATCGTAACATGATGCCCCAGACAACTGATACTGATAGAAATTCATCAGACTAATGGCGGAAGGAGCACAGTACCGCAGCCGGCACAACAGGAGTCATATCCCTTGAATCCACCTCTATTTTTCCCGGTGCAAACAAGGATTAAAAAGGTTCTATGCGAATAGCATCACCAACTTTTGGCCCTCATCTTCGTGAACCAATCAACGTGAAGGGTTTCCTCGTCTTATCCTCTCCCACAACGCACTTTCTACTCCGCTAACTTACCTAATGATATGGGTGAACGGAAAGGCGTTCGCTTCTACCCCCTTAACCCCTCGGGCTTTCGTACTAGGAACTAATTAAGTGGCTTTGTAGCTACAGTCATTTTTGTTTATGTTTCTATTACGTTTGTTGTCTAACGGAACGCTGACTGCCAAGCACGGATGCAATCTGACCTTCGCTCTTGAGCACTCCACGCACGGTCTCAAATACATGGTAATCACGATCTCTCCCGATTGCCTTCTCGTTCTCACAAGTCGTGAAGAACACTTTTCTGGTTAAAGCATTCATACAGTGGCCATTATGTTCTGATCGCTGAGAGTGGCCTTTAGATCGCAAACGTCTCATCACCAGTCGAGATGACATCGTCAGTGCGTGTGCGCTGTTGGTAGTGATTTTTTGTATTTATAGGTTTGTCATCAGTCATGATCTTGAGCCTCGCAGACGACCGTATGCCCAAAGCTTGGCTTTTGTTTTTTGGCTTGGCCTCTACTAATTTGACCTTTGTAGCATGTGGGGGAAGAACCTTTGAAATCTTCAATGGAGTTTGTATTATGAAACAATTATCAGCATAATGGAAAGATAGAACGATAATGACACAAACGGTATCGTTACGTGAGGGATGCGCTCTCCTGGTTTTCGCACTCAGTACCTTGTGACTTCGAGTTCAAAGCAACGCATGTAGGGTGGCCTAAAATATCACGAAAAGGGAGCCGTAGTGAGAAACCAGACAAGTCAGTACTTCACAACGACCACTTTCCGTTTCGCCTTACACCTTTGACCTTTGATGACTGACGTCCCTTTTGTAGAGCTTGATCTCTTTAGCTTTGTGCGGTTGTTTCCATTTCTGATATTTGAATTCTCTGTGATTCGGTACCGAAGGTGATGAGTGTGAAAAATTCAGATTCAACAATGCGGGCTGGATGATTTGGGTCCACCGATTCCATTTCTGATTCTCTTAGTTAATTGAGCTGTCATCTCCTCATCCGACGGTACACGTGATCCAATTCAGTATGTCCATCATCGAGCTGTTTGTACAGTACCAGGCTTTCAAAAACTCCCTTGCGAGCCTCGTAGTTACCTGATCCAGAATCTTTAACCGCATCCAAATTGACCTTGTATCCTTCTTGATCATCGCGGATGAATATGACAGAGAATGCATCATGCCTGTTTGTATCCAATTTACGCTCGCGCGTTCAAGTGACCACTTTTCTCCCGGTTTGACCGTTGTAGCGCTTGTCGAAGTTGTAGCTGTCAGGGCTAGAGAGATAAAATGGTGTACGGACGCGGTAGATAACCACAGTCACGAATAGAGTGATGCTTCGCTAGTAGTCAGGAGAACAAAGTCAAGCCACAGAGGTGTTAATGCAAACTTGCAGAGCAAAGAGTACAGCACAAGGAGCAATCCGGGAGAGGGGGGGGGGGGGGGGCTCACAGAACAGTGTGCTTCGTGGTCGAACCAGGAACAGCTTGGTTCGGAGTGATAAAACAAAGTTTATACATGGGGTGGCAATGAAGATGATGATTGTCAGAAATGAATTCAATGTCTCTACACGACCTTTCCCCTAGACAAAACGAAGGGGTCTTCGCAGTACCCGAAAGCGACGGCCTTGTTGAACCCGGGTTTCGTGGTTTGTGGGATCCGTGCTTGCTGATGATGCGGATCCGGGTGCACGTATAACACTAGCTGCTGCACATGGTTGGGCTAAATCCAATGGCGTCTGTACTTCCATAAAAGCCGTTTTAGTCTATCTATGGAAACCACTTCTCTTTTACCCTTAAGGTTGATGACTTCACAATTTTCTTCCCGCTCTAGAACTCGGTAAGTGCCCAAATAAAGAGCCTGAAGCAAGTGCCATGTACTGTCCTTACGCAAGAAGAGGTGTGTGCACGCGGACAGCTCTCTAGGCACGTACACCGGTATGCTCTGTTCTCTAGTCGACGCTGCCTGCAGGTCTATAATATGCTAAGATAAGCCTTGGGTGTAGTCTGAATAGTCAAAAGGCTGCGAAGGTAGTGGTGCGAACAGCTCCTCCGGCAACCGAAGGTAACACCTAAATAATAACTCGTTTGTTGGCTTTCACTGAACTGCGAATGCCTAACTAGGCAAACGGAGGAGTCTCGCGCCATCCCGGGTATGCATGAGCTCTTAAAGCTGCTATGAGTTGTCTATGAAAACGTTCAATCAAACTGTTAGCAGCTGGATGGTACGCCGTAGTTCTCACTTGTTTGCATCTTAATACATTCATCAGGGAAGCAAACGAACCTTGGAAATGAGTTCCTCGATCGCTGGCCACTACTACGGGGTATCCGAACGGGGATACCCATCGCCCTAGGAAAGAAAGTGTGATTGTTTTGGATGAGCAGTCGCTTAAGGGTATCGCCTCAGCCCACTTCGAAAAACCGTCCATGCTTGTGAGCAAGTCAGTGAATCCCCTAGATGGAGACGGAGGACCTACTAGGTCCATATGCACATGGTGAAACCTCGCATCGGTTAAGTGAGCTTTGTGACGATCGGTTGTGGAAAATCCTTTGAAGGCACTATAATATCCTGATTTCGAGGATATATTGTTTGCGTGTTTCGTACAACTTACGTTTCTATGAACTAACGGTTGTTTATTCGCGTCCAGCGCACTACTTTATCGCATCCTATCTTGGACCTGCGTGACGCAAGTGGTTGTCTCTCGCACGCTGTGAACTCGGTCCTCGTTATTCAGTCTGTACGGTTGCAAATTTGAGGTTTGTATATGTTTTGTGATGTTGTTCATTCAGTAATTCAGTATTGTAGAAGTTACGGATCAATCCTGTCTTGGTTCGGGTACTCGTACGAACTTGGCTACATATTGCTGAAAAGCGTATTATAAACGTACCTGTGTACTTTAGAAGGTTGACACTCTAGACAACTATTTTCCCATTCACTAATGTCTTTATTTATTTTTAGTCACACAAAGCACTCAGTCACGAGTTTGATCGAGGCTTGTATGCTGAGGTGTGACAAGCCGTGTACTGTCATAAAGACGCCCTTCCTAAAAGCTAATGGTACCAGTGGACAGGGAGACTTTGGAACACGTTGCACAAGATCGTGCCCTCCGATGAAGAGAGTGACACCGGTTCGAGTTTGACAGAGCTACTGTGATGAAGCTGCTCGACTTCTGGATCATGTACTTGCGCCGAGGCAATGGCTGCTAAGTCAATACCGCTGGTTGGTGTGATAAGATGGATGCGAGAAAGAGCATCTGCTACGGGGGTAAGCTCACCTGAGATGTGTCGTATATCCTCTGTGAAATGAGTGATATACGCTAGGTGACGGGATTCCCTGGGCAGGTACCGCGAAGCGAAGATGATAGGCTTGGGAGCCGTGGAGACGATGAATTGTCTGCTTCCCAATATGTGACGGAAATGACGGATAGCTAAGTGAACTACTAGAAGCTTCCTGCTAAATGTACTATACCTGGATTCGGTGGGCTGTAGGCGCTTGGAGAAAAAACGCTATAAGTTTCCAGCTGCCCTGCACTAGCTGTTGTAAAACAACACCAACAGCCAAGTGTGAAGCTTCGGTTGATAGTGCCATGGGAGCATTTGTTAGGTGATATGCAACGGCGGCCGTGTGGGAGATAGCTCATTTCAATTCGACAAAAGCAGAACGGGGCATCTCGGGAAATTCGAATGTTCTGGTCTTACCGCGTAGTGAACCTGTGAGAGGTTGCATCAGCTGGGCAAGCTTAGGAATAAAGCGACGGTAGAAGTTGACTAAAACAGCGCGTCGTTTGAGCGCTTTGAAGGATGAAGGTTCAGGATATTCGAGAACCGCCTGCGCCCTATCATTCATGAGTAAAACGTCTGTGGCTGATACCTCGTGACCAGAGAAAGTCACACTTCTTGATTAAATGCACACTTCGCAGAGTTGATGGTTGCCCCATGTTCAGAAAAAGTGTTTGAAAAGTTATTGTAAATGCACAGCGTGGTCGTCAGAGGTTGTACCAGCGACTAAAATGTCCTCTAAGTAGGTGTAAACCCCTTCTTGACTCTGAGAGACCTGATCTATACATCACTGACATTTATGTGCTGCTTTGCGAAGACCGAATGACATTCGGAGAAAATCGAAGAGGCCAAACGGTGTGATTACAGCTGTCACTGGTACGTCACTAGGATTACCGCAAATTCGATTGTATGCTCGAACCTTTATTACTCCGGATACCAGGTACTAACTAGATCCCGAGAATGGCCTATGGAACGGACAATAAGCCAAACTTCAGATGAATGCCAAAAGACGGTAAAAGTCAGTGGAATAGGTGAAGGACGTTTCGAATTGAAACAATGTCGTTCACGTTTGACTTTAGGAGCGACACCAGAAGCGATACTAGCTAAGGGAGCTAAACCTCCAACCTTCCGCAAACAGAGCCGTCCAAAAAATGTGTTTTTCAATTGGCCGGAACCAATTGTCCTTACTGCAAGCAGACAAACAACGCACAGCTCTGTGGTATCGATAGCATACAAACTGCCTAGAGCTAAGTGCTGATCGGTTATTTTTGTCTACGGTCATTTCTGGTCATGAACTAACACATTCAAACTCAGTAATTTCCAGGTCGCTACTAACCAGATCCATGCGGCTGAAAACCTTGCAGCCGTTTAAATTTGTTGTGAGTTCTTGGGTATGTGAAATTGGGTTGAAATCGGGCGTGGCGCTATTGTTTTGTGCCCGATAATCGCCACAACGTCGCTGTAATCGACAAAACAACCAAACTCGAGGCTCTATGTTTTCCATTAACGTTTTGCTTCACACCTGCTCATTCGACGGATCACACATCGGACATTGATCTTAAGTGATCGCTGACTGTTGCGTGCATTGATTTTGTTCTGTGACCTTTGACTCACATTTTCCACAGACATTTCGTTGACTTGACTGCTTGCACCTCAAGCGATCCTGAATTTGCTTGCATTTGGCCGACTCTGATTCACGGAGCGGTTACCGTTGAGATTTGTACAGTTTCTGTGTCAAGTTTATAATTTTTTTTGTAAAGAATCTCATTGAAACCCGTAATTGGACGCTTGGCGATTTTGGATTGTGTTACGAGTATCTCAACGACCACTGGAAATCCAAATGGTATTCGGAGAAATTCGGGTGGGCCAAAATTTGTGATTACGGACTTCTTTGGTATGTCACCAGGATCAAAGCAAATTTGATTGTATGTG
This sequence comes from Fasciola hepatica, assembly GCA_948099385.1. Classification (NCBI taxonomy): domain Eukaryota; kingdom Metazoa; phylum Platyhelminthes; class Trematoda; order Plagiorchiida; family Fasciolidae; genus Fasciola; species Fasciola hepatica. The sequence continues at coordinate 6,998,692 of CANUEZ040000182.1, read as the reverse complement.
CGAACCAAAGCTATGCGACTGAAAACTTTGCAGCCACTTTAACTTGTTTTGAGTTCTTGAGTATATGAATTTGGGTAGCAATCGGGAGCGGCGCTATTGTTTAGTGCCCGATAATCGCCACGAGGTCGCCAATAGTCAATAGACTTTTACGGTACCATATGTTGTGGAGAAGCCCATGGGTTTGAAGAGGGCCTGATAATACCAAGATCCAACATGTGCTGAAACTCGGCCTTGAATAATTCTCGTTTGTCGGGTGCTGAACGCCAGGGGCTGCAATGTACCGATGGACTAGTCGTGACTATATGGTGTATTAGGTTGGTCAAAACCTGCGGCAGCACTTTAGTAGGTTGGGATAGCTCAGAAAACACGTGCAGGAGCTTCTGGTAGCGGTATGTAGCGTCGGAAGTGGCGAGGGCTGGAGAGAGTGATGGCTTCATTGACGGTGTACAGGACAGATATTGGAAATCCCTCCAAATGTTCTACGTGCTTTGTGAAAGTGACTACATTCGACGTTACTTTGGTAAGCTCGTCCATACACCACTCTTTTGCACGTTTATTTAATTCTGTGAATTTAGCCTTGGGCCGCTTCTGACTGTCGTGCTGGGACCACAGGGCTTAGAACCTTTGGGTTTTACTGTTGAGTCTGTTTGGCCGCACACTTGAGGTTTGTATATATTTGCAATTTTCGTAGATTTCAATTTAGTACCATAGCAACTACGAAAGAATCTTGTTCTGGTGTTGGGATTCGTCTGAATTGGCTAGGAGTTGCTCGATTTGCGGGAATCGACTGGCAGGCAGCGTGTCTCTAGTTGAGACTCCGGGAGCCTTACCCACGATAAAAAACCGGACGGACCAACCATGAGGTTAAGATGTCGAATGAAGTCGGTGCCGGTGATCGAATGTGGGAGGCCAGCATTAATAAATACCCATTGCAGATTATGGCGTACACCGAGGTCCAGTGTCAGCGAATGCCTACTGTAGGTCGTTATGGTTGTTTATTAGCTACAACGAACTAGATGCTTGACTGAGGCGGTCTGTGAAGCAAGGTTAATCAGTGCCTACATATGCACCAGGGTCTACTGAGAAAGATGTCCCGGACATTTTGTCGATTATAAAAAAAATAGGTGACTGTGAGCGGAGAGGCCTGACACGGCTGTCACCCGCACCGGTCAGATTACTTTCCCTGGTGCTCAGGTTCATACGCGCAAAGGTTTTTGCCTTTTTTAATTTATTACCGTGGTTGCAGTAGTACCAGTATACGCCGGGGCTTTTAGGACCACGCTTCCGTGAACGGTTAGGGAAGCTTTCTCTGCAAGGTACGAAAACTGACCGCGATGCCTTCAGCGCGTTGACCTGGGAGGATAGTGACTCCATGTGCCTAGCTGAAGGCCGCATGGGGTTAAAGTGGATTACTTCAGAGTCCCTATCCATGTGCTGTACGGAGGGTAAAGCTTGTGCCTGCACTCTATCAGTGGCTTCCTCTGGTTCGTCTAACGTCTATTTATTCGTAAAACAGCTAATATAGTTTCAACATTATTGAGAAGCTCTTGCATCCAAAGCACACTTAAAACTGTATCATCCACCTTGAGGGTAGAGACCTGTCCCCGCATAAAACGGAGAAGTTGCGTCGGTGTATGGGTTCCATGATCACCAAGCTTGATGCCAGACATCAGTCGTTATAGCCGATCTTCTACCGAAATACCAAGTCTCCTCACTATGGATTTCCGCTTTCTATCGTATGGGCTCTTTCCAGGTAGGTTGCATACGATATCTCTGGCCGTCGGCAAAAGCCCCACCGAATACGTAAACTTGGTAGGTTGGCTGGTCATACGGGCCATTCGAAACTGTGCTTCCACTTGGACCAGCTAAATCTCTGGATCCCCGGGTAAGAACTCGGGAATCCTCATCTCTATTGAGGATATGCCGGACTTTCCTAAGTCGACTACATCTTTACCGTCTTATATTGATTTCTTTTGCAAATTAGCGATATTCAGCAATGAACTGAGCTTAGGCCGATATGAAATCACTTTGTGATCGGGCTAATCGATGGGGTGTTGATATACCTTTATCAAATAACGCTTGAAAGACTAATGACAGTAGGATAATGGGACGGTCTTAAGTCAATGATGAAAAAGTCTGCAGGAAATTCAAAAACGGCACCTGCTTGCTGAAGTTACTTCGGGCTCACCAATATAGCGCGCAGAACTGAGGAGACAAAATGGCATACGGACGCGGTGGATAACCACAGTCACGAATCGAGGGATGCTTCGCTAGTAGTCAGGAAACCGAAGTCAAGCCACAGAGGTGTTAATGCAAACTTGCAGAGCAAAGAGTACAGCACAAGGAGCAATCCGGGAGAGAGGGGGGGGGAGGGGGGCTCACAGAACAGTGTGTTTGGTGGTCGAACCAGGGACAGCTTGATTCGGAGTGATAAAATAAAAGTTTATACATAGGGTGGCAATGAAGATGATGGTTGTCAGAAATGAGTGCAGTGTCACTACGCAGTCCATACACTGGACCTTGTAAATAGCGTTTCTCCTTTCTTCGGTCTTGAGTTGTTATTTTTGGTTCTGAAATGAGCCTTCTCACGGTTTCGGTTAGTCTGTGAGAAACTGTTATGCCTTGAGAGTGAAGCAGTGTCGCAGGTATTTCAGATGCGTTTTTTCACAATATGGTAGGGTGATCCTTCTGTTCGGTTGCTTTCCTTGATTCATTTTCCTATCTATCTCATGCGCTGCCCTTCCCGTGAAGTTCCTTGGATATCCGTTTCTCTGGAACAATCTGAGGAGATAGTTTTCTTCTTACGTTCTTAGTTCTGTTGTGCTGCAATGGGTTTTGGCTGTTGTAAACGGGGTCCGAATGCATGACCTTTTATGGTGATTTGGATGATTGCTGTTAAAGCCTAATACTTGGTCCACGTGTGTTTGTCTTCGATACACGGATGTCTCCAGTGAGCCTTTGGTGTCTGTTTTCATGGGCATGTTCACGAATGTCGATTCTCCATTCCTCTCCGATTCCATGGTGGAGTTGACGTCATTAAAGACGTTATTGACTGTTTTTGTATTTTCATTATCCGAGCGTTTTGTGATAACGAAAGTATCATTTACATGTCTGACCCAAAGTTTCGGCCGGATCCTTGGTAGTGCAACATTTTCCGTGTCAGACTTTACAGCTTTAGCGGGAGATCCGGATATTGGTGGACCCATTGGTGTTCTTTTGATTTGTTTATTCACTTCACCACCAAATTTGAAATAGATGTAAAGGTACGTTTCCAGCAGTTCGTAGATTGTTTGCGATTCTAGTGATCTGTCAGAGTAGTGGTCTTGCAGGAGTTCTGTGGTTGCTTTCTTTGCTAGGTCCAAGTCAGTCGGAGCAAAAAGCGCGGTGACATCATACGAAATCTCCGTTTCGTCTTCTTCCACGGCCGCGTCTCTTATTTGTTCCAAAAAATGCTGCGCGTTGTTCACGGAGCTGTTTGATCCGCATACCAGTGGTTTCAAAAGTCTCCATAATTTCCTGGCTAAGTTTTGCTTTGGAAATCCAGGTAGGCAGAAGAAGGGCTTCAGCGGAATATCTTCCTCGTGTACCTTCGGTGACCGGTAGAATTGTGCGGTGTTTAGGGCTTTAGCTTTATCCCTCAGCACTCTTCTTTAGTGATTCTTTGCACGTCTTGTAACTTCTTGAGGGTTTTATAGATCTTCCTTTCAAGTTTTACGGTGGGGTCAGCATCCCGTAGACGGTCGGTTGTGGTGTCTTTGAGTAGTTGTTATGCTTCCTCGGTGCAGTCGGTCTTGTTCAGGATGACCTTCATTCTTCCTTTGTCAGCCGGTAGGATGATGACGCTATTGTCTTCCTTCAGGGTTTCCAGTGAGCTGTGTTCCGTGTCTGAGAGAGCTTTGAATGGTCTGCTGTGGGGCATGTTAGGGATTATCGATAACCTTATCTCGCTTTTGGTGTCCACGGGCAAACCTGGTGACTTGAGTGCATGTTCCAGTTCAGCAAGGTATTCCTTCTTCGTAGGGGTTTCCCAGTTTGAAGTCGATCCCGTTTTTGAGTATGTTGTGCCCTTCGCTTAATAGTAGTCGAGATGACAGTTTATTAACCCGTGTCCTGTTCCCGGTTCCCTCGAGGCCGCTCGTGAGCCTCTCTAGTTTCTTAGCCAGTAATGATATTGTCCTCTTCTAGCAGCTGCTTACCCGTCGTCCAACGGCAGCCTCAATTTTCACTAGTCTCACTATTGACTATTTGTTCACACAAATATTTAACCCCTGTCACTATATTTCTATAATTATTCAGACGATTGTGGGCTTCTGTAATCAGCACGCCTACCATACGTTTACCATTTTGTTTTGCTGTCATCCATGCCCGTGGGTGACTAATTGGCGGTCTGTGGTCTATTCTTTTTGGAACCACATTTCTTCTGGGACATTTCTGGAGGAAGAATAACTGCTCGCGGGTTGAAGCTTACCGGCTGGCAAATATCTCCCAATGGCGAACCCGGTTTGTGCATTTCACGCCCAAAGTTGGTCTCGGTGGCTTTAAATATTTGTGTTGGTTGTAGCTCAGGTAGTTAGTTGCGTTGGTGATCTGATCGCTGAGTGTGGCCTTTAGATAGCAAACGTCGTCTGCAAAACCCTTAACCAGCTTGCCGATGTCTAATGCAGTAGTCAATACACGGTTGGACTGGTTATACTATGCGGCCTCTGCCCTGACGACACCCCGGTATTGATACGCCTACGGTTCACAGCTATCGGCTAAACCTCGACTATATTTTTTGCTGGAATGAGGAACGTAATCATCGCACTTTTATAGTTTATCATCCACAACTTCACTTTTTCTATGTTCGCCTCGAGCCCACGCACTAGTAGTGATGTCCAAAGTCAGAGATGATTTGTCCGCTACGTTGTTGACTAAATTACCCAACCAAAATATCTACAGACACTAGCTCCCTTGAAAAACCGTCTTGTCCTTCAATAATAGGTGCTCACCTTCGCTTAATTCTCCTGTCTTAGACTAGAAATCAGTGGTCTCATCGTGCTTTTCTTGCACTTTTCTCGTATACTCGAGTCTTACCACGCAGATTATTATTCTTCAATAACCAAGACTCACTGATCTGCGAATATGCTCATGATAATTTACGGCCCCTCCCACCAGAAATCCGTATACTTCTGATTTCTCGTGACCCCACAGAATACCAGCACTTCTGCATTCACATGAAAAAGCCTCACCCTAAATCCGAGTATTTTCTTTCCTTTTCACTATGTTTGCCGTCCTCGCCCAAAGCTGGTGCGACTACCAGACTGCTGTTTTCCATTCCTCTACCTGATCTCACCCTCTTCTGTTGTTTTATTCCTGGATCTCAAACGGGCCTCCTCTCCTCATCCTCCGCTTATCAACTAAATTATTTTGCACTTCGGCTGAGCCTGCTCTTAATATCTCCCTAGATCTCTACTATCACCCAGCTACCCTAGAAAACTATCAGTCTCCGTCCGTTGATCTCCCATAGATCATCCCACTGGCTGTCAGATAACAAAATGTTCACTGTCTGGTTTCTATTAAAACGATAACCATAACCCACAGCTGGAACACTCTCCAGACTGCCAAACTCCTGATCTCTTTCAGATCACACTGGTTACTTGGGTAGCCATCAGCCAACTGGACGTTGCTCCCGGATTACCGTACGGGCTAAACGATTTTGTCAATCGGATTGACACTGGTTTGAACCTATATTCCCGTCTGCTGACTTTATATGGGGCACCGTACATGGCGGACCAGTGATTATAATCCTATAACCGGAGTAACGACCCCTCATGAAAATCTCATCGGATCGCAGAATGGATTCCTGACACCAATCACCACCCCGCACCCGCTCAACATCTATTACCCTCACTCCATACAATCATTTCAATTAGTTCTGCGTTGCAGTATGAAATCAATGACCAGAATCTAGCCCTTGCCGTTGCGTTCCCAACCTACTCCGCCCAGTTCTCCAACCTAGCCCCTTTTTGCTTGCTATCCTCACCATTCCACGTGCCATCACCTGCAGCCAAGGCCTTTGTGAAACAAAATACTAGCCATATGTAGCCAGCCAGAATTTGGTTATTAATTCGATTATCACGTATACAGAAAATTTTATCTTTATACTCTTCCAACTTCTGCTTGTCCGCATCAGTAGCGTTTGCCTCCAAAAGTCTGTTTCTTCGACGGCTCCTCTTTGAAAGTCCGTTCTGCGGCCATACACCATTCAGGCTCTTCAACAGTTCACTGCATCCCTCGTGAAGCTTTTTGCCTTCATGTGAATGCCCATACGACGCTGAAATCACCTATACATAAAGGTCTACCTTATTATCACATCCGACTCACCTGCATTTACTTCACAGGCTCCCCCCCACAATTAGTTACCTAATCTTCTATATTCCTCTGGCATCTCTGACTGCACTTTGATGACCCCATGTGGATTTTACTTTTAACCGTGTCTTTTGATATTTCTCCTGCCCGGTTACGCGTTAGCGATTGTCCAGATATCCCATTGGTACACCCTCGCATCCTTTTCCGGACGCCCTGACCCGTAGCAGTCAGTTTTCGGCACCCATGAGGCACATAGTGTATGATTCCTGCCTCAACTAGCTGTCTATGTTGTGCTGTCCGATTCCCGTTGCCTTACTGGCCCTTGCGGTCACTGCACTTTTTAACTTTCTGCAGTATCGTTTATACCAGCACTCCCACGTTCGTCCAACTAATCACAGCTCCCGATAGTGTCTTGTGGTCCAACCTTAATGTTCGTCAGACTGGCGTTAAGCGTGAAAATCGGAGAAAACGGTTAAACGTGATGAAATATTATTTGCGGAAAGTAAGAATGATATCCTCAGTTCTGTGGCAGGCTTGTTTTAATTTGCAAATATATACAAACAAATATAAATAGGTCGGCAAACGTTACTTTCACTGACCTCCGTGGCTGGTTGGTAGCTCGCCGGCGATTAAAAGGCGCGGAACTCCATAACTGTCGGGAATGGGTGAAGTAGACTGTTCAGTGTGGAGGAATCTTAAATGAACCCGTAAAAACCAAGGAAAATGGTCGGACTGACCGCACTAATGCGCTTAATAGTAAGCAGTTTACGGAAAATGAGTCCTGTTATATATATGCCACCACCACGTTTTGTAGCATGCAACGGACATTTAAACCATAGATAACAGAGGTCTCTGGTGACTAACCGGATAGCAAACATCGAATATGACTAATCAGGTGTCTCAAATTGAGCTTCAGACCACGAACTTATTTATTTATAGCTGGTTTGCTTTTCACTAGCTGGAAAGCATCATACGATTAGGTACCTTCACTGACCCAAAAAGGTTTCGCAACTAATAAAGTGCACGTACACGAAGTAATTATTGCATACGTGGAATACTCTTCAGTTTCAGAATAATTCAGCATAAGTCGTATCACTGGGCATTTAGCTGTACGATTAGCCGACGTACGTATCGGTTATCGAGCTTCCTATTGAACTGCGTTAGTCACGTACGGTCCACCCTTAAATGTTGTCATACTGCCTTTATGGATGCATACATTGGGAAACGGGTGTAAAAGATGGTTTCTGTCCCAGAAAAAATGAGAATCGTATATAGAATGTTAATCGGATTTTTGTTTGAGTCAGGCCCGAAGCAGTATATAAGCAACTCCATCCGTGGTTGTGTAAGATTGATTAGACCTTACCTCGCGGTTTCCTTAGTAAACGCGTGCTTCGGTCCTTTGTACTGCGTGGACCACCTGCACGTTACTCTAATGTGCGGCACTGCACAAATATGTTAACCAGAACAGTATTCTCCACGACCCGTGAGAACGAGAAGGCGATTGGGAGAGATAGTGGTTAGCGTGTATTTGGGAGCGTGCGTGAGAGCGTGCGCAAGAGCAACGGTCAAATGGCAACCGCGCTTGGCAGTCAGCGTTCAGTTAAACAATAAACGTGGTAAAAGTATGAACGAAGATGGCAACCGCTACAGGGGCCTCCTCCTAGAAGTCCGACGGAGTTGGGCTTCGATCGTGATGGTAAGCCGGAATTATTGGTTGTCCAGGAACTCCTCGTAGCTTGTCCGTTATATTGTTGTTGACGTCGAACGACTGCTGACGAGTTTACCGGTGCCTGCACTTTCGAGGTCCGATGTGCGTAGGTCCAACTGTGTTCTGGCTCCCACGGGTCTCGTACGAATGCAAGCCGGAAAATGCCTCGTCAGGTCCATCCAAAAAGGCGTCCAGTTGCCGTCTCCAGTGCCAGGCTGACTAATCGTCCCGTTGTCCAGTGAGCGGTTGGCTCCTTGAACGTGCACGGGAGTCAGCCAGGCTACGGATGAAGCCAATGTGACTGTGTGGATCCGTCTGAGAGAGGGCAAGGTAAACTGGAACAAAATAGCGCCTGAGGGCGCCGGCGGATGTTGGACCGTAATAACAACACACAAACGATGTTCGGTGTTGTTGAAGTCGCTAGGAGACCAGAAGAAAATGAAATGTAATTTCACGGGTCTGTTGTTTGGTAAATCCATGGCGAACTTCCCAACTTATTGCTAACAGTCGGTTGTAAAAATCGTCACGAAATCGGCGAAGCGGACGGGATTTCGTAGTTGGCGACCGCGACGGCTATTTCGCGTTTCGGGTACGGTTGGAGAATCTGATGGACTAGCTGCCGAGTCCTCACTAGGCGTAATTGGGGGTGGTTCGAGCGGTAACTCGCTCGATGCGGGTGACTGAGCGACTTGAGTGGGTGTAAATTGGCCGAGCGGCTTGCACTCAATGACGGCAGGCTTGAGACGATCGATAGATACGGTGTCGTGTCGTCCGTTGATATCTATGGCAAATGTTTTTGCCCTACGTTTTATCACCCGAAACGGGCCAGTGAATGGCGCTTGTAGTGGTGATCGAACGCCATCGACGCGAAGGAATACATGGGTAGCGGTTCCTAACGCAGTTGGGACATAACTTGTAGACTGTTGTTCACGCGGCGGACTGGCCTTGAGCACTCGCATGTGCTGAGTAAGGCGCTGAGCATAGTCACCGTAGTCGAAAGTCACGGTTGGTGAGGGGGCTACCAACTCCCCAGGCAGACGAAGTGTACAGCCATATACTAGTACGGCCGGTGTTGTGTGTAACTCCTCCTTAACGGTACTACGCAGGCTTAAGAGTGCTAATGGTAGTGTTTCACTCCAAAGGGGTTACCGTTTGCTCGAAGGGCGGCTTTTAATTGCCGGTGGAAACGCTCAACCATACCATTGGTCTGAGGGTGGTAAGCTGTCGTCTTAACGTGTTGGCAACCGAGCGTAGCGAGTAGGCTGCCGAAAGCGCCGTCAAAGTGTGGACCGCGATCGGTGTTCACTATTGCCGGGCAACCGAAATGACTAACCCAACCGGTCAGAAAAGCTTTAGCGGCCTCTTCCGAGGTGGGACGAGGGATAGGGATGGCCTGCGGCCAGCGAGTAAAACGATCCACGCATGTGAGTATGTAAACGTACCCAAGCGAAGGTGGGAGTGGTCCTACGAGGTCGACGTGCACATGATGAAAACGTGTTTCAGGTTCTGGGAACCTGGCTAACGCCGCCTTAGTGTGCCTATGGGTCTTAACACGTTGACACTGCAGACAAGCACGAGCCCATTGACGGACATCTCGTTTGACATTGTGCCAAACAAAACGCTCAGCTATCAGTTTCACCGAGGCAGTTACACCCGGATGAGCCATATTATGGAGTGTCAGGAACGTAGGATAACGGTGGGCAGCAGGAACTACTGGCCTAGGGCGACCTTGCGACACATCGCACACGATGGTATTCTGGGAAGCTGGGATAGGCACTGTGGTTAAACTCAAAGAACCGTTTTGCCGAAGTCGTTCGATGTCAGGGTCCATAGTTTGAGCCTGTGCCATTGCATCCAAGTCGATGTTAGGCGTTTGTGACAGACTTAGTTGATATACGCGCGATAAGGCGTCTGCGACGGGATTAAGTACCCCAGAGGCGTGTCGTATATCCACAGTAAACTGTGAGACAAAGTCTAAGTGGCGAATCTCGCGTGGTGAGTATCGATCGGAAGCTGACTTCAGTGCGTTAACCAAAGGCTTGTGGTCTGTAAACACCGTGAACGAACGGCCTTCGAGTGCATGTCGAAAATGACGGATTCCCAAGTAGATGGCTAATAACTCTCTACCGAACGTGCTGTACCTTGATTCCGCCGGTTGTAGGCGCTTGGAGAAGAATGCTAAAGGTTGCCAAGAGTCATCTACGAACTGTTGCAGTACTGCTCCAACCGCTGTGTCCGAGGCATCCGTCACTACCGAAATAGGAGCCAAAGAGTCGGGGTGTGTAAGGAGTGCTGTGTTGGCGACAGCATCTTTGACCAAGGCGAATGCGGCTTGTGCCGTGTCGGGAAACACGAACTTCCGCTTACCTCCGCGCAACAGGTCGGTGAGGGGTTGCATCATTTCCGCACAGTGAGGAATAAATCGGCGGTAGAAATTCACCAGGCCGGCAAACTGACGCAACTGGCGAAAAGATTGGGGTTCAGGGTAGTCGCGAATAGCGGAAACTTTATCTGACAGAGGGCGGATACCCGAGGATGAAATAGAATGTCCCATGAAAGTGATATCAGACCGGCCTAATTCGCATTTCGCGATACTGATCGTAACGCCGTGCTGGCTAAGGCGTTCGAAAAGTGCTCGTAAGTGCGTAGCGTGCTCTTGCTCTGAAGAACTCGCCACCAAAATATCATCCAGGTATACGTGGACATTTTCCAAACCACGAGTTGCCTCGTGCATGAACCGTTGAAAGGTCTGGGCTGCATTGCTGAGTCCAAACGGCATTCGCAGAAACTCGAACAGCCCGAAAGGTGTAGTGACGGCAGTTTTAGGGATATCGGCCTCTGCTACCGGGATCTGGTTGTACGCCCGAACCAAATCGATACGGCTGAAGATGGAGCAACCTGATAAAGACGAAGTAAGGTCCTGTATATGGGGAATCGGGTATCGGTCAGGGACGGTGACTTTGTTAAGCGCTCTGTAATCACCACAGGGTCGCCAGTCGCCACTAGACTTAGGAACCATATGAAGGGGAGAAGCCCAAGGGCTACTAGAAGGGCGTATTATACCCAGTTCTAGCATATGCTCGAATTCAGCCTGTGCAACACGAAGCTTGTCTGGTGCTAATCGACGCGGCCTACTGAACACTGGGGGTCCCTTAGTATCGATATGGTGAGTGACACTGGTCGTCACTGCTGGGAGAGGCCCGGCCTGCCGAAACATGGCCGGGTAGGCGGCGATGAGTTCGCTATAAGGTTGGTGTGCCGGTGGTTGAACGTAAAAGGGCGTGACGTGATTCACTCGCGAATTATGACCCGCAACAGCGAGAGTGGTCTGACGATCCACCACTCTGCGGCGCCGTGCATCAACTAACAAGTCAAAGTGCTGCAGGAAGTCAATGCCCAGAATTGGGTACGGGACGTCAGCGATGATGAATACCCAACGAAAATTACGCTTTAAACCCAAGTTTAAGGTGAGCGACCGCTGGCCAAACGTTGGGATGGCCGTGCCATTGGCAGCGCGTAGTGTTTGGGCCTGCGGTGTGCTATTGTCGTCTTTCGCTCGGGGGAGGACGCTCACTTCGGCACCGGTATCTACAAGGAATAGGTTATTTGAAATGATGTCCCTTACGTTCAAAAGACGACTATTGCTGTGATACCCGGCTTCGTGGGTCGCCACCACGGGCCGGGGGGTTAGTTTCCCTGATGAGCACCGGGAAACGTACACCCTGGTTCGCATCGTTTGGCTCCCTCACCGAAGCGACTGTGGTATTTACAATATCCTTCTTTTGAAGAACCAAGGAAACGGCGTCGCAATGACGGACTATGGAGCCTAGGTGAGCGTGCGCGGTGCCGCTCCTGTGACCCACTTCTAACTGCTAGGCGTTGCAGGCTCGCGTCAATTCTAGACAAAACTGACGCGAGGTCATTAGATGTTGGCAAGGCAGGCACCGTTGCCACGGAGGGCCTGGTTACTCCAGCTACCGCGGGGTTGTATCGTGACATAATGTCATCAGCTATCTCTGCAGTTTCCTCTAGCGAGCATTTGCGCGTGGCACTTAGTAAAACTGGAATGCTATGCGGCAAACGCTGCAGCCAAAGTTCCCTCAAGAGCGGGTCCTCACCTATTGTCGGTCCTCTCAAGCGCTGCATCTCACGCAGCAGTTCGGAGGGCTTTCTACTTTCAAGCCCAACGTTTTGAAGTTGTTGCATACGTTGGTCTTGCGTTGGGGTCGTGCGGGCAATTACAGCCTCCTTTAAAGCCTCATAGCTTCGGGAAGAGATTATTACGTCCCTTACTTGCATTGTGACCTCTGGCGGGAGGCGGTTTGCTACCCACCTGAAACGGCTGGCGTCGCTGGTTATACGGCAGTTTTCGAATTCTAGCTCGACCAGCGTGAACCAGAGTTCTGGATCAGCAGGTGTGAATGCCAGTATGTGCAGCGTGGTCGTCCCAACGGTGGGGTCTGAGCAGGGTTTCCGTTCAGTAGACATAGCGATTACTTTATTGAATACAGACTGGAAATGAAACCAACTATCAATGGGGCACTATAATCTTCGCGAGGGAAGAACAAAAATCACGACGAACTAGACACAAAAAATGTATGGAAAAAAATTATTTGGTAAACCGACCAAAAAAATCAACAGATAGGGAAACAATAAAACACACAAAAACGTACGCAGACGGGACCTTCAACGGTAGAAAACAAGGAAACTCACGTGACCTGAGGATCACGTCGGGCTCACCAATTGTAAGGTTGATTAGACCTTACCTCGCGGTTTCCTTAGTAAACGCGTGCTTCGGTCCTTTGTACTGCGTGGACCACCTGCACGTTACTCTAATGTGCGGCACTGCACAAATATGTTAACCAGAACAGTATTCTCCACGACCCGTGAGAACGAGAAGGCGATTGGGAGAGATAGTGGTTAGCGTGTATTTGGGAGCGTGCGTGAGAGCGTGCGCAAGAGCAACGGTCAAATGGCAACCGCGCTTGGCAGTCAGCGTTCAGTTAAACAATAAACGTGGTAAAAGTATGAACGAAGATGGCAACCGCTACAGTTGTACCCGTTCTTTGCTGGATTTCATGGCTGCCTCCACTGATGCCGCTACAATGGTCGATGACACCGAACTTTTCTGTCGGACTGTTCGTGGAACTTACACCTGTTACAAAACTTTTGAAGAGGATTTTCTACTATTCCAAAGGAATAGTTTGACGTCTTTCTACATTTACGCAAGCTTTAGTGCAGAGAATTGGGTTTGCACACACCCTGCCGCATTCCCGAAGTCGTTTCCGTATTATCGGGTGAAATATTGTTGTGTGCATAACAGATGCCCTCAGCCATCCGCGACTAGGTAAGTACTGTGATTGAATTGCTCACTGACATTTTAGATACACGAATAGCCATTGCCCGGCTTTTGTCATGGTTAGGGCTGTCGGGACCCAGTACAAAGTTGCACCCTACTGTTTGATACATAACCATGGGTTTCACTTATTTAACGACCAGCTGCACGTTAAGTATAGACGTCTGACCCCTGATAAGGAGTCGCAATTTGGCGAGTTGACGAAGACTTTCCACAACTCGCAGGAACTTTGCTCGTATGCTCGGGAGGAACTTAACAGGTTGTTTACGGTTGCGGACCTGCAGTCTATCAGAACCAAGGCTGCTAACTTGGACAGCCAAACAGATGCACTGCAGGTGAAGCAGTTAGTTAGTGGTAGGGGTTTCTTGCACCTGGTATACCGGGAATCACTAGTGTGATACGCATTCTTCATTCCACGAACGGTTGTTCCGTTGGCGGATGAGTTTGACGAAGTGATGCTGGCTGATGCGACCCATCAGCTAAACCGTGGAGGCTACGTTTTGTGGCACGCTATGATTATAAACGAGGGCCGGTTAGGTAGGTCTATTTTTTATGCCATTCGCCCGAACGAGAGTGGCGTAATTTATCAGTGTGCCATCAGGGAAATGAGGGACCGGTTACTCGGCTCTCTGAATGCTAAGAGGATGGTCGTAGATAGGAGGTTGGCGTAGTATAACGCCTTCAGGGAGCATTATCCTAATTGCGCAGTAGTCTTTTGCCGGCTTCATGTCCTGCCAGACATTAGGCGGCATTGTTTTCAGTTCATTGGTTTGCCATTAAATGACAAACGGGCTATATATCGTTGAGTGCGATCTTTGGTTTGGTCCTTTACAAAGGGACAGTTTAATCGGTTAAGGGTGGCTATGGCCGGTCGATGTGTTGCTGCGAAGCTCTATCTCGATCGGGCATGGTTACCGTCTGAGGGTATGTGGGCAGGTTACGCTGTCAGTTCTGTCGTCAACCTGGGAGTATTCACTACCAATAGAGTGGAGAAAGAAAACAGGCATTTGAAAGTGGGACTGTCTAACAGGTCGTCGTTAGTTGATGTATTTGCCCGTACCATAAAGCGCACGGAAAACTTAGATGAGAGTAGGCTCCGTAGACTGGACAAGCTGGTGGTTGGCTATTTTCAGGCCAGTCGTGGGATGGAGAAGTACGCTGGTTTCCTTAGTCGGCTTAGTATGTACGCGCGTTCCGCTGTTGAGGAACACTTTCGTTCACATGTGGTCACTGCAGTGGCCCCCATGGACGGTTGCTGAGTTGTTCATTGTAGGCGGTCACACACGGCCAGGGTTAAAATGGGTGCCAACCAGCAGTGTTCGTGTAGCCTCAACAAACCGTGGCTACTCGCCTGCGGGCACATCCTGAAGGTAAGCGACGCAATCAATTACGACACCCGCAGGCTCCCCGTGGAACGTTGGGCTCTGCCGGATGAAGGCCTATGGGAAAACATACCGCGTCCTGCGACGGAGTCGGAAGTGGTTCAGGCAGCACCCGTGATAAGCCTTAGTAAGAAGTTAGATTTATGTGACTATGTTTCCAAGGCTGTTGCCGCGGCTTTAGGCAGTTTGGGATACAGTAGGGTCATGCAGTTTTTGCCCCAGTTGGGGAATCTGGCTGCGGTAATTGGTTCCGGTAGGGACATAGACATCCGTTGCTATGATAGGTCCTCCGGAACCACTGTGAATTTATCGAGTGACAGTATAACACCTCAGTATTTAAAAAAAGTATCACTGCAAGCAGGGCTATGCGGCCAATCCAACCTTTAGAACCTGTTTCCAGCACATTAAATAAACTGATAAAGCCTGCGTCTTCAAAAAGGAAGGCTGCAATTGACATTGGGAACACTGATGAGAATGACATGGAAACTATAGGGGATTAAATGCAACTGGTACAGTTCCGCCGGTTCCGAACCTTGACGTCAGCCGCCTACAGGAACAAGGACAAAAGAAGGCATCTGGAAGTTGCGGATTCCCCCGTCAGAGAAGACGTGTGCAGCATTTTTCGCATGGAAGACCCATCCGTTGATGTCCACTAGAATACGAACTGGGTCCAGTGCTGCAGGTGTGACCGATGGAAGCACTACCAGAGTGCCAACTATAGCAACCAAGAAGAATACGTATGCGTCTACTGTTTATCCAAATGGAGGTGCGTTTCACTTTGAAGAACCCTTAGGTACCATAGCGACATCCATAACCATCTACCAAGAAAGGCAATATTTTTCTTCCATCTCAGACGACGTATGCTCCTGGACGTAACGGACCACGGACACCTATGTAAGGGCCTACTAGGAGATCGCTAGGTTCCGTGTGCATGGTTCTCCTCCACCGGCCGCACGGGTGGAAGATGACATCGCTATATGGTTCCCTGGGTGACCGGTGTCACCCGAAATTCGTTTGGCCAAGAGTGGCCGTCACAAGGTACACCCTCATTTAGATCGAAGGGTCTCCGAAGTTGTTCTTTTCTAGGGGAGGAGGACGGCCGAGGAGATCTAAAGATGTCACAGCGTGCTTGTGTAAAATCATATCAAAATATAGATCACCGTGTACGTAGGCTCAGGCTGTCCGTATCACGTGCGATGCAACAGGCGAATGCTGCGATGACTGTTGTATTTATTGTGGACACTTATACGATTTATATACATATATATATATATATATACATGATTTTGTATACGACTTTGGTTTATTGTTTACATGGTTCCATTCATATACGCTTGTGTTCATTTTATATCTCCTTATTATATCATATTTCTTATCTATGTTATATTTACTTCATTATAATATAACATCCATCGACATTTTTATCCGTTTCCGTTCATTCGTTCCTGGTGATATTTGTACGTTCATTTTTATGTATGATTGACGATGTCCGATAATAAGTTTCAACAGCTGCCCTCCACCAAGGTGTCCAACATAGCTTGTAATTTCTTTTCGTTAGAATAAATATTGTTTAAACCACAACAACTTCTTTTCATTACCTTACGGCTAACGTCGAAACTTACGGCTTGTTGCCCGTTCCATAGGCCGACTTACAGACGGGTGGGGTTACGTTAACAGTCAACTGATTCCGTATAGTGCGTATGTTAATCACGCGGTCCTACGTTGAGAATTTGGGACATGGAATTCCTTAGGAAGCATCCACAGTAGTGCAAGCATGCGTCCGCAGCTAACGAGTAAGAGCCTGTACAATAGGGGAATGAACCAGCATTTTTCATTACATATACTGTTTATGGGAACGGGGGTTTTCACCGCACCGCGGGAATTAGTCATGCTAACTGGCGTGCGTTCATTTATGACTTCATCCAGAAATACAGCAGCTAAGAAGGTTCCTTATTCGACTTCTGATAATCAGCATAAGAGGATTTTCCTCATCATTTTCTTATCAAGGGTAGTAATGCATTTCCTACGCAATTATTCTAAGAATATAACACCGTTCCGTGGTTAGACGCCTCAACACGTAGCCTTTGCGTCCACCTATCACCTGAGCCCAAGCTTAGCTTACATGCATTGCACATTTACCATTATAAAGAGCTGC
The DNA here is from genome assembly GCA_948099385.1 of Fasciola hepatica. Lineage (NCBI taxonomy): Eukaryota > Metazoa > Platyhelminthes > Trematoda > Plagiorchiida > Fasciolidae > Fasciola > Fasciola hepatica. Next base: position 6,981,743 of record CANUEZ040000182.1, on the reverse strand, counting down.
GAAGTAGCAGTTATTACGCGAGGCACCAATAATAACGACAGCCAGCTGTTACAACAACAGCAATGTCAGTTGTACTTCTGCCAGTTATCGCGAGCTGAGCAATTCCCCGAAATGGATTTGAGTTATCATACACCACGGTCGAATCTGGAGCCTTTTGTGGATTTTCTCACCGGTGGACCAAAAGTGAAAGCCATTGAACCGACTGCAAAACTTAAACAGCGCGCTGTTGGACCGCGGAACGCTACCAACAACTCCCTCCTCAACTTCAAAACTGGCTCACAGTTCTCTCATTACCCGCCTCTACTTTAGCTCACTCGAAAACTACTAGGCTTTGTAGTTTTATTTCTGCTGCAAAGTGCTTCCTAAATTTCAAAATTGTGAGTACCCCATGTTGTTATGTACTGTTTTACTCTATGATCTTACCTTATGCGTGTATCCTCACCACAGACAATAAATATACCATTATCATTATCATCATCATCATCATCATCATCATCATCACCATCATCATCATCATCATCATCATCACCATCATCATCATCATCATCATCATCATCATCATCATCATCATCATCATCATCGTCGTCGTCATCATCATCACCAGTCAAGGCGACGTCTTCGGTGTATGTGTGCTGTTGGTAGTGATTTTCGTATTTATATCCAGCCTGCGCTACACCAGCAGGTCGGTCGGCGTGATGTTTAGAATCACACTTTTTGTGGTTGTATCATTCTGTGAAATACGGTTTATCCACATTGTCCCCGAAAATATCAAGAATGTTGCTTCTGTGTGTCTAGTTTGTTCAAGGGTCGTTAGCCCCCTTCAGTGTGTTGGGTGCAACGACCAATTGAGGAAAAGTCCCCCTCAGAAACACTACAACTTCGTGTTTCCTTAACACCACTCGCTCAAATACACTAATGGCTTGTTTTTATGCAATGTGTGTAACGAACGTTTGAGCAATGCGCAGCCAAATTCGCAACGGATCCCGAAATCAAAAGACGATTATCCGTGATATTCTACAATACTAGATTATTACAATAAACAATGACATAAACAATATACAAACCTCAATAATACGATCACAAGGACTCAACAACGAGAAACCGAATAGCAGCGTGTGAGCAAACAGCACGTGCGTCACGCAGGTCCTGAACAAGGATGTGCCAAAGTAGCGCTCTGGGCGCGAACAAACAACAATTGGTTCATAAAAACAACCAGTTCGTAAAGACAAGTCAATAGTGTATGGAAATGAGTGATGTTGAGAAAAACACTGAATCGCGAGGGAAAAAAGGGGGATTTTCCACGACCGGCTGTTACACCGCCCACCAAAACCCTCCTGGATCCTTAGCAGAGTCAAAGGTTCGGTATAAAGGTACTGATTCTTCCTACCTGCCTAGGCCCTGCTGTCAGTGCGCGCGCCTAATGCTCGTCGTCAACGTTCTACTACTGGTCGCACCTAACCCATTGGCTACATAGACGTGAGGCTAGTCTACATCTTCCACAAGACCAAATGACCGATGGCGGGCGTGAATGGTCACATAGACGTTGTCCTCGTAAGGGGCCGTCCGGTCCTGGATGTGCGTGCTTCAGTGTGTGTGTGAGTGCGTGTGTGTGTGTGCCGGGGTTACAATGAAATCACAGGTATGACTACACATCAAAGGGGGACTTTCTGCGATGTCAACAAAAGACCGCGTGGCAAGAAAACGAGTAAAATGTAGCATGTGTGTGTGATCTGAGCTCCGCTACTTCCACATATGCAAGGGGCATTCGGTAGCGTCAAAAAAAGCAAAACAACGAACACTGTCACATGTTTGATGGGTTTACGGGATGTAGAGTGCGTCGTGCATGCGTGTATGTGTCGGGATGTACAATCGCAATCATCCCCACATATCGGAAAGAACCTTCTGTAATGTCAACGAAAAGACCGCGAGCACTGTAACGTGTTTGACGGAGACCGTGTGGTATATATGGTGTTTCTTTATCCACCTCGATTACTGGTGTGAAAAAGGTTTACTAGGCCTCAGGGTTATCAGCTCCTCCGTCTTCGCTCTCGAGTAGGTTAATACTGCGTATGTCACGAATGAGCACTCCGTTAGCTGTCTTCACCTTCACCGTTCTTATCATTTCGTCAGTGATTCTGATGGTTTCCGTAACTACTTCTAAAGACCAAGCGCTGAAATGTGCGCGTTCGTCGGCGATCATAACCACGTCCCCAACTTTGAATGGTCTTGTTTTCACCAGCCACTTCTGTCGAGTCTGCAAAGCCGGTAGGTACTCCCGCAGCCAGAGACTCCAGAAGACCTTGGCCAGATAGTTCGCTTGCTTCCACCCGTGGAGGTAGCTTTCACGAAGGTTTACCGGCTCTTGAAAACCCTCGTTCGACCTTAGCGTCAATAAGTCGTTTGGGGTGAGCGCCAGGTGGGTGGGGTCGCCGTTCAATACTGGAACCAGGAGGCGGTTGTTCAGGATTCGCTCCACCTCAGTCGTGACGGTGTTCAGCGTCTCGTCGTCGGGCGGCTGTTGCTCCATGATTGACAGCAATATCCGTCTGGCGGACCGGATCATGCGTTCCCATACGCCGCCTCGGTGGCTGGCCTGTGGGGGGTTGAATGCCATCGTGTGCCGTAGGCCACGGTTCGATTACGCAGTTCGTCCCCGTTCGTGTTTTTGTGCCAACGCTGCAATTCCCGGTGAGCGCCCACAAAGTTCGACCCATTATCTGAGCATATATCGGCCGTTACGCCCCGTTGGTTGATAAATCTTCGCAAGGCCCGTAGAAACGAATCGGTCGTCATCGAATGTGCGACTTCTAGGTGTACCGCACGTGACCTCATGCACGTCATGATACATCCGCATCGCTTTTCTAATCTTTTCCCGCACTCGATCCACACGGGCCCGAAATAGTCCAACCCAGTGTCACTGAACGGCCACCAGCCCGTAGTCACCCTGCATTCTGGTAGTGGGGCCATGAATTGTTTGCCTGCTGTGGCATTGCGTCTCCTGCATTGCACACACCGTCGGATTACGCGTTTTACAGTCTCTCGTCCTCTCAGCAACCAAAGGAGCTTTCGGATGACGCTCGTCACGTGACTTTCCCCGGCATGTCCCTCCATGGCGTGGACGTGTTGAATCATTAGCTCTACTACAGGTTGTCTTGCAGGCAGCAGTATAGGATACTTTGTGTCGAAGTTCAGGTGGGCGTTGGTCAGCCTACCATCCACCCGCAGCAGTACGTCGATGAGTTTGGGGTTGAAACGCTTCAGCTCGCCTCTTGGAGATGGCATGTCTTTATTGGTCGGCCCCACTTCTTCCGCCCTCTTGAGTTCTCCGGCGAAAGCCTCGCGTTGTATCACTCTAAAAATATCGTACTCTGCCGCTTGTAGCCCATCGGGACCTATCGGGCCGACCCGTATCCGACCTGAGGGTCGTAGCCCTTTCATGACTAGTAAATTTCTCTTGAACCCGGTTAACCAAACTAGCGAACGAAGCGTCTTCATCCAGGAAGAAAACCTGACCAGTCGCGATAGAATGGATGACGCTTCGGCGACGTTGGTTGCTATCACTACGCCTTTGATCTCCAGTTCCACTTCCGTAGGGGTTTTTAATTCGAACACGGGCCAGTCCTGTTTGGGCAATTGCAGGAAGTTCGGCCCTCTCGTCCACGTGTCCAGTTGCCTGAAGTTGTTCGCACCTCGGGAGCACAGGTCGGCCGGATTATCGTTAGACCTGACATGACTCCACTGGTGCGTGGCTGATTCATCGTGGATAATCGTGGGCCGGTTAGCAACGAAAGTACTAAACCGGCTCCGGACGTTGTTGATATAGTAAAGTACTATCGTTGAATCCATTCAGAAGCTCACCGACCAAATGTAGAGATCGAAACATCTCTTCACAGCTTGCACCACCCTGACTGCCAACACGGCTGCTCTGAGTTCAAGGCTGGGGATCGAGACCGACTTCAGTGGAGCGACGCGGGCTTTGGCGAACAGGATCCTCGTAGTATATTGTCCATCTCCTGCGCACCATCGTCCGTACACCACAGCTCCTTAACCGACTTCGGATGCATCGGAAAAGGCATGTAGTTCTCCAGTCCGCGTCGCATGGCCAGGAGTCAAACATCGTGGGATCTACATGTTCCATAGTTTCTTCAAGGTGTTCAGGAATTCTTCCCAGTCCAGTCGGTCTTCTCGGTCCAGTGACTGGTCCCAATCAACTTTCTTACGGCACAGCCGTTGCAGCAAGATCTTTCCGGGTAGCAGCCATGGTGAGACGAAACCGAGCGAATCGAACAAGCTTTAGACAGCAGATAGTATGTCACGACGGGTTATTGGCAGCTCGGGAACGTTTAGCTCGAAAACAAAGTCGTCCGTTTACGCGTCCCATTGTATTCCTGAGGTGCGCTCGATAGGAAGTGGAGAGCTGTCCAAACCTCTTACCCTTTCGGCCTTCTCGTGATACGGGATGACCTTCAGCACTTCTGAAGCGTTCGACATCCATTTAGTTAGATGGAAGCCGCCCTCTTCCAGCAATCTCGTCAGACCCCTGAACTGCTCTAGAGCTGATTCCACATCATCGAATGACCCAAGGTAGTCGTCGACGTAGAAGTTCCTGCTGACGCTTTCTACCACCGTCCGATGTACTAGATCGCCATGTTTGTTCGCTGATTCTCGGAGGGCGTAGTTGGCACAAAATGGTGACGATATGGCTCCGAAGGAGTGGATGGTCATCCTATAATTCACCACTGCGTTGTCCCAGTCGTTCTCTTCCCACCACAGGAAACGCAACGCATCTCGTTTTCCTACCGGTATTTTCACCTGGTAAAGCATTTCCCTGATGTCGGCGGACAAGACCAATCTATCCACTCTGAAACGGCACAAAACATCGATCAGTGGTGTGGTCCAGTCAGGCTCTTATAGTAGGCAATCGTTTGGCGACTTGCCCTGGAACTTGGCCGCACAGTCGAAAACCACCCGCAGTTTATTGGGTTTCTTGGGGTTGATAACCGGATGGTGAGGCAGATACCAGATACCCCTTTTGCTGTCGGTGTTAACAGGCACCTTTTCAACGTAACCGACGGTCTCGTTTCGCTTCAATAAATCCGCGTATCGTTCCCACAGATTCTGGTCTCGAATGAAGCGTTCTTTTAGTCGTAGTAATCGTTGGGGAACATAATTTCTGTTGTCAGTCCACGGGTCGACCGGTTTGCGCCATGGGAGGGGAACCTCAAACTGTTTTTTGAGGCCTCTAGTGCCTTGCCGCACCGTTTGTAGAGCGAAGTGATCCTCTTGAGACAACGTCGGTCTTTCGTCTCCAATGTCATGAAACTCCTTTTCATACAGCCTTTGCAGATGATACTCTATGCGGTCCGTTTCGGCGGATAAGTAATTCGCGGAACCGCGTACCCCTACTGGACCGTATAACATCCATCCCAGGGCCGTGCGTACGGCATAAGGTGCCTGGCGGTCGCCCACTCTCTGGTCAAGCACCCAATGCGCCTCTGGCACGTCGTAGCCGATGAGGAGATCCACCTCATCATCTTCCCAGTCTACAACGGTTACATCCTGCAGGTGGGGCCACCGAGTCAAGATTGCGTTCACCGACCTTGGTGCTCGCATGGGGAGATCAGCTAACGTGAATGCCTCCGTTGGTTCAATTTCCTCGTTAGTGTCTAGAGAGATGAGTTGCAGCCTTAATCTACCGGCAGTCATTACCTGTGTTCCGCCCACCGTGCTCACTGCTAACGACGTCGCACCTTTAGCCAGTTGGTGTTTGTCGGCAAACCGCTCTTTCACTAGAGTAGTGTCGGATCCACTATCAACGAAAGCCAACGCCTTGACTATCCCAGTCGGAGTCACTACTCCCACGGCCACTACGCCTAAACGTACCGGTTTACTGGCAGATTGTGAAGTTGAACAAATCACGCTGGGCTTGGCACTCGCCTCGGATATGGTCACTCTCGCCTGATGCAGCAGCCGATGGTGTCTGCCCGTGCAGCCCTCGTAACCACATCGATTCCTTGTCCTGCAGGCTGCTGCTCGGTGCGTGGTGTTGAGACAGATAAAACATGCTCCTGCAATCCTCGCTATTCCCCACCGTTCGTCTATTGTGGCGTTGCCGAACTTGGGGCATTCTGGTAGGCCATGGCTAGTACCACAGGATCTGCAATTTGGTTTCGCCGTAGCATCTCGTGAAATGACGTGTGTATTGGTCCAAGGCTGGTACTTTGGATGTTCCCGTACAGGGGTTTGGACTTGGCTAGTACTGGGCTTGTTTGCTCGGTTGCTGTCCCGGATGAGTCGGCCGAATCTGCTGTCAGCTATCTTCGTTTGCCTGTCCAAGTATTCGGTCAGGTCTTCGAAGTTGGCTTCTCTGTCGCTTCGGCTTATCCGTTCTGCTTCTTCCGCCCACCGACCCTGTAGTTAGGGAGAGAGGTGACGGACTATGCCTTCCAAAGTGTGCATGGCGTCTAGGTCAGCCCTGTAACCTAAATGATCGAGGGCTATTGAACAGTTTTGCATCTTAACCACCAGGTCGGCCATTGTGTAGACGTCGCCCTTGGTTCTCTTTGCCTCTACCATCACGCCCTCTATTAGGTTACGGGCTGCTTTGAAAGGTTGGCCAAACAAGTCCCTTAGAATCTTCCTTGCTCTTGTGTAGCCTTGTTCCGGGTCGGACATGATACACCCGTCGATAGCTTCTCTTGCTGGGCCCCAGCAGTAGTGAGTAAGGTAGAGAAGCCTTTTCCCAGGGTCGGTTACCTTATTTCCAACGAACGTCTCGAACTGCTTGACAAACTTGCAGTATTACTCAGCTCGCCCGTCGAAAACCGTTAACTCCACTCTAGGCAGATCGATCGATGGTGGTTTGTAGTCGGCGACCGGCGTGGGGTTCCCTACCTTATTGCACCCTAACCTATCGGAAGTGTCGAAGTCACTGGTCTCATGCTCTCGCTGTTTCTGTGTACACTTCTCCGCTTCCTGCGCCTGTGGTCTAGCCGATAGTAACTGTTGCTCTAGTTCTAGTATTCTCAGCTTATATAAATCGACATCCTTACGATCAATATTGTTCTCAATAACACATGAACTTGCCTTGACAGGACTAGGCGATCTAGCATTAACTAAAGAATCATATGTACCCAAAACCTCCCCAGAGACTTGCCGTATTACTTCCTGTCCGGATTCGACTGCTTTTGATCATTTTCTTGGCATCTTGCGTGATTTTTCCTCGTTCCGAATTGATCTATTGAGTATTGTAACGAACGTTTGAGCAATGCGTAGCCAAATTCGCAACGGATCCCGAAATCAGAAGACGATTATCCGTGATATTCTACAATACTAGATTATTACAATAAACAATGACATAAACAATATACAAACCTCAATAATACGATCACAAGGACTCAACAACGAGAAACCGAATAGCAGCGTGTGAGCAAACAGCACGTACGTCACGCAGGTCCTGAACAAGGATGTGCCAAAGTAGCGCTCTGGGCGCGAACAAACAACAATTGGTTCATAAAAACAACCAGTTCGTAAAGACAAGTCAATAGTGTATGGAAATGAGTGATGTTGAGAAAAACACTGAATCGCGAGGGAAAAAAGGGGGATTTTCCACGACCGGCTGTTACACTGTGTACTTTCATGGGCCAACTTTTCTCTTGTCTGCTTCCAACGCGCTGCTCTGTCATATCCTATTTTGGACTTGCGTGATGCACTTGCTCCTTTCTCGCACGCCGTAATTTGGTTCTGGTTTCCGGAGTCCTTATGATCGCATAATTGAGATTTTTTATGTAACTGTTCATTTAGTAATCTAGAATGGTAGAACTTCACGAATATCCGCCTTCTGATTTCGGGATCCGTTGCGAATGTGGCTACTCATTACTCAAAGGTGTCTTACAATACTCAACTGATCAACCTGGAACGAGAAAATACGAGACATTTCAAGGGAGGATCGAAGCAACTGGAATCTCGACAGCAGATAGTACGGCAAGTCACTGGGAAGGTTTTCGGTACTCTTGATTCTCTAGTTAATTCTAGGTCAACTAGTATTGTCAGTGCTAATCCATGTGTTACTGAGGAGGAGAAAGAATTCAAGAATTTTGATCCGTTTAGGTTGGGGATATTTGACTTGGGACAGCAAATGTTATCGGCTAGGCAACAGGCCCAGGAAGCCGAAGTGTAGACAGAACGAGCTCGAGCAAAAGGCAAAAGAATACGACCCATCCGGCAGAAAAAATGAATGTAAATAGAAGAATATGCGGCGGCCGTCGAATATAGAACATCGACGCAACCAACGATCGATGTGCCAAGAGTAGAACTGACGGTTTTCGACGGTCGATCTGAACACTACTGCAGGTTCATCAGGCAGTTCGAAACTGTCGTCGAAAATAAGATAAACGACCCCGGGCAAAGGCTTTTCTATCTTACTCATTACTGTCGAAGCCGGGAAAGATAAGCTATCGATGGGTGTACCATGCTCGATCCGTAACAAGGCTACACACGGGCCAGGAAGATTCTGAGGGACCCGTCCTGCCAGCCGTTCAAGGTAGCTCGTGATCTAAGGCAAGGCATGGTGGTAGAAGTAAAAAAACAAAGGGCGATGTCTATACATTGGCCGACCTAGTGAACAAAATGCAGGACTGCTGAATAGCCCTTGATCATTTAGGTTACAGGGCTGACCTAGATGCAATGCACACCTTGGAAGGCATAGTCCGTCACCTCTCCCCCGAACTACATGGTCGATGGGCGGAAGGGGTGGAACGTGTAAGCCGGGGCGACCATGAGGCCAGACTTCGAGGACTTGACCGGACACTTACACAGACAAACCAAGATAGCCAATAGTAAATTTGTTCGGCTCATCTGGAATAGCAACCGGATAAGCAAACCTGGCATTAGCCAAGCTCAAGCCGCCGCACGGGAACACCCAAAATATCAGCCTTGGACCAATACACACACTAATTCACGCGAAGCTATAGTTCATCCAAGTTGCAGGTCCTATGAAGCTGGCCATAGCCTACTATAATGCCCCAAGTTCATCGAAGCCACGATAGACGAACGTAGGGGAATGGCGAGGATGACAGCAGCGTGCTTTATATGCCTCAACACCACGCACCGGGCGGCAGCTTGTAGAACAGGGAACAGACGTGGTCACGAAGGTTGTTCTGGCAGACACCACCGATTGTTACACTAGGTGAAAGAAGCTTTACCACAGGCGAACAAAAAGCCCAGTGTGATTTGTTCAATGTCGCGGTCTTCCAGTAAACCAATACGTTTGGGAGTAGTTGCCGTGGGAGTGATGACCCCAACTGGGGTGGTCAGAGCGTTGGCTTTCGTCGACAGTGGATCAGACACAACCCTAGTGAAGGAGCGGTTTGCCGACAAACACCGGCTCGCTAAAGGTGCGACGTCGTTAGCAGTGAGCACGGTGTGTGGAACACAAGTATTGACTGCCGGCCGGTTGGGATTACAGCTCAACTCCCTAGATACCAACGAGCAAATCGGCTCAAAGGAGGCATTCACATTAGCTGATCTCCCCATGCGAGCACCAAGGTCGGTGAACGCAATCTTGACTCGGTGGCCCCATCTGCAGGATGTAGGTTTCGTAGACAGGGAAGACGACGAAGTGGACCTGCTCATCGGCTGCGACGTGCCAGAGGCACTTTGGATGCCGAGCCAGAGAGCCGGCTACCGCCAGGCACCCTATAAAGTACGCAAGGCATTAGGATCGATATTATACGGTTTAACCGGGGAGTGGTTCCATGAAGTACGTATCAGCAGAAACGGATTGGACAGGGTTTTATTAGCAGCGACTGTATGGAGAGGAGCTTCGCGACATTAGGGACGGAAGACTATCATTGTCCCGAGAGGACGACGTTGCCCTGCGGGCAGTGCGGCTACAAACCAGAGCCCTAAAAACAGTTCCAGGTTCCCCTGGTACGGCGCACACTAGCTGGCCCTTGGGTTGGTGACAGAACCCATGCCCTCCGAAGACTGCCACGATTGAAAGAACGCTTCGTTTGAGATCAGGATCTGTGGGAACGATACGTAGAGGTAGTGGAGCGAACCGAAGATCTCGGCTACGTCGTAAAGGTGTCTGTAGCCACCGACGGCCGAAACGGGACCTGGTATCTACCTTGTCACCTGATTCTACACACCAAGAAACCCGAACGACTACGAATGGTTTTCCACTGTGCAGCCAAAATCCGGGGCAAGTCGTGAAACGATAGCCTGCCACAGGGGTCTGACAGGACCACGCCAATTATTGACGTTTTTACCGTTTCAGGGTGGGCATAGTGGCCTTGTCAGCCGACAACAGAGAAGTGTTTCTCCAGGTGCAAATGCCAGTATAAGATCCAGATGCTTTGCTTTTTCTGTGGTGGGAAGAGAACGACCGGGACAACGCAGTGGTAAATTATAGGATGACCGTCCACCCCTTCGGAGCCTTATCGTCACCATTCTGTGCGAACTTCGCCCTTCGGAATTCTGCCAACAAACATAGAGATTTGGTCCATCGGTCGATAGTAGAAAGCGTTAGCAGAAATTTCTACGTCGACGACTATCTTGGGTCATTCAGTAATACAGAATCAGCTCCAGTGCAGTTCAGAGGCCTGACAAGATTGCTAGAAGAGGGCGGCCTCCATCTAACAAAATGGATGTCGAAAGCTCCAGAAATGGTCGCAGTCATTCCGTATTACGAGAGGACAGAAAGGGTTCTAGATCTGGACGGCTCTCCGTTCCCTACCGAAAGCGCTCCATGAATACAACGGAATGCTGAAACGGACGACTTTGTTTTCGGGCCGAACTTTCCCAAGCAACCAGTAGCTCGTAGAGGTATTCTGTCGGCTGTCTCTAGTTTGTTCGATCCGCTCGGTTTTGCCCGTCCTTGGCTGTTACCCAGAAAGATCCTGCTGCTGCGGCTCTGCCGTGAGAAACTCGACTTGGACCAGCCACTGGACCAGGAAGACCGACCGGAACGGGAAGAATTTCTGAACACCTCAAAGAAACTAGGTGACATACAGATTCCAAGGTGCTTGCCCCCTGGTCAAACAACACAGACGGGAGAACTACAAGCCTTTATTAACGCATCCGAAGTCGGGTACAGAGCTGGGGTGTGCGGACGATGGTGCTTGGGAGATGGAAAATACGCTCCGAGGATCCTGTTCGCCAAGGCCCGCGTTGCTCCACCGAAGTCGGTTTAGATCCCGCGTCCTAAGCTCAGCGCAGCCGTGTTAGCTGTAATATAGGCACAAGTGATAATGAGATGTTTCGGCCTCTATATTTGGTTAGATAGTTTTTGGACGGACTCGGCGATAGTACTGTACTACATTACCAGCGTCAGGAGCCGTTCAAGCACTTTCCTCGCTAACCGGCTCACGATCATACTGGAAGAAACTCTCATGAATCAGCGGGAACATGTCAGGCCTGGCGATAACCCAGCCGATCCACGCTCCCGAGGCGTAAGTCAATTCTCGCAAATGGGGCAACGCGTAGCTAGTTCAAACGAATCCCAAAACCAGAGCAAGATTGATCCGTAGTTTATACGGTACTAAACTGAGGTTCACAAAGGGTACAAATATCTACAAATCTCAAGTATGCCGCCAAATAGACTTCCCAGTAAAACCCAAAGGTTCAAAGCCCCGCGGCTCAAGCACGACAGTCAGGAACGGTTCAAGGCCAAATTCAAATGTCTCACATGGATAAACAAAAGTGAAAATGTGTGGTATATGAGCGAGCTTTTCAAGGTAATGGCAAATATAGTCCAATTCACAAAGCACCTTGAACAGTTGTAAGGATTTTTAGTATTTATTCTTTACACGAGGTACGACCAACCTCCGGCAACTGGACACGTGAACGGGAGGACCAAAGTCCCTGCAAGCGCCTCAACAGGGCTGGCCCGTGTAAGAACTAAAACCCCATTTGGTATTGGAACTGAAGATCGAAGGCGTAGTGATGACGGCGACAGTCGTCGGAGCGACATGCATTTTGCCACGGTTGGTCGGGTATTTTTCTTCATGAAGATGCTTCGGTCATTAGTGTGGTTGGCCAGGATTGGGCGACATTTGTTAATCATGAAACGCATCCTCCCGTCCATCCATGGAGGATTGGGCCAGATAATCCGCGATGGATTACGAGCAGCAGAATACGATTTACCCAGGATGATACAACGGGAGGTCTTCATCCGAGAATTCTAGAAGGCCGAAAGAGTGGGACCAATCGACAAAACAGTATCATCCCCGAAAAGCAACTTGAAGCATTCGAACCCAAAAGTCACTCATGGATTACTATCGGTAGATCGTAGGCTGACCAACTCCCACCTGAGTCTTGACACGAAATAGCCCAAATTGCTACCGGCTTGGTAGCCTGTGATAGAGCTAATGGTTCAACACATCCACGCCGTAGATGGACATGCCGAGGGAACTCACGTGACAAGCGTCATCTGGAAGCGTCTTTGGTTGCTGAGAGGAAGATCGACTGTAAAAAGGGGAATCCAGAAATGTGTGCATTTTAGGAAATACGACGCCGCTGTGGGCAAACAACATATGACCCCGCTGCCAGAATGAAGAGTGACTTCAGGTTGGTGGCCGTTCGGTGACACCGGACAGGACCATTTCGGGCTCTTGTGGCCCTTGTGGTCGGAAAAACGACACGGGTGTATCATAATGTGCATTAAACCGCGCTTGGTTCACTTAGAAGTTACACATTCGATGGCAACCGACTCCTTTCTCTAGGCCATGCAGCGCTTTATCAACCGAAGAGGCATACCAACGGATTTATACCCCAACAGCGGACTAAACTTTGTGGGTGCCCGGCGAGAGCTGCAGCTTTGGCCCAAAAACATGAGCAGAGACGAGCTGCAGAATCAAACCGTGGTCTATGGCATACCATGGCACTTCACTCCTTCGTGGGCCAGTCGTCGCGTTGGCTTATGGGAACTCATGATCAGGCCAACCAGGCGAATATTGCTGTCGATCGCTTAGCAACAGTCGCCCGACGACCAAACGTTGAGCACCGTCATGACTGAGGTCGAAAGAATTTGGAACATCCACCCAGTGGTTCCGGTACCCAACTGCGACCCAACCCATCTGGCGCTCACCCCGAATGACCTGTTGACAGCAAGGCAGAACTTGGGTTTCCAAGGACCGAAAAACCTTCGTGGTAGCTAACTTCATGGATGGAAGCAGGCAAATCAACTTGCCAAGGTTTTTTGGAGGCCACGGCTGCAGGAGTACCTCCGGCTTTGCAAGCTCGACAAAGTGGCTAGCCAAAGCAAGACTATTCAAGGTTAGAGATTTAGTGATGATCGCCAACGATCACGCTCATTTCAGCGCCCGACCTTTGAGCGTTGTGACGGAAATTATTGGCAGCTCTGACGAACTGATAAGAACTATCAACGTGAAGACTGCCAAAGGAATGCTTATCCGTGACGTACGCAGTGTCAGCCTCCCCGAGAGTGAAGACGGAGAAGCCGATACCACGGAACCCCCGTAGGCGGTTCCTTATTCGTCCTTGACGTGGTTAGTGCACCTCCCGTCTGTGGAGGCGTTTATGACATACTGACGCACATGATACAAGTTTATGCTTTGTGGCTTCCATCACAAACGTTGCAGTGCTCACCGCTCTCCGATGACGTTACAGAAGGCCCTTCCCGTACGTGGTAGTAGCTGTGATTCGGTCGTACACAGGGATACACTCACTGTCAATCACATACACGTACGTGGAACACGCTTATGCTTCATGACCCCCATCAGAAAAGCCTCAGTGCTGATCGTCTTTCGTCCATCACTGACTTTATGGAAAATGCCTCCGGTAGATGGTGGCTGGTACTATTTGCCCATAAACCAGAATGCAACCCCGCCCATGACACACACACTCACACACACTCACACAAGCACACGTAGCCAACGCACAACAGGTCTCCGAGGAAGCACCTGTTTCCCCTTCACGCCCACCATCGGTCGGCCATTCCCATGGACGATGCAGGGTAACATCGCGTCGGTGTGGCCACCAGATCAAGTGGAGAGGGAATTGAGATACCATGCAAATAAAGATGTACAACAAAAAACGGATTGATCAATCGATTTAAAAATAACTCAGATGTCAAGTAAAAAGCAACTGTATGATAATTTCACAGAAATTTATACACAGACTCCACCTATGGTGACGGTTGCAGCAGTTTTTACGAGTGGCAAGAGAGAGAGAGACAGAAACGTGAGAGTCACTAGCAACGCGAGATTTTCACAGAAGACAAACTGAAATGACGATAATGGATATGGCAAGGAGAGGTGCAAACGAAATCCCATCTGCCCGAAAGGGAATGAGAACAAACAACCGTTAATCTTCCAGATTGGAAAATGAGATAAAGCTAATAACTCTGCAGTAACAGGTAAGTCGGGACAACTTCAGTGGACGGAATATTACCACTAACGGACGAGAAACATTGCGCAGATGAGAACAAATGGTGCGTTGACTATTCGCAACTGAATGAACCATATTGAGGGAGGTGGGGGGAAAGGGGACGTAGACGGCCATGCCCTGGGGAATAAATACACTGTTCGATTCATGGAGCAGGGCTGTACACACAAGATACGACTGCTATGAAATGGGACTAAAAGACCGGTAAAGGCGACGGAGGTGTATATTTCGAACGAGGTAGGGTGGCGGATGGTAGGTAGTTAGATTAGTGCAGAATGCACCATCTCGACAAATGAACAAATATGGAGAGTTTGGCGGGATGGCCGCTGTCCACTTCGTCAAACCAGCCCGTTTTTACCTGCTACCCTCAACAGTCCACCTGACATCACCTGCAGCCAAGGTATTTATGAAACAGAATACCTGTCATCTGCAGCCAACCAGAATTTGGCTAATAATTTTTTATCGCACATACGAAGGAAACGTTTTTTCTCCCTTCTTTTTCCTCCTTACACTTCCGAATTCTGCCTGACCGCACCGGTAGCGTTTGTCTCCAAAGGTCTGCTTCTTCGACGGCTCCTCTTTGAAAGTCCGTTCTGCGTCCATACCCCGTTCATGCTCTTCCAAAAATCACTGAAATCGTTGTGAAGCTTTTCGGCTTCATGTGAATTGCCATATGACACTGAAATCACCTGAGCAAAAGGTCCGTTTTATTATCATCTTTGACTCACTTGCATTTATTTCACATGCTTCCGTCACAACTGGTTACCCAATGCTGGGTCAGTGTTCTATATTTCGCTGGCTTCTCTGACTGCACGTTGATAGCCCCATACGTACTTTAACTTTAGTCTTGTTCTCTGGCATCTCTTCCGCCCGGTTACTCGTTAGTGACCGTCCAAATTATCGCTTATAATAGCGACCCCACGCTTGTCCATCTATCCGCACCGCCTCCGCCGAATTCGAAACCAGTTTGCAATTCCTGCTTCAACCATTACCACTTTAGCTCACTCAAACACTACATGACTTTGCTGGTGCATTTCGGTTGCTGTGTGATTCATAAAGCCACAAATTGTGCATAGCTAATATCGACATGTACTGCTGTATTCTCTGATCTTGCCTTGTGCTTGTGCATTGACCACGGTCAAGAAATATACAATTCAATCCAATTCAGTACAACAAATGATTGATCCAATCAAGACAGTTCCAGCGATTTCCGATTATCCAATTCAGGTAGTCTATCGAAGGGCCTTTTGGAGAACTAATTACGGAACAAATAACTTCGAGCAGACAGTAAGGAGTAGACTGTTTCATAGTATTCACGGGCCTCATCGTTATTATTCCCTTCGGGATCCGGTTCCGGCCGATCGGATAGAAACCTTTGACACTGATTTCCACACACATGGACTCCCCTTTGAGAGTGGTCAAATTTATATAGGCCAGTGAATCTGTGCGAGGCAAGGTGTCTGAGGCCGCTTGGATCCCTTTTACCCCAAAAGCCACCTCTGAGATCGCCGCTTTGGCCTCGACCAAGCATAATTTCGCATCGGATTCAAAAGCACCCAACTGTTCACATTCTGATTCTTCGATTAAGCTGTTGTTTGACGTTGGCATCACGACGGTATAGGCAGTTTAGAAGGCTGCAATTCTTGTTCCCGGAATGGATGTATGCCTTTTGGGGTGGTTCAGAAGAACAAACTTTCAAGCATTCATGCGTTCAGTCGCAGGTTATCCACGCATTTGATAAGGCGAGTTTGAACTGCGAATAAACGTCGCATGCACTAAAATACAGGGCAGAGAACCGGTAAGGTGCTTTAAGTGCGATCGTGAGCAGAATTTTGACGCCAGAAGTAATAGGCACGCGCACTGACGGCAGAGCGTAGGTAGGTAAGGAGAACCAGTACAGTTATTCCAAACTTTTGACTCAGCTAAGATTTGGGAGGATTTTCGTGGGCAGCTTAACTATCGGTTGTGGGAAATCATCCCTCAGAAACACTGCAGCTTCAGGTTTCGTTGACATCACTCGCTCATATGCACTAATGGCTTGTTTTTATGCGCTGTGTGCTTTCATGAGCCAACTTTTCTTTTGTTTGCGTCCAACGCGCTGCTCTGTCATATCCTATTTTGGACTTGCATGATGCAACTGCTCCTTTCTCGCACACCGCAATTTCGTTCTCGTTTCCGGAGTCCTTATGATCGCATAATTGAGATTTTTATTTTTTTATGTCACTGTTCATTTAGTATTCTAGTATGGTAGAATTTCACAAATATTCGCCTTCCGATTTCGGATTCGTTTTAGGTTTTTCTGCTTAACGCTTTAAGCGTTTTACAATGGGTGTGGTGATTAAGCATACTTTGAATGTTCCGGTATAAACAGTGATCTTCAAGAAGCTCCTGAAAACCGCCGTGTGGAGCTGCTCAAATTGCTGCAGGTCAACTGCACTGGGCTACCGTTACCTATGCGGCCGGAAAAGTAGTCCGTGAGGTTTGCTCTTCTTGTCTGTGACGTAATTGAGTGGAAATCCTTTTCAGTCTTTGTCACGTACTTGCATTGTTGAGACTGTGCCATTTACGTTACTGACCCTTGAACAAGTACAGCACGCGTTATCCACTACGAATGAACATTCTTTTATATTTTGTTAGCGTGCCATGGCGTATTCCTGATTGAACTCGGACTGCCGTGAGGGCAGTATCTGAGTTACCTTCGACGAACTCCGGTCCTCGTTGTTCAGTTTTGTGGCCGTACAGTCGAGGTTTGCACATAGTTTTATATGCGTATAACTTGTCATTTCAGTACCGCAGAATAAGTTAATCGATTCTATCCCGACTTCGAGATCTCTTAATTGAGCTACGCTTTACTCACGGTCGGAATAACCGGTACACTGTCGCAGATAAGACGGGACCACCACTATCGTTATCATCCCCACCATCAGGCTGCCAATCACTAAGGGCAGCTGCAGAAACAACGCTGTCATTATCATCATCTTCCACACCGTCATCGCCGTTGTCGGCGTTATCGCTGCCATAGGGGAAGACTTTCTCTGAGGGCGAAATATGGGCTACACCCGTGGATCTATTACGTTGTACTATCACAGACAAAAAGTAAGGTGCCTCGGGTTCCTTCGCCACCCAAAGAGGTTTCCTTGGTCTCAAACGAAAGTATATTACGCGCTACAACAAGCTGGGGCCGTTCCACCCCCTTGGGGACCAAAAATTAGGACCGTCATGAATACTGCGGTGCTTCCAGCATCCATTTCAGTTTGTGTTCACACATGCGGGTATCACATCAAGGTATAATACACGCACTGCAGCAGAGCGCAGCCCGAGCAGGAAAGATCCCGGTATCTTTCTCTGCCGGCAGTACTGCGGTTATCCAGCTTGAACAAAATGATTGGGGATTATAGCGAAGGAGGCCTCCAAGGAAATTTCACCCCCGCAACCTCACTTCTTTCTGGTTGCTAACCTCCCAGAATGGACAGTGGCAGTTCCTCAGGAATGCCTCGCCCACAATCACTTGCAGCTGCGGACCATCCTCGGGAGACTGTTCATGGAGGGTGAAGGTCCCTTGGCTGAGCCGATTCGTGTGTTATGGCAGCCTTCCGCTTAGGAAAGCTACGACGTAACTAACAGCCTTGGATGCTTGGGTTTGTTCCTTCTTCCCATGAGTAAGCTTAACCAGCAGTGCAACTTTCTTGGCCTCTGAAGAACAGAAAATTGCAATTATTCAAGGATCTCGAGCCGGAGGACAGACAAACACAAGCAAGCAATAAAAAAATGTGGGAGCGCCGCGGAAAGGGTGGCGCCAATCTCCACTTTCAAAATTTTAGAGCTGTTAAGGGGAGACTGCGGTTATCGAAGCCGCTTCTTATAGCCACTAGCTCGAAGGCCCCTGCTCACCGGAATCCTAGGGTAAACACTTTCCCAACAAGCTTATAAATGGCCAGGTGGTAGAGATAGTTCTTAGTAATGTTCGCGGAGTACCTGACAAACACGACGAACTGGAATTATTCACTGCAGTCAGGAGACCTGTCTTTATATCTCCCGCAGAAACCTGGCTGAATAAGAAGGCATCGGACTCGGAAATATTCTTCTAAGCCTACCGTCTCCTCTGCTCAAATAGAAATTGGTCCAGAGTTGGAGGACCCGTACTGATTAATATCGGAGGTGGAGTCTCGGAGCATATTCTGAACCTGTCTGCGGACCTTGAAGGATTTGGTGAAGCGCTGAGGCTTAGGGTGAAACTAACTAGCTGCGGATTTTCGGCTCTGGGTCTGTTATATGGGACATGGCTTCCAAGCAGTTATATGAGTTGCTTTCCATGAGGAGCTGGGGGATGGAAGGGTTCAGCGACCGGTCTGGAACCCCGCCCCCCAAAAACACAGCAATTTCACGTTTTCTTACCATCGCTCACTCCTTTACACAAATGGCTATTTTATGCACTGTGTGCTTTCGTAAGCCAACTTTTCTTTCGTTTGAGTCCAACATGCTACTCGGCCACTTCCTATTTTGAACCTGCGTGGCCCACGGGCTCCCTCCTTGCACACTACAGTTTGGTTCTTGTTTTCTGAGTCACAGTGAGGTTTGTATTCGTTTTATGTCATTGAATTTGATAATCTGGTATCATGGAATTTACGGGTAATTGTCTTCTGATTTCGGGATCCGTTTCGAATTTGAATACGTATTGCTCAAAGGCGTCTTACAGTCTGGTCATGGGTGACTTTATCGCGCCCCGAGTTGAATGGGAGGCTAAGTGCTACACCACAGCGGTATATGGTTTCTCACGACCACCACACGCTACAATCTGTGTTCTGTCGTTTCACTAACATATGCATGAGTCTACCAGCTTTCTGAATGAACAGAAATCCATTTTGACTCATATTTTATTTCCGAGCTTCGGAAGTTACCTGTGTAGAAGTACCACCCCTTATTGAATCCAGCTGTCATGAAGTGCTGAACATAAAACGAAGGCTTGGGGCTCAAATCTCACTAACATCTAACTGTGAACCGAATACCTGATGCTTATCCTCCGACGACATGAGCGCGACAGCTCGAAACAAGACTTGGGAGAGCGATGGTCAAAACAAATTGGATATGGCCAGGCTTCTTATCCGGGGTGGAATCCACACACTGGCACGGTTTACCCGCCACAGCGTCGAAGGTCCCACGCCCAGGGCCCCTGTGGTTTGAGGAAGAGCTTTAGTGCATACTCCGCAGATAAAAAACGCACTTGGATTAGGCATCAAGAGGGAGCAGCTGGCCACAGCGCGTATAAACAACTACGAACTCAACGCTGTCCCATAAAGATGGCTGAACGATGCAGATTGAGGGTCAAATAACGGCCAAACATGAGCGTCCGCCAATGAGACTATTCGGGTATCTGAGAAGACGAAAGCAGCCAATACCAGGTATATTTGCACTTAAGGTCGACGGGGGAGTGGACGACTCCAATGTGGCTGAAGCGGATGCTCTGGGAAGCCACCATGAATAGGTGTTTGCACGGGACGAACCTTGGCCACCACCCTCCTCGGCATCCCAGATTTCAGTCGTGTTTCATGGTACTAAGATGGATGAAGTTGTAACGACCGGTCGTGGAAAATCCCCCTAAGACCGTTGCAGCTCCATGTTTCTCTTAACATCACTCACTTGCCTATACTATTGACGTGTCTTTATGCACTGCTCGTTTTTATGGACCAGTTGTTGTTTGTTCGTGCCCAGAGTGATACTTTGTCATATCCTTGTTCTGGACCTGCTTGCCGCACGTGCTCCTTGCCTGCACGCTGCAATTCGGTTTCTTGTTTGTTGGGTCCCTGTGATCTCATTATTGAGGTTTGTACCTGTTTGATGTCATTGTTCGTTCAGTAATCTAGTATCGTAGAATATCACGGATAACCACCTTTTAATTTCGTGATCCGTTGTGAATTTGGCTACACATCGCTCAGACGCGTGTTACAGAAGTTATGACGTTTCTAAGATCTCCCAGTTTATTAAAGTCGCCCGGATCGGATGGAATCCAACCACTGGTATTACGTGGGCTGGCCGAGATTCTCGCGGGCCCAATCACCAAGTTTCTCAAAACCCCACTAGCAACAGGAATATTCTCGGACGGCCGGAAAGAAGCAGTTGTTGTACCAAACTTCGAGAGTGAATTCAAAGCTGCAGCTGTCAGCTTTATTTCGTAAGGCCTCACCCACTTCCTCTGCAAGATGATGGAGCGGCTTACGGCCCGGCCCGCCGAAGAACTCCTCGGTCGTCACAAACGTTTCAGCTCCGCGCAGCACGTATTTCGCAAACCATACCCATGCATTTCAACCTTCTTTTGGCTCTTCAATACCGGGCAGAAGTGAAGGCCTGAGAGTACCCTACAGATGTCTTTTTTTGTCAATTTCAGCAAAGCGTTTGACAAGGTACCACCCGACTGACTTCCAGAAGGTCAAAAAACTGGGAACAGTTGGCCCACTACTACTACGGATTGAGGACTTTCAACGGGGCATAAATTTGCGGTCAAGGTTTCTGGGATCTTATTCACGTAAAACCAGTTTTCCGCAAGGTTCGTTGTTCAGTTCACTGTTGTTCTTGGCTGGTATCGATGATCCTCCAATCTGATTGAACTCGCCGTGCTTTCTCTGTGCTGAAAGTCTGAAGATATGGCGGGAACTTCCGTCTTTTACGGACAAGTTATCACTACGGGATGATTTCGACAGGCTGAAGCATTGGTCCAATACATGGGACCCCTGGGAAATTTAGAAATATCTGCAAGCATTCGTACAGACCGAATAAGGCCGACTTCAGTCCACGAACTCTCTGGCACTCTGATGAGAACGACAGTCCGCGAGCTTGTCCCGGGGGTGGTACTGTCGAGCAGCTTGAAAACGAGTGGTCCTGCAGATAGAGCATGTGACTCAGCACGGATCATCCCTGGGACCATTAGCCGTTCCTCCGGGAAACTCTCTTAGGATGCTTTTCGGATGCCACGCGCTTCACATTTTAGACCTCGGTTGGTGTGCGGCTCTAAGGCCGAGTGCTCGTGCTCTGCTGCCGAATGCGACAAGCTTGAAAGATGTAAGAGGGCGGCTACTTGTCTCATCGAGGGTCTACGGAGGCTTGCTACAAAGATCGCCTACAAGCAACTGAAGGTTTTCCAGAAACATATTGGCGGATACGAGGCCGACCTACTTGTGTCCACCGCATTATGCTACGTGACCTAGGGCCAGAACTACCAGCGATCTTCCGACTGTGTGTCTCATTGTTTGCGGGGAAGCAGATCAGCCCCCTTGAAGCTGGAATCCACTGGTTTGCCTCTGAGATGCAGTCTGTCCCAAAATGTCACCAAAATTCGGAGCTCGCTCCCAGCGGAAGTGATGGAGGGGGTGCACCATTCAACCTTCAAGCTAAAACTGGACAACTTCCTTACTGATAAGAAGAGCGATTCCCTCACCTGATATCAAAACCAAGAGCTGCTGTGGAGGGGAACTTACGAGATTTTTCCCTCTGCCTCTAATCCTGAAGATTGGAGACTGGGGACGTTAGTCATTGGTGATGACCTCGAGCCTCTTAGACGGGCTTGTGCCCAGAGCTCGACGTTTGTTTTCCGGTTTGGCTTCCACTTACTTGACCCCTGACCTTTGACGGCTGACGTCACTTTCGCGGGGCCTGACTTTTTTAGCTTTATGCCGTAGCTTCCACCTCTGGTATTCGAATTCCCAGTGATTTAGCTCCGAATCGGTACGTGCACGGCCGAACAGTAGAGTTACTTTCAGGTGGTCCCCTTATTACGAGAGGCCGAATGTTACGTCTGTTAAGGAAGCTTCGAGGCGAGGTTTAGCTAGCTTACAACCCCGTGACAACAACAAGGCCTGCCCACCAGGTCGCCGTAAGATGAGCCGAAAGTTGGGCTGTTAGTATCGCAGGTCCTACATGTGGCCCTGTTTATGATGAACAATCGGGGTTGATTCGAGGGATATTAGCCCTTCTTAGAGGTGGTGTGCACTACCACCAAAGACAGGCTATTCTGAAATTGGTTTCACCAAACCCATGAAATACAGTATGTACTTTTCCATCGGATATTTGTACCTTTCGCCATAAACAGGTCTAAACATCTCATATGCAAGATTAATCCATTGACTCGCGATATACACCCAAAAGTAACCATATTTAAATAAATAAATGAATAAACAATAACTTATTTTGGATGACTCCGAAGCATACTGCAATGCAAGATCGAACGGTGGAGTTGAAAGCTGAATCAGAGTTACAGTAGGTGTTAATTACGAATCGTAATTAGAGTTTGTCCTTTTGTCTTCTGTTTAGTTACTTATTAGTAGTGAGTACATGCATCGTGAACCCCGGACATTCGTAATTTATTTTCCCTGTTTCTAAGGTATCACATCAGTTTATACTTGAGTTTCATGGTACTTATTACATGAACAGTTCACGTATTTGTTCGTAACCTTGTTTTCCCGAAAGTCTACACTTTTACTGTTATATAATCTTTCTGAGTGTTTCATTTGTACTGCCGAGCGGAGGCTCGAACTCCCAGTCTTATCGTTTCTGTCAGTGCACTCCACTATTGGCCGTCATACGTCAACGGCATTAACAGATCTAATGCCGGATTCGCCCATTCATGTTGACACGTGCCTTTGTTTACTCCACAGACTTAGCTCATTTGTACTTATTTGTTAATGACACTTTTTACCATTTCAACCACAGTCCAATTCACGCGTTTGTAATCGATTTATTGATCTTTGACGATAAACGCTCTTGATTTATTGACTGTACCGCAACCGAACTGCGCTACAGTTTCGTTCAGCTGCCTGCTAAGTGGACCGTTTTTTATTTTCTGCGCTGTCCCGATTTTCGGAAGCTTACTGCCCATTGTTCTTGGTTTCTCACCTGGCTGTAAGTCCTTTATTTGCTGTATTTTTATGTTTATTGTATTATTTAGAACCACGAATCATCGATAAACACGGTTATTCGATTGGAATTTGTTCTGCTGCCCGTAATCGTGTTCTGCCCATATCGTGCGTGTAGCTAGAGAAACTAAGTTACTGCTAGATTCACAGCCCTAGACATCGGGATAGTCGCAACAGTAGGATTGTAGAATTATGTGCACGCGATTGAATGTAAGAGGAAGCATTCAAGTCCGTTTCTGTAGTACCACCCGGGAAATTTAAACTCAAGGTCAAGAGGTCGATCCAGCCGAATGTAAAGTGTAATTATTCTGCCAAAGTGGGAATTTGATCGGAAATAGTAAAGATTCACACAAACCCTGCGGAAAGAAAGCGGTCCTGCAGGAGAACCATACTGGATAGGCCGATATATGGTTATCGTGAAAAGGAAACATTCCCAAAGGAGAGGTAACCAAGCAACAGAGATTTGCAATATATGAGATGGGTTACGGTGTAAAATTAAACGGTGAGAAAGATGGTATCGCGCCTAAGAAACTAGAAAAATCAGTCGAGGGTTACAGTTGTGAAGTTCAATGACCGTATATCGGTTGAGCCAGTTGTATAATAAACGGGCAACACACTGGACTGTGGCTGCCAAAGTGATGGTCAAAGAAGTGGCCGGATGGAAATATATAGACTCCGAGCGGATTGTTTGCTTTCAGAAGAAAGGAATATAATGCTTCACCGTGAAACTGGGAACTAGAGATAAATCGGCTTTTGGTGCGTAGTTACGACAGTGGCCTATATGTAGCTTGCAGGAGAGATGGACAGTTAGATGACAGGCAAGTATTTACATACCGATGTTCCTTAGCAAAAAGAATGCACTTGGGGAAAAGAGTGCATCAAGGACCGGAATTGTCTGAGATGATCTATCGGAATAGAGCACCGGAAGGGAAACACACAAAACGACCGATGAATAGATTTGCAAAGTTTGGCAGCTGGATATGGGTGGAGTGTAAGATAAATCAAATGGATTCTGTTTGCCAAAGTGATGGTCAAAGAAGTGACCGGATAGAAGCATGTAGACTTTGGGCGGATTGTTTGCTTTCGGGAGAAAAGAATATAATGCTCCAACATGAAGCTGGGAACTGACGACAAATCGATGTGTGGTGATCAACTACAAGATTAGGAAAGACACAACTGGCAAAAATGATGAAGTGATGTATTAGGGACTATCACTGCAGTGGTGGATGCATAACTGGTGTGCATACCATCGAAGGAATTCTGGACGCTCCATTGGCCGTGGCCGTCACGTGTCCTGTGCAAACTGAACTGAACTGAACTAATTTGTGTTCATTGCAGAAGATGGACCACTTGATGGCGACGGAACAAAACTCTGCGGTACAACAGCTTATCAGATGCGCTTATGTGGGGCATCATACCTTGCAAGATGATGATATTGCAATGCAACAGCCTTAAGTGAGCGAACGGAGGAACTGGCAGAAAGGGCAAATAATCACATAATCATCGATTATTGGGAATCTCCAGAGATACATATGCTGTTTGGAATATGTGATACAGAAGTGAATAACAACAATAGACGCTTTAGTTTTCGATTATATCGGTGTAAGTAGCAAAATAGGGTGAGCTTTATCTTGGAGAATGGTTACGTTTACGAGAAAGACCG
Organism: Fasciola hepatica; assembly: GCA_948099385.1. NCBI lineage: Eukaryota > Metazoa > Platyhelminthes > Trematoda > Plagiorchiida > Fasciolidae > Fasciola > Fasciola hepatica. The sequence continues at coordinate 6,956,768 of CANUEZ040000182.1, read as the reverse complement.
GTGAATAATTTGACTTGGAACCGCGGGAAGGCGGACCAAGAATAAAGAGCCAAGAATGTTGATGGGTTCGTAAGTGTGCGACAGTTATGCACTAAAGAAAGCATATTTTGCTGGGCGCAAGACGCGGTGGGTTATGGTGGCGTATTTGGAAGCTAACATGTTGGAGAATCCGTGTTAGCTGGAGGAGACAGTGGCATATTTGCAGCATTTCAAGTACATGATTGGAGTTCTTTATGTTTGTTTTTTTAAATCGGCAACCGGTGCTAGTGGGCGGGCTGATCGTGTGCTGATCGCCCGACCTGAGAACCACTTCTGGAGACAGGAGGTGCGATCCACCAACCTAGTTGCGCCCGCATGTCGTTGCAGACGTCCTGCAAGCCCGATGTGCACCGGCCAAAGCGGCGGATCGGACTGCGCTCCGCACCGGCGGGATTTGCACAGATGATGTTGGCCGAGGTCATATGGCCGCAGAGATGGAATAGTCTGGGAGATTGCAACGGACCCTGGAGGACAGGATCAATGAGTGAGCGACGGGATGACAGGCGGGTATCAGATTTTCAGCCGAAAGTGTGGGCCAGACAGTTCGCCGGTATTATCTCCGGATCATTCCAAAACATCAAAAGAGAGATGCGCGCCGGTTGGCGCCTGGAAACATAAGAATAGAGAGAGGCAGTCTGGGATGCTCCCAACTCAGGATCAGCGGTCAGTGGTGAGAACAAAAATCTGGTAATTTGGACACGGGCTACGTTGGGAAGAATGAGGGCTGCGAGCCATTGTGAGCGAATGAGAATACAAAAATAATGACCAAGGCTAGGAATAAGGATGATGACTTGAAGGTGAGTGATGGTCGCCGGAACTGGATTTATTGTTGAAATGCCATGGCGGAATAAAGGAGGGAAGTGGGGTTAGTTCAGAAAGAATAGTAGTAGTAGTATTATGATGAAGATAGATAAGAGACGTTAGAGTGTTTGAAATTGGGGAGAATCTAACAAGAGCAGTATCAGTGATGTAAGTCATTCTAAGGGGTAGCAATATGCTTGCGATAGAGAAAGCTTATGGGGTAGGTGATGTCAACGTTGCAAAAGATGTTACCCAGATCATGATTTCTTTAACTTTCCAGCAATCTAGGTTACCCTCATAAGCTTGTTCCAACGTGGTGCACGTGTGGGTTAATTGAAGAACTTCGGCGACATCTAAATATTTTTAAACGCAATTTTGAATCGGTCTAGTGTCTTGCAGGCCCAGATGTCTTCAAGCAGTCTGTTCCAAATACGGAAATAAAAGGAGATGAAGAACCTTTCTCTTAGTTTTGTCCTGGTGTATGGGACTTTAGTAGTATGACTTCGGTTACGAAGAGGGCAAAGTGCGTCCCGAGCGAAACATAAGTCAGTGATGGACGTATTTGCTCTAGAATGTGGGAGGTTGGATAGAAGATGAAGACTGAGTTTCATATATAGCCTCAGGGATCCAGGCCTTATTTGTCCGCATCTCTTTTCGCAATTCAAGGGAGATGATGAGCCGAGGAATTGACTAGTGAAAGATCGCTGAACTCTTCCGATGGCGCCAATCAGATTTGCGCATAAGAGTGTACACCAGAGGACAATACTTAAACCGCGGTCTGGCTTGGGATTTAAATATCAGTTTTTGCTCATTCTTGAAATTCTGCTGACGAGGACTATTGTTCTCTTAGTCTTAGCTACCTGAAAGGTGGCTTGTTCTTGAAAAGTGAGCGTGCAGGAATAGTGTAGCCTGAGATCTCTTACTGGCGGATTAGTAGGAATGTACGAGCCGTTTAAGGCGACAAATTCGGGAGGAATTTGACTTTTGTACGTAAGAATGGCACTCTTAGCAGAAGAGAAGCTCAATTTCCAAGTGAAGCACCATATTTTAAAAGCTTTCAGGTCGTCAGCTGTTTCAGGGCAAGTATAAGTCATGGTATGAGGTTCTAAAGACTAGACAATCTTGATATCATCGGCAAATAGGAAAGCGGTGAAATGGCATATTACTTTGAATACATCGGTTATGTACAGAAGTAATAGAAGTGGGCTTAACATACTGCCTTGTATAGCACCAGTTGTGACTGACTGGAATAATTAGAGGTAACGCTCAACGTTTACCGCTTGCGATCTCGTTCAAGGATAGGATGGCAACCAAGAAAAGAGTGAGTCCGTTATGCCTTAAGATTTAATCTCGGTTAGCAGCTGAGCATGAGGCACACGATCAAACGCTTTCGTCATGTCCAGGAAGATAACGATGAATGCCTTTTCAAAGTCAGCTGGCTTTGTTATTAGATTAAAGTAATCGAGTTGAAAGGTCAGACGCGACCTGGACTTTGAGGAGCCGTGTTGGTTTTTAGTTATTAACCCACGGATGAGGTTAAAATGGGCAATCCCATCTTTAACCACTCGTTCCATTAAACTAGATATAATGGGAGTGTGGTTTATGGGGCGGTAATTAGCATGGTCATGTAAGGCACACTTTTATGAAGAGGCATGACAACGGAAGTTTTCGCTTGTATGGGACAAAGCTTTGTGACATTGGAAGGTTAAATAAGCTCAGCAAAATCGTCACAATGTCTGGGTCACCAAGACAAAACAGAGCTGGGGCAATACCATAGGGTCCAGGGCGGGCCAGGGGCTGGGCAGTATTTATCAGCTTTCTGACTCCGTTGACTGAGAATGCCGCAGTTGAAAAGGTATTGGAAGGCAAGGAGGTGAGATCCTGGGTTGGACCACTGCGGTCTGTTATGAGGATAGAAGCGAAGAAATTGTTGGGTGCCTCAGAGATTAACTTCAATGAACAAATAAAAATGTTCTCTGATAGGAGCAAATATGGTATTTTGGTTGTACAACGGGAGTTCCGAGTTTTGATAAGACCAGAGAGGTGGGCTATTTTATTCGACTGGGTAAGAGCTCACAGTTCTTGCTTTTCCAGCTTGTTCTCCCTTTTGCTTAGTAGCTGGCTTGAGAGGTGACTGGGGCAGGGGAAGATAGAGAGGTCGTTAATCCTTTCGTAGGCTAGCAGGATCTTCTCGAATTGACACTGAGTCTTTTGAAGTCGCTAGGTCTTCCTCACACTGAATTCGATTATCTCGGAGGAGGTGATATTTAGGGAGCAGAACAAGTTAGAGTACATCACATCCGACGCCAGCTAAGAATCAGATGTCAAGAAGAATTCGTCCCAGGTCCGATTACGCAGAATGGTGGGTAGAATGTCCCAATTTGCTTATCAGAAAGATTTCCCACATTGGGGACTTCCGTGGTGATGCTGCTGAAAAGAGAACTCACACGTTATGACCTTATGGCCACAACAAATAAAGTGGCCTTTATATTCCGGAGGCCTAAAGATAAGGTCAGGAATATTGTTCCCTCTTGTTGGTGATGTTACTTGTTGCGTCTATCTGCCTGCACGAGTACACGAGATAAAATTGCATAATTTTGGAGGGGAATTCAGGGTTGTCCAACAGCTGACAGGGAGGTTGAGCTCCCTCGCTATGATTTTAGCCGCGTGCAGGATTTCAGCCACGTGGCAGAAAGCATCAGTGATTGCATTTACACCGCCCATGCTATACCCTGGGGGCATAGAACACAACTAATGACGAGCTGCCCCGAAGCAGTGGTATGAAGATCTAGACAGTCCTGGATCTTATCAGGGGCAAGAAGTTGGAGTAAGTGTGTTCCAAGATGGCTCTCACTATGAGCAGGATATCCATTACCACTTCCCTTAGATCCGTCCGTAGCGAATATTTTATAGCCGGGTATAGATGCGTGTAGGAGGATTTCTATCAGTAAGCCCGGTTTTAGTTACGGGGACCACATCCGGGTGAGATTTCAGTGAAAAGGAGTAGATGGATATAAGTTCGCTCACGAAAGAGCGAGCATTGAAAAGTACCATTGCGAAACTATGATTATCATGGCCATGATGTACGTTGAACGCATGACCCCTTAAGTTGGCCCCGGGTTTGGAGAAATTGTAGCCACCGGTGGACGGTAGGATGGAGTGGGAAAAGATGTGGTAAACAAGGAGGCGAAACGTTCAGAGGAAACGGAAAAAACGGCAAAATTGTATGAGGTGGCTCTGAGTCCGAAAGCTCACGACTATTTGGAAATGGGGAGCGGGATGCACCTGGTTGCACGGGCTGTAAGTAGTCAACCGGGACTGAATTTGGATAAGACTGTAGCCTAGAGACCTGAATAGTCTTGCTGAGACTTTCTTTTTCGTTGTTGAAAGAAGTGTTGTTATGTTCCACTCCACCTGGAGCCTGGAGACTGATTGGGTTCGAAGAGCGAGGCCCGGGTCCCTAAGGTGAGATGGCTGATTTTGCCGATAAAGTCGCTCTGTTTATTTCCGAGTTCACCACGGATACCTGTGCAAATGCATCTGGTCCCGTGCCTTACCGAGGTGTGCAAGGAATGGCCAGTTCTGAAGTCGACAGCTGAGGGTGTTTACTGATTTAACTTTAGGTATTGGGCTGTTTTCCCGAACCAGTGTAGGACTTCGGACTCCTGCTAGGGTCGGCGTTCATTTTTTTGAATTGTATGCCGTAGGAGTATTTTGTAGGTTCGACCAGACACCCTTTGAGCTAGTCGAGGGAATCATGTCAATTGGGTTTTTGTATGATAATTTGTTACAAGTCCCGGAGTCAGGGGGACTTTCGTCATTTTTGCGGACTTCTGGGGGCATATTAAGTTGGACCGATTTTTGAGGCCAGTCTACAAGTTTCGAAGCTTGCAATGAGGCTCAGATGAAGTGGAGACTGACAGGCTATCTAGATCAGCAGTGAGTTTGCGACTAATTACAGAAGAGGCCTTTGCATGATGACCGAAGCCTGGTAAGCTGACTATAAGAGAGGGACTACTGTCCCAATGTTTACCAGGGTTATGGTACTTGGCATGGCTCTTGTGAACCTCTCTTTGTGCTGGAGTTTTATCGGGAAGTGTCTTTGCTCGCTTGAATCCTATATTAGCAGCAACAAAGACTGACGGCTGATAACTTCCTCTGCAGCTACTTCAGTATTAAACTGAAAACCGAGCGGACATGTATTTTGCTGTGACCTTTTGTGGAATCTGACAAAGTAGCACCATTGCGAATCCAGGTTGCAGTCTATTAAAAATAAATTATTAGCATTTGAGAGCGGTAACCTATCTGAAATGGTAAATGCTATTGCACTGTTGGCTTCTTTGGTGCGTCTAAGGATTTCAGAGGGGACGGTATCGACGAACTTTTTGGCCGAAATTGGGTTGGCCCGAGTGTGGCATACAGATGGGTCGAGCAGGAACTCTAATGGACTTAACTGACCGACGATTTGGTCAGAAGCGTCCAGCTGAGAGGAGAAAATACTCACGGTTTTGCTTATCTCGGCGGTGGCTTTGATAGCGTCTCCAGGTGCTTTGGAGGTCAGGGGTCTTACAACCGCGAGCTCTAGCTGTGATTTCGGTAGACGGGCGGCAATGGAACACATAGCTAAGATGTTGTGGTGATTGGCAGTTATTTAGGCGCACTATTGCAGGAAGTAAAGTGGTGCAAGTGGAGAGATAATTGAAAGACAATGGGCGAATTAAAGGACTACTTTAAACAGCTGGGTATCAAAAGCATAGGAGAAAAAGTGACCAATTAATTTTGACGGACTGGATAGAAAGGTACTATTCAAGGAAGGTTGTGAACAATGGATAAAGTTCGTTAAAAACCACGAATCTCTAAAAAGATCCACGAAATTGTTCGCGATAATAACTAGCGCCCGCAGGTTGATGTGACGCAGTTATTGCTACTGTCGGATTAGTAAATCAGCTGAAAGAGTAATAAATGCTAGCAATAGCTGAATGCTTGAACTTAAAGCTGAATAGGAAAAAAGGATAAGGCAACCTGATTTTGCGCCACGATGACCTAGACCTGGAAGTGGTTACACGCCCTTAAATACCTTCAAAAATGAAACCAAGACAACACTGTTCCCGAAACCCCATCCAAAAACAACAGCGATTTCTCTTTAGGACCGTGACTGTAAAACACCTGGGAGCAATAGGTAGCCAAATTTGAAACGGATCCCGAAATCAGAACGCCATCATCCATGAAATTATACGACACTCGATTACTAAATGAACAATGACATAAAAGAATGCGAACCTCAGTTTTGTTGTCACAAGGACTCAGAAAACAAGAACCGAAATGCTGCTCGCGAGAAAGGGGCGAGTGATTCACGCAAGTCCAAAATAGGATATGACAGAGTAGCACGTTGGGCGCAAACAGACAAACGATGGTTCATGAAAGCACACAGTGCATAAAAGCGAGGGAATGGTGCATATGAGCGAGTGATGGTAAGGAAACATCAGATGGCAGTGTTTCTGAGGGGAAATTTTCCACAACCGCTCGTTACAGTGGCGACATCTATACTCGTCCATGCTTCTACCATGTTTACTGTTTGAATGAACGCCAATTGCCAAGCGCCGTCGCCATCTGACCGTTGGCTTGCTCACGCTCTCACGCGCGCTCTCAAATGCACACTAGCCACTGTCTCTTTCACTCGCCTCCTCGTTCCCACGGGTCGCGGAAGATACCTTTCTGAAAAGAGCATTCGTACGGTGCCGGGCGTTAACGTAACTTGCGGTAGATCGCAAAACAATTTCACTAAGGAAACTGGCAGCTCGGTGTAGAGAACGAAAACTGGAAATCCTTCCAAATGCTCTGCTTGCCCTATGAATGTCACTATTTGACGTTACTTTGAAAAGCTCGTCCATGAACCACACTTTCGCACGTGTGTTTATTCATGTGAGACATTCGAATTTGGCCTTGAACCGTCTCTGACTGTCGTGTTTGAGCCAAGGAGCTTCAAACCTTTGAGTTTTACTGTGAAGTCTATTTGGCCGCATACTCGAGGTTTGTACATATTTGTACCTTTTGCGAATTTCAATTAAGTACCGTAGAAACTACGGATCAATCTTGTTCTGGCTTTTGAATTCATTTAAACTGGCTACAAGTAGATCGATTTGCGAGAATTGGCTTACACTTAGGTCTAAACAACTTACGACTGGCAAGCCCGAAGTGATCTTCAGATCATGTGATTTTCCTTGTTTCCCACCTTTCAGGTTCCCGTGTGTTTCGTTGTTTCCACTTCGTCGACGTTCTTGTTTAGTTTCCCAAATTGCTTTTTCAGTCTTATATATTTGGAGCCCCGTTCATCGTGATTATCTGTTTTAGATTTCGACCCCACGTTGGTCGCCGATTTTTTACCGTCTTCATTTCATAAAGTAAGAGCTGTGTCCGCCGGGCGGAAACCTTGCCCAGACACGACCTTCGGAGCCAACATACTGCACATAACGGCTTTCGCCCCTGCTGATCCAGAACCCTGGTTCGCGCCGGTTGAACTGGAACCCAAAACCTACCGTAAAACCATCGACCCCATCATCTTTTTGTGAAAAGGAGGCGGCCTCCCGCCGATGGTCACAATACAAGTGGGGAATAAAGATCTCCTCTCGAGGCTACGAGGCTCTGAACGAGGCCTTCATTGTCGGCATGATCCCAAAGCAGGACCAACGCATGCACAAACTTCAAAGCATTGAGCTTAGAAGCAGGAAGACGTCCGAATTGCTGCAAGAGATGCAGTGCTTGAGAGGACCGACACTAGGCGAGGACCAGCTCCTTGGGAAACTTCGGCTGAAGCTTTCGCCGCACAAAATTCCAGTGTTACTGTGTGCCGCGCATAAATACTCACTAGAGGGAAATGCAGCGGTAGCCGATGACGTTATGCCACGATTCAACCCAGCTGTCGCTGGAGTAACCAGGTCCTCCGTCACAGCGGCGCTCGCCTTGCGAACATCTGGCGATCTTTCTTCAGCTTTGTCTGGAATTGACGCAAGCCTGCAGCTCCTACCAGTGAGAAGAAGTGGGTCACAGGAGCGGCACGGCGCCTGCTTACTTAAGCTCCATAGTTCGTCACTGTAACCGCGTTTCGGCCCTTCAGAAGAAGGGTATTGTAGGTACCACAATGGCTTTATTGAGGGGGGCACACGATGCGAACCGGAGTGTACTTTCCCCGGTGCCCACCAGAGAATCCAAACCACCGGTCCGCGGTGGTGACCTACGGAGCAGTGTAACGGGCCAAAGATGTCCTTTTCAACATAAGGGATACCATTACAACTAGTCTACTCCTTACTGACTGCCTTGTTGAAGTGAGTGTCTTCCCCCGAACGAAATGCGACAGTAGCTCACAGTAGGCCCAAACACTACGTGTTGTCAATGGCACCGCCACTCCATAGTTTGCCAGCAGTTGACCATCTTGAACTTAGGTTTAAAGAGTACCGTAAGTTGGGTATTCATCCTCACCAGCACCCCGCATCCCATCCCAGGCATTGACTTTCCGCAAAAATTTGACTGATTGGTTGATGCGCTGATTCGTATGGTGGTGGACCATCAGACCTCTCCCGTTGTGGCTGGTTGTAATCCGCGAGTGGATCTCATCAAGCCTGTGCACTTTCAACCACCGGCAGGCCAACTTAAGGTGAACTCAGCACCGCCCAACGGCCATGTTCCGGCAGTTCGGACACCCCTGGGAGTGGCAACCACTGTCACTCACCACATAAATGCTAAGAGGTCCTCAGAGTTCAGTTGGCAACTTTGGTTCGCGCCAGACAAGCTCAGTGTTCCGCAGGCCGAATCAGAACGCATTCCTCAGCTCGGTAAAACACGCATTTCTAGTCGCCTCTGGGCCACCCCTCTTCATATGGTTCCTAAATCTAGAGGCAAGTGGCTGCTCCGTGGTGATTACGGAGTATATACCAAAGTCGCTGTCCCTGGCAGGCACCCGTCTTCCAAAATGTATGGCCCCACTTCGCTCTTATCAGAACGCTCCGTCTTCAGCCGCATCGAGTTGGTTCTTGTGTGCAACCAGATGCCGGTAGCGGTGGCCAGTACTCCTAAAGCAGCTTTCGCTACGCCTTCTGGGCTGCTTCAATTTCTATGCATGAGCTTCGGACTCAGCAACTCAGCCCAATCTTTTCAGCTGTTCATGCACGAGGCAAACCGTGGTTTGAAGAATGTCTACTTACAACTGGATGGTATTTTGATGGCTGGTTATTCGGAGCAAGATCACGCTGAGGAGTTACGGGCACTTTTTGAATGCCTTGGCCAGCACGGGGTGACGATCAATATCGCGAAGTGCTAATAAGACCAAACTGATATCACTTTCGTAGGAAACTATTTCATCTTCGGGCAACCGCCTTCAGTCAGACAAAGATTCCCCAATTCACGACCATCCCGAAAGGCCGATCCTACCTCCAGTTGCGTCAGTTTGCATATCTGGTGAGTTTCTACCGCCGGATCATTCCCCACTGTGCGGAAACGATGCAACCCACCACCGACCTGTCACGGGGGGAGGGCAGAAGGGAGTTCCTGTTTTCCGACACGGCACAAGCTACATTTACCCCAGTCAAGTAGGCCGTAGCCTACAAGGCACTTCTTGTTCACCCAACTTTTTGGCCCCTACTTCGACTGTGACTGGCGCCCCGGACACAACAGTTGCAGCAGCACTGCAGCAGTTTGTAGACGACTCTTAGTAACTTCTGTCCTTCTTTTCTAAGCGCCTACAACCTCCGAATTTAGGTGAGGCACATTTGGTAGGAAGTTGTTGGCCATTTACTTGTGCCTCTGTCATTTTGGACAAGCACTGAGAAGCATTTCTTCCACTGTGTTTGCAGATCACAGGCCTCTGGTTCACGCACTAAGGTCACCTTCCGATCGACACTCACCATGCGAGGTTTGCCACCCGACTTAGTCTCACAGTTTACAGTGGACTCATCATATATCCCGGGGGTACTCAATCCCGTCGCTGAGGTCTTATCACGTATATATCAAATGAGTCCGTCAACACCCCCTAAAGTCGTCGTAGGCGCAACGAAGTATGACCAAACCATGGGCTCTGACATCGGACAACCGAGACTAAAAGGTTCTTCGAGAGTGACCAAAGTAACGATCTCAACCTTACAGAATACCATTGTTCGCGATGTGTAACAGGCTCACCCTAGGTCGGCGGTACCTGCTGCCTGCCGTCGTCCTACTTTCCTGACACTCCATAATCTTGCCAGTCCAGGCGTGACTGCTTCCGTGAAACTGGTAACCAAGCATTTTTCTTGGTGCAACTCTAAACGGGATGTTCGTCTGCGGGTCCGTGCTTTTATGCGGTGTCAACTTGTTAATATCCATGGGCACACTAGGAGGAAATGAGTCAGTTTGCTCCAGCCCGGAACACTCGTATCCTGTACACGTCCACTTAGCAGGACTGCTGCCACCTCCAACTAGGTACGCCCACACAATCACGTGTGTGAATATTTTTACTAGCCGGCAGCAGGCCATTCCTATATCTCGTCCCACGTCTGAAGAGGCCGAGGAAGCTCATAAGACTGGTAGGGTTGGTCCTTCTGGTTGCCCGGCTATAGTGACAAACGACCGTGATCCATATTTTGACAGCGCTCTTAGCAGTTTACTTGCCACTCTCAGTCGCCAACACATTAGGACGACAGCCTACCGCCCCCAGTCCAGTGGTGTAGCTGAGCTTTTCCGCTGCGGAATGGAATTATATCAATAGCACCCTTAAGTCTGCGCAGTACCTTTAAGGATGATTTGCAAACATCAGCCGTGATATTACGTGTCTGACCGATTCGCCTACCCGCAGAGTTGGTAGCTCCGTCACCAATCACGGCTTTCGACTATGGCAACTATGGCCAGGTCCTTACGCATTACATGCGGGTGATCAGAGCCAGCCTAGTGAGAACCCGGAAACTCGTCCATCAGAATCTCTGGTGGAACCTGCAAAGCCAAGCAGCCGTCATGGCAGCAAACTACGAAATCCCGTCCGCTTTTACAACGGACTGCTGGCACTAAGTTGGGAAATCCGCCTTAGACTTACCGGTCATCAGGTTTTGAAATTAATGTCAGTAGTTATGATTTCGTCTCTCAGTGGTCTCCTATCGACTACAGAGGCACGGGGCATCTCTTGTGCATTATTAACACGGTCCAGCGTCCACTGGCGCCCCCTGGCGCTTTTTCCTTCCGACTTGCCTTGTCCTACCCCAGACAGATTTACAGTCACAATGGCCTCATCCGTAGCGTCGCTGACTCTCGTGCACGTTTAAGGAGCAAACCACTCACTGGGCAGCTGGACGATCGGTCATTGTGGCAATGAATGACAACAACCGGAAGCCTTTTTGATAGTCCTGACGCAGCACTTTCAAGCTCGCGAGCATGAGACCCGTGGGTGCTGAAACATCTTTGGACCAATGGGCCTGGGATGCTGAAGCCTTGGGCGCGTAGAACCTTCACCACCAGTCCTTCGACGCCACCAGAAATATAACGGGTAAGACACGAATAGGTCCTGGACTACCAATACTTCCGGCTTTCCGCCACCACCGAAGCTCAACTCCACCGGACTTCCAGGAAGAGACCCCTGCATCGACAGTCACATTCGGTCATGCTTCTATCATGTTTACTGTTTGAATGAATGCCAATTGCCAAGCGCCGTCGCCATCTGACCGTTGGCTTGCTCACGCTCTCACGCGCGCTCTCAAATGCACACTAGCCACTGTCTCTTTCACTCGCCTCCTCGTTCCCACGGGTCGCGGAAGATACCTTTCTGAAAAGAGCATTCGTACGGTGCCGGGCGTTAACGTAACTTGCGGTAGATCGCAAAACAATTTCACTAAGGAAACTGGCAGCTCGGTGTAGAGAACGAAAACTGGAAATCCTTCCAAATGCTCTGCTTGCCCTATGAATGTCACTATTTGACGTTACTTTGAAAAGCTCGTCCATGAACCACACTTTCGCACGTGTGTTTATTCATGTGAGACATTCGAATTTGGCCTTGAACCGTCTCTGACTGTCGTGTTTGAGCCAAGGAGCTTCAAACCTTTGAGTTTTACTGTGAAGTCTATTTGGCCGCATACTCGAGGTTTGTACATATTTGTACCTTTTGCGAATTTCAATTAAGTACCGTAGAAACTACGGATCAATCTTGTTCTGGCTTTTGAATTCATTTAAACTGGCTACAAGTAGATCGATTTGCGAGAATTGGCTTACACTTAGGTCTAAACAACTTACGACTGGCAAGCCCGAAGTGATCTTCAGATCATGTGATTTTCCTTGTTTCCCACCTTTCAGGTTCCCGTGTGTTTCGTTGTTTCCACTTCGTCGACGTTCTTGTTTAGTTTCCCAAATTGCTTTTTCAGTCTTATATATTTGGAGCCCCGTTCATCGTGATTATCTGTTTTAGATTTCGACCCCACGTTGGTCGCCGATTTTTTACCGTCTTCATTTCATAAAGTGGATCGAATAACACTTTTAATAAGGAAACTGCGAAGTAACGTTTAACGGCCCTACAGGATAGTGTCTATTAGCGTAAAATATTGTACAAAACGCTGAGCTTTCATGCCCAAGTTTTCCGACGGGACTTCGTTTTCTTCGCCCCCGATCGTCCGCTGCGGGGTAAAAAACGATCGTCATTTGAAATGCTTATACCTTTTATGGCTGATCACCCCTCTCGATATTCCTCGCCGTATCATGCAGCCGTTGTCTCACGGTAATTCCCATACCATCTTCATCACAGCGAGGCACGTGTAACGAACGTTTGAGCAATGCGTAGCCAAATTCGCAACGGATACCGAAATCAAAAGACGATTGTCCGCGATATTCTGCGCATTGCTCAAACGTTCGTTACAATACTCAATAATACAATCCCAAGGACACAACAACTAGAAACCGAATAGCAGCGTGTGAGCAAACAGCACGTGCGTCACGCAGGTCCTGAACAAGGATGTCCCAAAGTAGCGCACTGGGTGCGAACAAACAACAATTGGTTCATAAAAACAACTGGTTCGTAAAGACAAGTCAACAGTGTAGGCAAATGAGTGATGTTAGGAAAAACACTGAATCGCGAGGAAAAAAGGGGGATTTCCCACGACCGACTGTTACACCGCCCACCAAAATCCTCCTGGATCATTAGCAGAGTCAAAGGTTCGGTATAAAGGTACTGATTCTTTTCTACCTACCTAGGCCCTGCTGTCAGTGCGCGCGCCTAATGCTCGTCGTCAACGTTCTACTACTGGTCGCACCTAACCCACTGGCTACATAGACGTGAGGCTAGTCTACATCTTCCACAAGACCAAATGACCGATGGCGGGCGTGAAGTGGCCACATAAATGCTGTCCTTGTAAATGGCCGTCCTGTCCTGTATGTATGTGCCTGAGTGAGTGTGAGTGCGTGTGTGTGTGTGCCGGGGTGTACAATGGAACCACAGGTATGACTACACATCAAAGGAGGACTTTCTGCAATGTCAACAAAAAACTGTGTCAAGAAAAAACGATTAAAATGTAGCATGTGTGTGTGACCTAAGCTCCGCTACTTCTACATATGCAAGGGGCATTCTGTAACGTCAACAAAAGGCAAACAACGAACACTGTCACATGTCTGATGGGTTTGCGGGGTGTAGAGAGCGTCGTGCATGTGTGTATGTGTCGGGATGTACAATCGCAATCATCCCCACATATCGGAAAGAACCTTCTGTAATGTCAACGAAAAGACCGCGAGCACTGTAACGTGTTTGACGGAGACCGTGTGGTATATATGGTGTTGTTTTATCCACCTCGATGACTAGTGTGAAAAGGTCTACTGGGCCTTGGGGTTATCAGCTCCTCCGCCTTCGCTCTCAAGTAAGTTAATACTGCGTATGTCACGAATGAGCACTCCGTTAGCTGTCTTCACCTTCACCGTTCTTATCATTTCGTCAGTGCTTTTGATGGTTTCCGTAACTACTCCCAAAGACAAAGTGCTGAAATGTGCGTGTTTGTCTGCGATCATAACCACATCCCCAACCTTCAATGGTCTTGTTTTCACCAGCCACTTCTGTCGAGTCTGCGGAGCCGGAAGGTACTCCCGCAGCCAGAGACTCCAGAAGACCTTGGCAAGATAGTTCGCTTGCTTCCATCCGTGGAGGTAGCTCCCACGAAGGTTTACCGGCTCTTGAAAACCCTCGTTCGACCTTAACGTCAATAAGTCGTTCAGGGTGAGCGCCAGTTTGGTGGGGTCGCCGTTCATTACTGGGACCAGGGGGCGGTTGTTCAGAATTCTCTCTACCTCAGTCATCACGGTGTTCAGCGTCTCGTCGTCGGGCGGCTGCTGTTCCATGATTGACAGCAATATCCGTCTGGCGGATCGGATCATGCAATCTCATTCGCCTCCGCGGTGGCTGGCCTGTGGGGGGTTGAAATGCCATCGTATGCCGTAGGCCAGGGTTCGATTACGCAGTTCGTCCCCGTTCGTGTTTTTGTGCCAACGCTGCAATTCCCGGTGAGCGCCCACAAAGTTCGACCCATTATCTGAGTATATATCGGCCGGTACGCCTCTCCGGTTGATGAATCTCTGCAAGACCCGTAGGAAAGAATCCGTCGTCATCGAATGTGCGACTTCTAGGTGTACCGCACGTGACCTCATGCACGTCATGATACATCCGTATCGCTTTTCTAATCTTTTCCCACACTTGATCCACACGGGCCCGAAATAGTCCAACCCAGTGTCACTGAACGGCCACCAGCCCGTAGTCACCCTGCATTCTGGTAGTGGGGCCATGAATTGTTTGCCTGCTGTGGCATTGCGTCTCCTGCATTGCACACACCGTCGGATTACGCGTTTTACAGTCTCTCGTCCCCTCAACAACCAAAGACGCTTTCGGATGACTCTCATCATGTGACTTTCCTCGGCATGTCCCTCCACGGCGTGGACGTGTTGAATCATTAGCTCTACTACGGGTTGTCTCGCAGGCAGCAGTATAGGATACTTTGTGTTGAAGCTCAGGTGGGCGCTGGTCAGCCTACCGTCCACCCGCAGCAGTCCATCAATGAGTTTGGGGTTTGAACTCTTCAGCCCGCCTCTTGGAGATGGTATGTCTTTATTGATCGGTCCCAATTCTTCCGCCCTCTTGAGTTCCCGGGCAAAAGCTTCGCGTTGTATCATTCGGAAAATATCGTATTCTGCAGCTTTTAACTCATCGGGACCTATCGGGCCGACCCGTATCCGACCTGAGGGTCGTAGCCCTTTCATGACTAGTAAATTTCTCTTGAACCTGGTTAACCAAACTAGCAAACGAAGCGTCTTCATCTAGGAAGAAAACCTGACATATCGCGATAGAATGGATGTCGCCTCGACGACGTTGGCCGCTATCACTACGACTTTGATCTCCAGTTCTACTTCCGAAGGGGTTTTTAATTCGAACACGGGCCAGTCCTGTTTTAGCAATTGCAGGAAGTTTGGCCCTCTCGTTCACGTGTCTAGTTGCCTGAAGTTGGTCGCACCTCGGGAGCACAGGTCGGCCGGATTATCGCCAGACCTGACATAATTTCACTGGTTCGTGGTGGATTCATCGCGGATAATCGTGGGCCGGTTAGCAACGAAAGTACGAAACCGGCTCCGGACGTTGTTGATATAGTAAAGTACTATCGTTGAATCCATTCAGAAGCTCACCGACCAAATGTAGAGATCGAAACATCTCTTCACAGCTTGCACCACCCTGACTGCCAACACGGCTGCTCTGAGTTCAAGGCTGGGGATCGAGACCGACTTCAGTGGAGCGACGCGGGCTTTGGCGAACAGGATCCTCGTAGTATATTGTCCATCTCCTGCGCACCATCGTCCGTACACCACAGCTCCTTAACCGACTTCGGATGCATCGGAAAAGGCATGTAGTTCTCCAGTCCGCGTCGCATGGCCAGGAGTCAAACATCGTGGGATCTACATGTTCCATAGTTTCTTCAAGGTGTTCAGGAATTCTTCCCAGTCCAGTCGGTCTTCTCGGTCCAGTGACTGGTCCCAATCAACTTTCTTACGGCACAGCCGTTGCAGCAAGATCTTTCCGGGTAGCAGCCATGGTGAGACGAAACCGAGCGAATCGAACAAGCTTTAGACAGCAGATAGTATGTCACGACGGGTTATTGGCAGCTCGGGAACGTTTAGCTCGAAAACAAAGTCGTCCGTTTACGCGTCCCATTGTATTCCTGAGGTGCGCTCGATAGGAAGTGGAGAGCTGTCCAAACCTCTTACCCTTTCGGCCTTCTCGTGATACGGGATGACCTTCAGCACTTCTGAAGCGTTCGACATCCATTTAGTTAGATGGAAGCCGCCCTCTTCCAGCAATCTCGTCAGACCCCTGAACTGCTCTAGAGCTGATTCCACATCATCGAATGACCCAAGGTAGTCGTCGACGTAGAAGTTCCTGCTGACGCTTTCTACCACCGTCCGATGTACTAGATCGCCATGTTTGTTCGCTGATTCTCGGAGGGCGTAGTTGGCACAAAATGGTGACGATATGGCTCCGAAGGAGTGGATGGTCATCCTATAATTCACCACTGCGTTGTCCCAGTCGTTCTCTTCCCACCACAGGAAACGCAACGCATCTCGTTTTCCTACCGGTATTTTCACCTGGTAAAGCATTTCCCTGATGTCGGCGGACAAGACCAATCTATCCACTCTGAAACGGCACAAAACATCGATCAGTGGTGTGGTCCAGTCAGGCTCTTATAGTAGGCAATCGTTTGGCGACTTGCCCTGGAACTTGGCCGCACAGTCGAAAACCACCCGCAGTTTATTGGGTTTCTTGGGGTTGATAACCGGATGGTGAGGCAGATACCAGATACCCCTTTTGCTGTCGGTGTTAACAGGCACCTTTTCAACGTAACCGACGGTCTCGTTTCGCTTCAATAAATCCGCGTATCGTTCCCACAGATTCTGGTCTCGAATGAAGCGTTCTTTTAGTCGTAGTAATCGTTGGAGAACATAATTTCTGTTATCAGTCCACGGGTCGACCGATGTGCGCCATGGGAGGGGAACCTCGAACTGTTTTTTGAGGCCTCTAGTGCCTTGCCGCACCGTTTGTAGAGCGAAGTGATCCTCTTGAGACAACGTTGGTCTTTCGTCTCCAATGTCATGAAACTCTTCTTCATACAGGTGATACTCTATGCGGTCCGTTTCGGCGGATAAGTAATTCACGGAACCACGTCCCACTACTGGACCATATAACATCCATCCCAGAGCTGTGCGTACGGCATAAGGTGCCTGGCGGTCGCCCACTCTCTGGTCAAGCACCCAATGCGCCTCTGGCACGTCGCAGCCGATGAGGAGATCCACTTCATCATCTTCACAGTCCACAGCGGTGACATCCTGCAGGTGGGGCCACTTAGTCAAGATTGCGTTCACCGACCTTGGTGCTCGCATGAGGAGACCAGCTAATGTGAATGCCTCCGTTGGTTCAATTTCCTCGTTAATGTCTAGAGAGGTAAGTTGCAACCTCAACCGGCCTGCAGTCATTACTTGTGTTCCGCCCACCGTGCTCACTGCTTACGACGTCGCACCTTTAGCGAGTCGGTGTTTGTCGGCAAACCGCTCTTTCACTAGAGTAGTGTCGGATCCACTATCGACGAAAGCCAAAGCTTTGACCACCCCAGTCGGGGTCACTACTCCCACGGCCACTACGCCTAAACGTACCGGTTTACTGGCAGATCGTGACGTTGAACAAATAACGCTGGGTTTGGTACTCCTCTCGGGTAAGGTTACTCTCGCCTGATGCAGCAGCCGATGGTGTCTGCCTGTTCAGCCCTCGTAACCACATCGGTTCCTTGTCCTACAAGCTGCCGCCCGGTGCGTGGTGTTGAGACAGATAAAACATGCTCCTGCCATCCTCGCCATTCCCCACCGTTCGTCTATTGTGGCGTTGCCGAACTTGGGGCATTCTGGTAGGCCATGGCTAGTACCACAGGATCTGCAATTGGGTTGCGCCGTAGCATTTCGTGAAATGACCCGTGTATTGGTCCAAGGCTGGTACTTTGGATGTTCTCGTACAGGGGTTTGGACTTGGCTAGTACTAGGCTTGTTTGCTCGGTTGCTGTCCCGGATGAGTCGGCCGAATCTGCTGTCAGCTATCTTCGTTTGCCTGTCCAAGTATTCGGTCAGGTCTTCGAAGTTGGCTTCTCTGTCGCTTCGGCTTATCCGTTCTGCTTCTTCCGCCCACCGACCCTGTAGTTAGGGAGAGAGGTGACGGACTATGCCTTCCAAAGTGTGCATGGCGTCTAGGTCAGCCCTGTAACCTAAATGATCGAGGGCTATTGAACAGTTTTGCATCTTAACCACCAGGTCGGCCATTGTGTAGACGTCGCCCTTGGTTCTCTTTGCCTCTACCATCACGCCCTCTATTAGGTTACGGGCTGCTTTGAAAGGTTGGCCAAACAAGTCCCTTAGAATCTTCCTTGCTCTTGTGTAGCCTTGTTCCGGGTCGGACATGATACACCCGTCGATAGCTTCTCTTGCTGGGCCCCAGCAGTAGTGAGTAAGGTAGAGAAGCCTTTTCCCAGGGTCGGTTACCTTATTTCCAACGAACGTCTCGAACTGCTTGACAAACTTGCAGTATTGCTCAGCTCGCCCGTCGAAAACCGTTAGTTCCACTCTAGGCAAATCGATCGATGGTGGTTTGTAGTCGGCGACCGCCGTGGGGTTCCCTACCTTATTGTACCCTAATCTATCGGAAGTGTCGAAGTCGCTGGTCTCGTGCCCTCGCTCTTTCTGGGTACACTTCTTCTCTGCTTCCTGCGCCTGTAGTCTAGCCGATAGTAACTGTTGTTCTAGGTCTAGTATTCTCAGCCTATATAAATCAACATCCTTACGCGTATAGTTTTTATTAGGCTATCTAGGATAATACCTAAAACTATAGCTCTAAGGCCTGTTGTCCGACCCAGAAAAAATCAAGCACTTTTTTCTGAACACTATTCCCTGGGACCACCCGGTGGTATAATATACATACAAAAGTGATCATAGGGTAGGAGCTAAGCGAAATATCAGTCTCAGTCAAACAACACTAGCAGACTCCAAGATACCACTCAGAGAATCACCTTCGTAAAGAGACTATAGCAGTCTTGACTTGCGTAATACATCCGGAAACTTTCAAACAGCAACATCCGCAGAAACTGCTTGCAATTTTTAGCTGAACAACTGATCCATAACTAGCTCCGCCGATATTGACCTCCTGTGGCGAGCACTCTCCCCTAAGGCTTAAATACTTTGGCAATACTCTGCACTTAATCCCTTGCTTCCGTATAGCTCTCTAACCCCTGCTTATTGCCACATCTTGTCCGACTGGCCATCCACCTCTTTACCACCATAGGTATGCCTACATCTCCTCCCAGCCGACCCAAAATCACGGTCAGCACTCGCCGTCGCAAGACCACTAAATTCCAAAACTCACCGGACAACTGCTCAGTCTCTCTGGTAGATATACTTGGAAATGCCAATAGACAATCTAAGGAAATGACCAAAACTCTGAGCAGTCTTTCCTCCCGACTCGACTCCGCTGATCTGATTATCGGTCAACTGATGCCTATAGCGTTCTTGCTTGATCCAGCCGCACACCATACCCCAACCAATCTACTACTGGCCACGAAATTTGTGGACACAATTGCCTCGGAGATCTTCAGAAGGATAAAAAATGCAAACAATGCGATTGTGTTTAGATTCCAGACCGAATACCTCTCTCAGCTGCTAAAAATATGATCTTAAGCGCTTGCAACCTTGGCTCACAACCGTGCCACTGTGTTAGACTCCGCAAAACTTCCCTGCGCACCACCTGTCCACTGCTTTTCCAGTTTACAAACGAAGTTGTCGCCAAGACCTTTATCAGCCGGCAATCGTTAGTCGTAGCCAAAACCGGCTTCAAGTGCGCCAAGGTACTTCCGGACAAGACCCCACTCCAAATGGAGGTGCACAAGAGTCACGCCCAGAACAGTAACCCCGGTGTTGGTGAAACTAACAATCCACCCCGAAACTCTGGTGCACCTATCACTGGCCATCACCCGATGTTGCCATCTATTGCAGATCACAATGCAACCGTAGATTTAGACAGTACGCCAATTTTCTCACCCAATGAGCCACCTGGCAAACGCCCCAATGTTCAGAATAGCCCAAGCAAATCTATAGACTGGAACAAGCGCCCCAGCATTCACAAAACTGATGAAGGTTCTTCCGACTCATCCACCCGCGAGCTCATGTTCTCCACAAGTCTAGATGACCCCATTCCTTCTACTAGCTCCATGTCGGGTTATGCAACCGTACCTAAAAATCACCGCACCATCAACCCACCTCCTTCTACACCCATGCATCCCGTTACTTCTGGCATTTTTGATAACCTAACCAGGCCCCTAAGCCTACCCGCTGCACTCACCCATTCGCCACCAGAATGTATCTGGTTACCACCTAGGCCACCACCGCTGGTTAGCCCGTCAGTGCAGACAGACCCTCAGAATCTAACACTTCGTCGCCAAAAGAACAAGACCCATCAACATAATGCACATGCAAACCATAAGAAAAAAGCTCAGTCGAGCGACATTTTACCAGCCTCTTGTGTGGCTGTGAATCATACTCTTCCATCTCGGCTAACTGCCTTTTCATTTCCACCCTACTTTTACCCACCTTATCCCCCCCCCAATCACCGCTCCATTACATTACTATCCGCCACACCAACTGCTCTATACCTCTACTGCCACCCAGTCACTCCCTGGGAACCATGTCCGTGCCTCACCTAGCTTCTCACTCTCACAGGACCCATCCACGTCTCTTAGCCTAGCACTGCCATTCATCCGTGGCTGCTTTTTTCCTGCCGGCCCCCTCCGAGAATATTCCCCGCATTCAAACTACTCTCCTAAACAGCACCTCCCCATCCCTCTTTCCTTACACTATCCCCACCAGGTTATAACTCATCAAATCCGTGGAACAACTGAGGTCCTCCCCCTATCCTTGCCCTATTCTCCACTGGAATTACCACCTTCATCACCACTACCGAACCCCCCACCATATCCACCACCATCGAGGCTTGCATCGTCTCTTTCCGTCATACTCGTAAATGCCCGTTCATTACTGAACAAAACTGAAGCCATCCGCAGCATCGCTCAGCCCTCCAACTTTGACATTATCATTGTAACTGAAACTTGGCTAACGGATTCCGTCCCGTCAGATCGAGTCTTTCTAGTGGGTTACCAGATGTTCCGAAGGAATAGGCCTCGTCGTGGAGGAGGCTGTCTAATTTATGTCAAAAACACTCTTCAGGCCATTCCACTCTCACACACAACTCTCGACGCCGTTCAGGATTCTCTGTGGTTAACCATTCCCTTACCTAACTCCTATCTTCATATTGGTTGCATCTATCGGCCACCTGGTTCCAACGCTATGGACCTTAGCAAGATTATTGACGCGTTCAACTACCCTTCATTGCTGCCCTGTTCCTCCAAACTCATCGCGGGGGACTTCAATGCACCGAGCATCTGTTGGAATACTCTATCTGCCCCAAACAACTTATTAGATTCCATGTCATGCATCCGCGTAGGGCGCTGGATTCAACATGTAACAGTCCCAACTAGAGGTAACAACATCCTTGATTTGTTGTTCACGATTGGTTTATCTGATGTTTCAGCTAGTACGCTCGACCTCTTTCCAGGAAGTGACCACAGAATGGTGTCCTGCCTCTTCGCGGTTCCGCAAGCTTTCGATAAATCCCACCCACCCAATCGTTTCTCTTCAGCAGTCAACTAGGACAATCTTATCTGCACGCTACGTTCGTTAGACTGGGACGACTTCTTCCTGCAAAGCGACCCCCAGCTGGCTGCTGATCTACTATATTCTAACCTATCAAACTTGCTGTCCAAAATCACTACAACTCGTATCATATCAAACCGAGTCCGTAGTCCAGTTCTGAGCCGAATGCAAAACAAATATCTGAAGCTCCAGAAGGTGTATCACAACAGTAGTGACTTATCGTCATTCTTGCAGCTCCAACGTCTCTCGTTAGCAATCATAATAAAGTCTGACAATATGCTAAAAAAACAAGAAGTATCGGCCTTGCAGTGCCATGATACTTCCTCAAAGTTGGCACGCCTAATGAAGAACAGAAATCAGAGCAAACCGGCAGGTATCCCCTCTCCCATTTTGGAAAATAACGATCACATTACCTCACCTGTAGCTATAGCCCAGGCTCTTAATTCCTACTTTGCTGCATCCATGACTACGGACCCCCTTACTCTACCCCCATGCATAGACCCTATCACCGAGAACTTACTGTCTGATTAAGAATTTACTCTAAAAGAGGTGACCAACCAGCTTATTCGTGTCCGGAAGTCCTCACACCTTGGCCATGATGGTGTTCCACCGACACTTCTACGCCTTGGAGGAACTGATATCGCAGCCCTACTATTGAAGGTCTACAATCTATCCATCAAGTATGACATATTTCCTTCACAATGGAAGACTGCGGTCATCATCCCAATCCATAAGAAAGGACCAATACATGACCCCTCCAATTACCGCCCTATCAACCACACTCCAGTTGCT
The DNA here is from genome assembly GCA_948099385.1 of Fasciola hepatica. Classification (NCBI taxonomy): domain Eukaryota; kingdom Metazoa; phylum Platyhelminthes; class Trematoda; order Plagiorchiida; family Fasciolidae; genus Fasciola; species Fasciola hepatica. The sequence goes on along the minus strand of CANUEZ040000182.1, from coordinate 6,934,376 downwards.
TCTAGGTTGATGGAACGCCTCGTCAAACAGCGGATGTCCGACTTCCTATTGCCCCATAACATCATCCATAGTGGGCAGCATGGCTTCTTGAAGTCACGTTCATGCATCACTTGCCAATACGACTTTTTTAACCTCATAACGGCGGCCGCCGACAACAGTCAATCCATCATCATTACATACCTTGATATGACAAAAGCGTTCGACCGCGTCCCTCACGCTTTATTACTAACCAAACTCAAAGCTCACGGCTTTTCCGGTTCGCTTTTAACGTGGTTAATATCATACCTATCGAATCGCTCACAAGTGGTTTCCATTGATGGGTGTTTCTCACAGCCTGCTCCAGTCACTAGTGGAGTTATACCAGGCAGTGTACCCGGTCCTTTACTTTTTCTCATCTACATAAATGATATATTTCCCATCTTGCACCATGGCACCCCATTCCTCTTCGCTGATGACGTTAAGATTGTCTATGAGTTTCCTCGTCAGAACCTCAATATTATGCTAGATGAAATTTCTAGTGACCTAAAGCGACTCGGGGATTGGCGCAATTCATGGAGTATGGACTTCTCGGCCTCAAAGAGCTGCTACACAACATTCAGATGTCAAGTGGCCTCCGGAACCCTGCTTATCCACGACCTACCCATCTCGTACAGCCCTTTAGTTCGAGACCTTGGTCTTCATTATTCTTGCAGTTTTAGGTTTTCTGAGTATGTTCCACTCCAGATTGCAAAGACGAGAAGAACCACTGGTCTCATCTCCAGAACCTTTCGGCTAAATGATTGCAAACTGCTCACTTACGAGTCTCACGCCAGGCCTCTCCTTGAATACTGTCCTATTATCTTCACCAACATGGCGAAATCCGACCGCATTTCTCTGGAGTCCGTGCAACGTCAGTTCACCAAACAATTAGTCGGATTTTTCTCCAGTTTGTGGTACAAGGATCGATGCATCCTACTCAGTCTTGACCCTCTATGGCTGCGTCGCATGAAGCTCAATTTATGCTTCCTGTTTAAGCTGTACCACCGTACGGCCTTTTCGTGTACTGAACCCATTCGCCTCACTCCCTCCACGAATTATGCCCTACGCCATCGGTCATTGCAGTTCTCTATTCCTAGATCAAAATTAGCGTTAAGAACTAACTTTTTCCTTATAAAATACTCAAAGTTATGGAATAAACTCCCACTAAACATCCGCGAGAGTCTCTCAATTTCCCAGTTCAGAGGCTCGCTGAATCACTTCTTGACTGTTGCCAATGTGATCCTTCTTACCGGCCAGACCGTCACCGAAGAGGTGGCCTACGAAAACGGGTTTGATTACTAGGATTATTGCACCAGAACGTTCATTTCTCGCCCGATGACAAAAGCCAGTGCAACATACGTCCACGTTCCTTTGCATGATAACAATATTCTATAGTGCATCACCGCTGATGCCCTAGTGATTCTTTCTGCATTCTTCCTCAATTGCTCTTCAGAACTTCCAATTGCGTGCAAACAATTAATCTTTTGAAATGCAGACGCAGCAGCCCACCCGGTTTACGCTATATTGCAAGCCCGAGGTAGTGCTTATCAACCCTACGCTATTTAAACTCTCGAATTTAAACCCAGACCAAAATATGAAATGTGCCACTGACCGTTCATATAAACCCAACCAGTATGCCAGTCACATTCGCTCACAGTCTGTTATTTCAAGCCTATCTTATCGCATTGTTGCCAAACTGCTTTCTGCGTAAGCAAACGGTACTGTGGGTTATCATTTCTAACTGATCTAAACCGTGAGACCCTAGGTCTTTCATTAGCATCCGAGCGATGCCATGCCAATGTGAAAAATCATAAATCATTTGGGATGCATACACCGTTACCAAACTAGTGTAAGCAACTCCGTTAGCCTGCAGCAGTAAAGCACAAATCCACCGCGAGCCTATTTTTACTTAGAATGTGGAGTAGATGCCATTGACTGCTCAAATGAAACTTTATCCATGCTTCACTCACACAGATCTAACCAGTCCATTATCTATTGTCTTCATATATCATCATAACCCACAGCTGGAACCACGTCCAGACTGCAACCCCCCTTTATTTCAGGTCTGTTGTCTCCCACTATCGCAGTCACCAAACCGAATAACCAAGGACGCCACTTTGACTCGAACGGACAGAGACTCAATAGAACCTACCATAGCAACTGGGACCGAAATCAAGCCACCCGACAGGAAATACTCCCAATTGCTTATCAGACCATTCAGCTCTTTCTAAATCAACCAACACATTCCAGTGCATGCGCATCTTGCTAATATACCACCACACTCAGCCGATTGACCGACACATACTTTGCCCTGCTAGACGAAGCATACCCATATGATGTTTTACGTTACCAGAAACGACGCTGAATATCACTGAAGGCAAATGCGTCAACATATGTATATGTATATTTGGTAGTGAAACAGCATATTAACGCTCAAGTCCATGCGGGGATTTCACACTTTATTATCCGTTACCACAGTCCACCTTTCCTCCGAAACGTAGCCCGTTGGAAATTGACTCTCCACTCCTCGAGGACCTTCCAGTTGCGTTTTCTCACTTCTGAATGTTACATGTTACTGATCCTGAATCTGAACTCACCTTTTTATGGACTGCTGTTTCTCCCACATCCACCAGTGTTCACTTTCACGAGATTGGTCTCGGCAACGTTTCGAAACTCATTCCATTTATTGAACTCCGGTAAATCCGACATTCAGGGTCTGCATCATCTTCATGGATCGCTATCCTCTCCGCATGCACCGATTTTCCCGAGAACGCTTCTTTACAATTTGTTTTTCTTCTTCATTTTCTCCTTGTTCAAAATTTACTCAATCTGTAGAACCTTACCAAGCCTCCGTTTCCCAGCTTGCATCATTCTCATTCATAATGCGTCCTTGACACTGCGCCAAGGGTTTTTCGATATCTCCACCGCCCAGCCCGGAATCGAAACCGGTTTGAAACTGCCGCGCAAACCATTAGTAAAGTGATCCATTCAAACTGTTGCTGGCTATGTCTATCTATCGCTGATACTCTCGACTTTCATACTTTGAATTTGTGAACATTCCACCTTATCGAGTAACGTGTCACACCACGATCATGCGCTAGCGCGTGCGTCTCGACCATGGCCGAGAAATATACCATTATCATCAATATTCCTCTCATTAACACGTGAACTGGCACTGACAGGACTAGGCGATCTAGCATTAACTAAAGAAACAAATGTACCCAAAACATCCCCAGAGACTTGCCTTATTACTTCTTGTCCGAATTCCAATGTTTTCGATCCTTTTCTTGGTATTTTGCTTGTTTTTCCTCGTTCCAAATTGATATATTGAGTATCTTAAAGAACATTTGAGCAATGCGTAGAATATCGCAAGTAATATTCTTTTCATTTCGGGATCCGTTGCGAATTTGGCTACGCATTGCTCAGGCGTTCGTTACAGCATGTTCCTCCTGAGAGAGACACTCAAGGCATAAATAGAACAACGTCCTACTTGCGTTTATATCTCCTTGGATGGTCACCCGTTTAAAAGTCATTTTTTGTTGCCCCGGAACAGTAAATTCTCCTTAATAAATTCACACTCGTGACGCGTATATCAATCTCCGTGGGGATGCGCCCATGGCACTTTTCTGGGCTTTGCTCGTTACGTAATCTCATGGGAATGGAGCAGAACTAAAGGTAGTCTCGCCAGCTACCTGCTGACCTCTCCGTTGCATATATCTTGATCAACTTCGCAAAAGCTCAAGACTTTTCTGAAGGGACAAAGTGGGTGTGGACTGAGTTTTCACCTTACCGCTTCTGCCAAAATTTCCCAAATTAGCACGTCATTATCGAGCATAAAAATCAGTAACCTTAACGGAGTCTGGAAAACCTTGTTCCGTTCGTTATTCTTCACTACAGACGAAGTCGATACCTCCGGCGAACTATCACTACCTGAATTTCGATTGCTGTTTTATTGCAATAAACCTTTGTCACAAATCGAACCCCAGCCTCTGCCTCCGGCATCGGTCGTTGAGCCTGAACTTCGCAGTTATTGATCTCTTCGCAGTAGTTAATTTGTTGTTTAGTTTTGCAGAGTAGGAGACCAGAAGGATTACTGCTGAGGTTCGGTTATTGCGAAATTCCTTAGTTTGTTTTATAGAGAGATCGGCTATTTGGAATGGACTGTTTTGAATTGTGCAAGAATCCGTCATCACGCGTCGCTGAAACACTCGAAAGGCTGGCCTTCAAAATGGTTTCGTGGCAATCTCTCGTATCTGCGGAATCCGGGATAGTTTGTTGGAGATTGCGTAAGGCTAAGCAGCGGGAGCTGGAATAACAAAAATGTGATCAATTTGCAGTTGCTCCCTCCATGACTTCGGGAGTAATTGAATCAATCTCGGTGGCCTTGATACAAGTGGACTTGCTGGAAGTAAAACTGTTAACGACGATGTAAAGTTACCTAGCAAGTAGCCCAAGGAACCGCTCAACTCCGTCGCCGTAAGCTAAATGTTAGCTGCCAGTAAACATTCTGTAGTAATGGTAACCATAATGATAACGAAGGCATATTTGGGATATCAAGGACATGCTTGACTGCTCGATCAGTAATGTGCAAGGCCATTATATAACCGTCACACGCGTTACTATTCACTGGAACCGGTATAAGTCAGGGGCAACGAGGAAGAGTGAACTGTGACCTGCTTGAGAGTAAAATATGGGCTAATTTAAGCAGAAAATCTGCAAGATGAAAAACGGCAGTGTCAAAAGAATAAAATAAAAAGTCCTTGTGAGGTAGCAAAATGCAGAAGGGTGGATCGTGAGAAAATTGGTTTGCCTTAATGCGAGGTATTAAAGAACTGAGAAAACATTTAGTGAGTTGGAGCCTAGAAAGACGAAAAACAGCAGACTCTGCCGCATCCCTCATCGATGGGCCTCAAGCGTACAACATAGGGCAACGAGATGGCACCTCATGGAAGCAGGCGATTGACAAATCAGAACAGGATATGGTGGGAGTAAGTCCGCAGTGCGAAGGGTGCCCGGCCATTTTGCACGAGTTTGAGTTATAGACCTCTTGATAAGGAAACGTGGAGAAGTTGATATATTATAGAAGAGAGGCCTGCATCGGCCTGGGTAGCAGGAGCAAAAGGCTTCCAAAGCCAATAAAAGTCCGTTGTCCGTATAATCGATGGCCTGGTCATTGGACCCGTACGCAAATTGGCGCAGGAGTGAATCGAACCAGTGGAATCCTGTCAAATCCACCTTGAAGTAGGGCACCACTAAGGGCACGTAGCGGTGGAACTCGGTCAGCGTGGATAATGTGGTTTCCTGAAAAATCAACAAAAAAGTCTGGACTCTCTATCAGCAGATGGTTATATCTAGGTAAGACCGAGTGAACAAGATTGCAGTTATCTGCGCATTAGAACAAGATTTCTCTATCGCCCACAAAAAGAGGATAAAAAAGACGGGTGGGGAACCAGAAGAAGCAAAATGAATTTACTACCCGACCGTCAGTGACAGATGAAAAGTGAGCAAAACGAGGTGAATCTGTGAGAAGTCCAAGCAATACCGATTGTAACTAGATAAAATGAAGATAAGATGCTTAAGAAAAGAGCTTTGTCGGTCTTTTCACAAGCAGGGTCGCTGATTACATCAGATTGGTGGGAAATTTCCTTTCCGATGGTGGAGCCAATAACTGAGTAGATGAAAGGCTTGGCTGTGTTGGAGACGTCGACAGAAGGTTCTCTACGGCTTTCTTAAGGCACGGACCAATTCTAAGCACTCGCTCCGGATATTTTTTTATCCGAGACCACTTTTAAGGGATTAACTGCACAGTTCTCGAGCGACAGCTGTCCATTTTCTTGTCGCTTGCACATGCAACGTTTACCCGACGAAGCTTTGGTCCACCGCAATGCATGATGGGCACCGGAGTACGAAACTAGGGATGTAACAGGAAGAAAGAGTGGCAAATTGAGAAAGGCTAATTTGTCAGCAAAAAAGTCTGGAGAACATGGTATATAGTGGTTGCAGTATACAGATGTGTTGAAAACGAAGAAGCATAGGGAGGAAAAAAGCTGGATGATGGCGAAGAAGATCATCGGCGAAAGGCTGGGGAATGTGGAGCAAACGCATTTTTATACAGTGGATAAAACTTGAACTACCAGCTAGAAAAGAGAGTATGGGTGTGAAATGTACTGGAAAGCAGAAACACGGCAATAGTAGAGGTGAACATTCTGCCAAAGAATTTAGTATAGGATCAGTCAAAGACGCAGGCAGGGGTAGACCGGATGGGCTTGAAATGCCTGAGAAAATCATGATACGCCAATATTTTTATGACCGGCAGAAAGTACCAAATCAGCGGAGAGAATAGAGGGACAAAACAACCTGGTGCTGAAGTGACACCGGCTGTGGTATACAAAAAGTAGGAGGGGATATGAAGGAGGTTAGAAAAAAGGTAGAATAAGACCGAACAGATTATTCAGCTTCACTTGAATCACGTGAAGATGGCCGGAGGTGAGGGGCAGCCCTAAGACAGATAAACCGTGACTGAACAGTGGGCAACGAAAAAGAAACATGTGTGGCGGATTCGGGACGGTGATGATAGAAGAATCTACGTTGGCATTTGAACAGATGGAGTAGGCCAAAAGCATCTGGTCAAGACACCGGCCGATTGGTTTTCCTGGAGGGGCTGACAAAGCTCAGCAACAAATATATCGTGGAGATGCATGTTGATAAATGTGGCAGGGAATTGTTCAAAATGGAACCGATGAGCATTGACAAGGGGAGCGGGCGTGCTTACGAAAGGGGCTGGCAGATGTTGGTGAGGAGTGGCGGAAGAGGGGGATAGGTGGAATATATCGGTTGGTTAGTCGGTGGAAATACAAGAACAAGGTCTTTATTGCGTATGAGCGAAGGTTGGTAGCCGTTGAGAGAGAATGTGGAGTGATTAATAGAAGCTTGGGTGGAAAGGAAAAAAACTCTTCCGGGCATCGGTGGAGTAAGTAAATGCGGCGATACCGACATTGCGTAGCTGCAGCCACCAAGATGAGAAACGATAGGAGTGGTTACAAAGTAAAGGGGTACGCATACGGTAGCAGAGCAACAAAAATGGGAAATAATAAGGGTAGAAATAGAATCATTAGGGGTGCACAGCTTGGCAGAACGGGAATGATGGAAGCATGCTATCTGCTGCCGGCTTTCATAGATGCCGCAGAACGGTGACAGTGGGGCCACGTAATCCACAACCGGCGCTGGTGGATGGGACTGATCTTGTGCTAGGCACCCAACTCAAAAATCACTTCATGAAATGAACACGGGAGGTATAATCTACCAGCTTAATTGCACTCGCACATTGATCCAGAGGACTTGCACGCCCAAATTGTGCCTACCGGCGGGGTGGACGGCGCCCTGCACCGTTTGAATTGGCACATGTGGCTGTTTGCGTTTACCCGTGCAGAGCATAATATCAACGACGACGATGGATTCCAGGACCTAAAAAGAATCAGATGTCACGTATTTCTTCAAATTTAACTCATAACAGATACAGTTGCTCCACGCGACCACTCTGCTAGAGTGGATCTATCAAGGTTGTGTCAAAAGCAGATTTGAGTTCCGTAGATCTTTTATGGACCTACTCATTGCCAGTGCAGAGAAGTCAATCATCTATGCGGATGAGCATTTTTGTATTATTTTAATTTTTTCAGCAGGTCAAGGAGTACAAATTAGAAGAACCTTGCGTGCCAAAATCAAAGTGGATGCACCATAGCGGTCCGTATTAGCTGCCCGCAAAACAGGTATCCGCAGTAGTCATCATTCGCACAATCCATGAGGGACCAACCCCAAATCCAACCGCGCAACTTGAGATTGGTATATTCATCGGAAGACCGTCGCTAACTGTGAGGCGTACGATCAAAATGAAGACATCCCGGAGCAAAACATTTCACTGCACGAGATTGGTTTACTTATCTCAAGCAGTAAACTATTGAAGCAACTGGTTAAAATAAGTCTGTTTGCAAACTTGCCCGCAGAAGTTGAACGCAGATGGAACGTTCAATGGACATCGAGGTATCGCTCGAAATTAAGAGATCAAGAAACAGTGGAATCACATAAAATTAACACACCAAATTTTTTGAAAGAACTGAAAATCGGTTTCTGATTATATATCAGCTTAGACAACAAGAGTACGAGGGTTATTTTTCTCCTCATACTTCTGTGCACGTTGCACAAAAAAATGAAACTCAGTACGTTTTGTTATTGATCGAGAAAAGTGGGTCGAGTTGAATAGTTATAGGGCAAGGAATGGAGCAAAACGCTTAACAACTCGGCTTGAAGCGGTCTGCGAACTATTTTGTCCTTCGTATGTAGTTTCCAGCTCGAACCGTCAGCGTTTTCACTGCTGTTGCTGCTATGAGGGAATTGCCTCTCTGATGTTTCGAAAGCTCTCCTCTTTTCCTCCGTCTTCTACAATGTAACTCAACTGTGGGATCTGTTCACTGTGCAAAGCTCAGTTCCATGGTGCTACATTTCTCCTTTAGCATTGTTGCTGCCTTACAACCCAGTAACAGTGCAATAATTTTGAGTGCTATTACGGATACTGACTTCAGCTCTGCAAATGTTGCCTTGGCAAAGAGTACTTTGTTTCACCGCCGGCCATGCAGTTCCACCCAGCTACCACACACAGCCACTAGGTCGGCTAGTTTCAAGCTGTTCTGCGTGACCTGCTGGCCTTCAAGTTTCAGCAGGGCTTCTCGAAAATGTCCTTTTTTGAGATGTGTCGGACGTCTTCGGGCCACTTCTCCATTTCTTGATAGGTGACTTGACGCTGGTCTCTTGGGTATAGCAACTTCGTGTTGTCCATTGTGACGTACCGTCTTTGAATTCACCGTCGAAAGCACCGACTTATCTTCTTTTGGGTGAATTCCACTTTCCTGAGTTGGGCCGTTGGATTCAATATCGGAAAGTTGGTTGTGTTCTACAGAGGCACTTCTCTCAGCAACATTTAAGCAACTTATTGATGCCGATTGTTGAAGTTCGTTCGTCAGGGGTCCGAGAAGTGTCCGGCCAAGTATAGTTTGCTTAGTGAATGGTTCTCTTTGGTTGCTTACGCTCTGTTCAAGCAACCAATGAGCCTCTGGTACATTGCATCCAATTGGTATATCAACATAGGGCCTAGGCACTCCTTCGAACACTATGTCCTTGAGATGGGATCATCTCTTAGCGATTGATTCAATGAAGTTGACCCGTCTAATTGGCAAGCCGTCTATTGCAAAGGCTTCCAGAATGTCTACTGTCCCCATTCAGTTGAGGACGTTAGCTGCGGGGCCAGCTTCACAGGGTGGTAAAATGACCCCCTGCAATCGTGCTGATAGTGAGCGAGGTAGGCTCACCGACTAGTTCACAGCCTACTGCAAGCTCGCGCGTATTCAGCGGAGTACGCGACCCCGTGTCCAAAAATGCATTGACCCTCCTCAATCCCTTAGGTGTCACGATGCCGACAAGTACGATGCCTAACCTTGTTGGCTTGAAATCATCATTCCCCGTTGAACAGGCCATCCTGGGTTCATCCGGCTAAATAGGCCTATTGTTTAGAGGACCATGTAGTAACCGGTGACGATTGCCCAAATATCCGTCCTGGTCACGTATCACTCACAAGCTGCACTCAGAGGCTCGATGAGAGTTGTTCAAGCATATAGAGCATGAGCCATTCTTTTTTACTGGGCACCACCGATCGGATACACTCATCCCATGGAAGGTTGAACAATCTGGTGGTCGATGCAGGGAGTTGCATAGCTTGCAATCTCGGGCTCTCGACTTATCATGTGCATGTTCAACAAAGACTGGATTCGGTTACATCCGTCCCCCACAATTTCAGCTGATGTTAATTCCGTTCGATCCAGCATGCAATTCTCGCGCACGATTTGTCCAAGTCGGCTGTTGGCAACGCAGGATTGACGACCTACGAACTCCGTCAATTCGTCGACCGTCGATTCTCGCCCAAGCATACTTACTTTCTCAGCTTCTCCTGTCCATCTACTCTGTAAATCAATGCATTCCTGTGAGTGCAACGCATTCAAATCACAGTGGTATTTTAAATGTCCAAGTGCTATACTGCAATTCTGCATTTTCATCACCAAATTTGACAGTAATTCAGTTTTCCCCTTAGTCCTTTTTGCCCCCAACAAAACACCATCAAACATGCTTCTAGCCACCTTGGCTGATTGCCCAAACAAATCCTTCGGGATTCAGCGGGCCTCGATGTATTATATTGGTGAATCAAGCATCGGGCACTCCTCGATAGGACTTTTGGCCCTGCCACGACAGTAATGCAATAAATACAAAAAGCTTTGTCCAGGATCTGCAACGAAATTTTCGAATTGCTTCATTAATATACAGTATTGCTCGGAGTGCCCGTCGAAAGGGGATTGCTCCACTCTCTGCAGGTCAGATGCCAAAATCTCGGTGGTTTCAAGCTGTCTCAAGGGTTTATGTTCGTCGATTACGTAGCAATTTCTACGTTGATATTGTGAACTGCGAGGATATACTGCTTAATCGCTGAGCCCAGTTCCTTGCTTTAGATGTTCTGCTTCCTTCCTGGCTAACCACATCTGATTCTCTAATTCCATCGCTCCCATTCTCTAAGTAGCAATATCATCAGACTCATCGCCAACAAAATACATGACTTGGAACTTACAGAACCAGTAGACTTAGCACTGTCCAAAGAATCAATAACACCCAAACTATCCCCAAAGACTTGCCGAGATAATTCCTGTCCTTAAAATCTCTACGCTTCCTAGTCTAAACATTTCCAATGAGTTTTCTTGCCCAGGTTCCGCTTCAGTACTGTAAGTCAATTATCGCAAATCGAGCTCCAAGTAGCCAACTCAGACGAATTCCAAAACCAGAACAAGATTGATTCGTAGTTTCTATGGCACTAAATTGAAATTCACAAAAAGGTACAAATATATACAAACCTCGAGTGTGCGGCCAAATAGACTTCACAATAAAACTCAAAGGTTCAGTTCAAGCATGCCAGTCAGAGACGGTTCAAGGCCAAATTCAAATGCCTCACATGAATAAACAAACGTGCGAAAGTGTGGTTCATGGACGAGCTTTTCAAAGTAACGTCAAATACAGTGACATTCATGGGGCAAGCAGAGCATTTGGAAGGATTTTCAATATTTTTCTTTACACGGTCCTTGCTTGATGATTTTATAATTACCGTGCTAACCACGAGGCAGTGTCGTGGTGTGTTGCAGGCTCTGAGCTACTATTTGCCGGGTGCTTCGCTTTATCCAAGGACAATCCTCCGTGTACCGCTGATGTGAGATGCGGCCATCGGATTTCCTTATGAGTCGTGGTTAGAGAAAATCAGTCCGCCCATCAAGCAACCCGCAAGACCAGAAAAATACCTACGACGAAGGATCCACGAAGTCAGCAATGTGTTTCAAAAGGAAGGCTATGTTTCTGCCGAGTACATTTTCTTTCTCGTTTGTGCCCTAGGCATCCGTCCTGCGTTCTGTATATTTTCACTCTGCTGTGCTACCAGATAAAATTATCATCAACACCAAATCTCCTCAAAAACTGTAACATAAAGGATAACGTACCTTTTTAATGTTCTTAAGTGCTGGGCGTTTTTTCATTCGGCTTGCCATCAAATCATCCGCCCGTGGGTGATGTGCTATTGGACATGCCCACTGCATCCAATCACGCAATCATCTGCAAGTGCTCATCCCTTTCCAATGACCCCTATGACACCAATGCTCCGGTTTCGCCTAATTTAAAAAGAATTTATCTTTCTTCTTCAATTTGTATGACGCCTATTTGTCCTTAAATGTGACTACAGACGGCGCGCATCAGGCTCTGAGTGGCGCTAACCGAGTAGGACGCACCTGAGCAATAAGTGGTCAAGTTTGCAAGGGATCTTGAAATCAGAACGCGATTATCAGTGAAATTCTACGATACCCGATTACCAAATGAACACCGACATGGAACAAATACAAAACTTCAATTATGCGATTAAAGTGACTCAGAAAATGAGAACCGAATTGCGGGGTGCGGGAAAGGAGTACGTGCGTCAAGTAATTTCAAAATGGGGTATGACAGAGCAGAGCGATGGAGGCAAACAAACAAAAGTTGGCTCATGGAGGCACACAGTGCATAAAACAGGCCAATAGTGTATGTAAGCGAGTAATGTTAAGGATACATGAGATTGCGTTGTTTCTGAGGGAAGAATTTCCACTAACGGCCTTTTCGAACCGGCTGCCAATTTGTGAGCTTGCAACGAAAAGCGGTTCAAAAGCACAGGCTCGTTGTTGCCGTCAAAGTTAAGTCAGTGAAACCCGTTGGTTTTTGAATAGGCCCCAGCCGGTTTCATTCAGTAGAAGAGTTCGCTGGAGGACTGTAGCCCGTCGATGAAAGACACAAAGCTTCGGCTAATTGCCGCTAGAAAGCAAGGCAATGCAACCAAAGCAGGCAGTTATGCAAATTACCATTTCTCGCAAAATAAATCATAAGCTTTCCTTTTGGAATGGTTTCATCCATTTCGTGTAATCAACACATCCTCATGCGCTCTGGAAGTTAGTAGTAGTTTATGATAAATCACAGCACCACATGTTCCTCAGAATAAGTTCATAGTGTATTTGATGTTTTACTTTTTTAATGCTTGTGGTGGTTTTGCTACATTAACTATCAGATGTTAGTCCGTTCTGTCGAAGAAGATTTTCAAGCAAACTATCTTCGAAACCTTCGAATAAAGGTGTTTTTTGTCGATCACTTCTGTAAGTGAGACTGTCACATTCTTTTACGTCTCAGTATTTCATATCCGGTGACCACCTAACACAAGAGCGAGGAAAAGCCTCGGTAAATTCCTACTGAAGCAGTCCTCGAATTGAAAATATGTACTGGCTTTCAGTGTATCATCTTTATGCTAAGCTCAGTGATTTTCACAAATCATTCTTTTGATCAGTATTTAATTAGTGGTTTTGATCGAAAGGATGGATGATGGGCATATAGACTAAAAATAGCAGTTAGGATGGATAAAGAAAAGAAGAGAGGTCCGTTTCCAGCAATTTTTCGAACGCTGGGCATGGTCCAAAGTGCTCCAATTGGGAGCAGGTGATGCTGCCCGAAAATTTTCATGCCGTAACCGTGAGTCAGCCGAAAGCGGCCTAATGCCCGTCCAGTTCCGGGCGCAAGGTGCTTGCTGCGTGAGCACGATTTGACGAGACTTCTATATTCCTCTAGTATTTCAGGATTTCCAACAAAACTGGTAACTTGACAACTTACTTATTAGAAGGCTCAACTTGCCTCGCCCAGACTTCTCGTCTACTTCTGATCTGTCACTAATGCCCCGGAGTTTATTTTTGAGGCCTCAAACTGCCTCTTTTCTTCCCCAGTAATAAGTTGCCTGGTGTCCCCCAAGCTTTCCTCCATGCGGCACTTCAGCCTCTCTTTTATCGATTCCCTCCGTCCACCCCAATGTCGATAAATCAGTCTCCTTCACTCTGCCCCCCACCAGACCGGGCCCAGTTGGTCAGCGATCGGTCCTTCTCGATATAGGCAGTCTCGACCTATCTTCGTTGTTGCACTACGCATGAAAAGTCTACGGGCTTAGCAGCTTTGCCACTTCTCGAAAGGAAACCCTACGCTTCAGAATGTGCGCAACACGACCCGGGTAAACTTCGGTCCGATAACCTTACCTCTGTCGTTGGTAATTCATAGAAAGAGGCATTCAAAACTCTTTACCATCTCCCATCTAAAAACCTGTTGAATCCTGATCGGCTCGGTTTTCTGAATTCCTGCTCTTGCTACTTCTGACGGATGGTCTTCCTTAACGTTTTATCTTCTACATCTGACGCTGGCGACTCCGTAATTTTCGTGCCTCTCGACTAGTACAAGCCTTCAAGAGTGCCCCCTTTAGGCTCCTCGTAGCAAAAATTCTTATCTTTTGGTATATCGGATACTTTCCTCTCTCGGGTATGCTCGTGCCTCTCCCGCAGATCACTAGTCGTGTTGGTCAGCCACTACTTACACCCTGCCAAACCCATTACCACTGACGCCATCTAAGGCAGTATCCTAGGCTCACTGCTATTCCCCCTTTATATCAAAGACATTTTCTCATCCGTCTGCCACGACATCACACGCTTCTTTGCCGATGATATGAAGATAGCGTGTCCCTTTCACCCTAAAGATCTGTCTGTGACCCTACGCAACTTACTGGGTCACTTATCCTCCCCTCGATATTGGTGTGCCTCTTGGGTCATGAAAGTCTCTGCACAGAAAAGCTCCATCTTTCACTACGACTGCGGTGCTTCGCCCAGTCAAATTAACCTGGAAGGCCCTCCTATCCCCAGCCGCCCGTGGTCACTGATCTCGGCTTACGCTACTAACATTCTTTTACGTTCTAGAAACAGGAATCATCCCAAGTCACTGAAGGTCAGCCAACCCTAAGCTTGATCCACTGTTTTTCCTTTCTACCCGCCGGTCACCTTTCCATGTACCTCTCACAATCAAGACCACTATGAGAATACTGCTCGACCACCTGCACCCGATGGCCGCGTTCCTCCAAAATATCCCTGGGAATCGTACAGCGTGCCCTCAACAAAAAGCGCCTGGGCGTGTCCGCAGCGCTTACACCACGCCAGAACTGTGAGCTACCACATGTTGGGCCCCCGTGGACTAGCTGCATGAGGCTGAGCCTCATCTTCCTCTTCAAGCTAATCTCTCACCAAGGCTACACTTTCCAACATATCTTATTCACTTCCCCCGCTCCCGTCTTCTTCGTCACCTTGCTTTCTTCCTGCCCGCGGCTCAGTGGGGTCTAAATCAGGAGTCCCAATTCTTCCCGCTAGGCTAATCCAAAGTCCAAATTGAGTTTCCCCCAGTATATGCAGTGCCTCTTCGCCGTAAGCTTTAAAGCTTGCACTCCTTATCCGCTGAAGCTTCTCCTAAGCTACCTTGCTAGCCAGCGGAGGCTTCTCCGCTGACCTCGCAGTCGACAGTGGTGTCATTCTCCGAACTGGTCACTCCAGCTCCACTAGGTAATACATATGACCCATGTCTGGCTCATTCTTTCTCCATAGCACTTTGAATTACGATAACTGCTGCCTCTGGGCCGCAAAGAATTTACTCTTGCCTTCGGTGAAGTAACTTTACTGTCGCCTATAGTCACCTTTCTTCCGCCATGATCCCATCTTTCTCTTTCCAACTTACAATGTACCTTTACCCTATCGCAGTACCCCACCGCCTTCATCTGTGATAATCCAACAGGGTTCAGCCTTTTAAACCTCCTTTAAACTCCCTTCTTGCTCAAAGGACCCACTACATCTGAGAGCCCTTGTCTCGAGTTTTTACGTTTTTCTTTGTTCACCTTTGATCCCCAGCTAGGGCGCGTTCAGACAGCGTTTTTCTATCCCATTTTCCTTTTCAGTCATCCTCAAAATCCCTCAGTAGCCCCGGACTATTTCTGGCGGTGAACTTGTCATTTCCTTGGCAGGTGCATCTGGATGATGATGGCATATGGTTATCTATCAATCGCAGTTCCATCTGACCAGCTGTCCGAAATCTCTTTTAGCTTGGCCAGTTGACCCTGGATCGCACTTCTTAGTTGTTGCTAATATGCCCTTGTATAAGTAATAATGACTACTTCTGGGAGTCCCTGCCGTGCGGGGCGCAGTCACATTCTTCACATCGGCGGGCACACTTCGGCCATGCAAGTCATCTGAATCGACGTGCGAGCACAACTAAGCTGGTAGATTGCATCTCCCGTGTTCACTTCATGAAGTGGTTTTTGAATTCGGCGCCCAGCACACGGCCAGCCCCACCCACCAGCACCGGTTAAGGATCACGTGGCCTCACTGTCACCGTTCTGCGGCATCTATGAAAGCCTGGCAGCAGATAGCATGCTTCCGCCATTCCCGTTCTGTCACGGTATGCTCATCTATCGTTCCCGTCACCAATATTATCACTTCCCTCTGCCGTCGTTCTACCACTGTGTGCACACCCATCCATTTTGTCCTCGCTCCCGTAGTTCCTTATCATGATAGCCCCTATTGCTTGATGTCCGTATCGCCTTATTCACTCACTCCGCGCAACCTGGACAATATCTACTTTCCTACCCACGTCTCCCTCACTGACTCCAAATCCCTATTCAGCTGCTACCACCCTACGTCTATACAGTCTATTGATCGCCTCCTTACACCCTCATTTTCCTTCGCGTTGTCATATCCTTCCTCGTCCTCTCGCCTCATGCCTTACGCCGGTACTCACCAGGTCTATCAGTAACATGCCCATTCTCTATGCCAGAACCCGTCGTCTCCGCCCCTCAATCCTCTACTTCCACTTGTATTTCCTTTGTATGGCTACCATGTATTCCTAGATTGGCTTCACAATTCCCTTTGGATCTTCCCGTCGGCCGGTGCTTTCAATGTAGCCCCTCCGTTCGCCCCATTTTCGCAACTGCTTGCCGGCAAGCAGCTCTCCGGCTCCATCGTTTCAGCTCCATTGAGTATATACTCCTCCCGCTTACTGTTTCATTCCAAATCTACTTGACCTGGTGCTTCCCCTTTTTCATCCTATAGGAAGTGATACACCGGTGGTGCTATGATCTCACTGGTCAACTCTTACCTGTTTCTTACCTGCCAGCTCTTTCACCTGCTCCTTTATATATTTTTCGCTGCTGGGATCTTTTCTGTGTTTTCCAGTTTGTTCACTTCTAAACTTTTCCCGCCTCACCATCTCCTGTCTGTCACAAAACATTGATACACCATGATTATCTCGTGAAATTCTTCACTATACGGTCTAGCCTCACCTGGCTTCCTCCGTCTTTTATAAAATCAGCCATCTCCTCTCTGGTTCCCAGTTGCTATTGCTGTACTTCTGCCCAGTTCATTCCAATTCCCATTTTCATAGTTCAGCTGATGGTTCACTTTTCATTAAATGATTTAAGCCATATTCGCTGTACTTTCCACAGAAAACTCACCCTTCTTCATCCTTTAACCTTTCCCATAGCTCACGTCCTTTTTGTAAGTCAATGATCGCAAACCGAGCTCCAAGTAGCCAACTCAGACGAATTCCAAAACCAGAACAAGATTGATTCGTAGTTTCTATGGCACTAAATTGAAATTCACAAAAAGGTACAAATATGTACAAACCTCGAGTGTGCGGCCAAATAGACTTCACAATAAAACTCAAAGGTTCAGTTCAAGCATGCCAGTCAGAGACGGTTCAAGGCCAAATTCAAATGCCTCACATGAATAAACAAACGTGCGAAAGTGTGGTTCATGGACGAGCTTTTCAAAGTAACGTCAAATACAGTGACATTCACGGGGCAAGCAGAGCATTTGGAAGGATTTTCAGTACTTATTTACACTTCCCTTGATGTTTCTGATTTTCAGCCATCACCACCGGAAGCACGTGAGCTTACGTAATATATTTGATATACCCTTACCTGCTTTACTTGATCATTTTCCCTAACTTTCTTTTTTCACGTACAGCTTACCACAGCTTCCATTTATGCTGTTCTGCTCAGGTTTGCTTCTCCCTGTCATTTCTTTGCTGATTCACTATGTTCTGGCTGACATAAGGAAAATGATGCGTCATAAATTTAACGTACTATTTCATACCATACGACCTGCCATTATCTGACTTATAGGACCTTTCACATACCCACTTCTTTCTTACATTATCTGCCGTCGCAGTCGCCGTATCCTTGAGCCACATTTTGCTTCACTTCCCAGTCACACTTTGCCGCTTATGGTCAACACTACCCCTACCACTTTGAAACTTTCCGCTCCGTTCTCCCCAGCCGCCACCATTGCCATCATTTGATGTCTCGTGAAGTAAGCCCAATTATCAAGGTTCTTTCACTTTCTACCTTTATCACAAGATGCTTTTGGACAAATTAACCAATCTCCTTCCATTTTTTCATCGATCACCTCTATGTTCTCCTTTCTTTATGATCTGCTTACCTCAGTGGTCTCTCTCTGCTTCCAAAGTAGTGTTTTCCTGCCTTTTTCGTTTTCTCTGTTGAGTATCCACGTTTTACTTTTCCTACGGGTAAAAATGCATCAAGATGTTGAAAATAATTCTAAAGCATCCGAGCTACTTCAGTCCGTCTTTTCTGATCGTCACTGAGTTCATCTCTCTCTTACTTTGTTCGGCAACTTTACTCTTATTTTGTAGTGCGCCCCAGCCCCTTCTGACCGCTGATATTCGACTTTCCATCGTCTGTACACAGCAAATATTCGCTCTGCGTTCTCACATTCTCCTCCTTAAAGCCTTGAAGTAGTATCCGGGTTTGAGGCCGAGGCAAAATATTTCCGGTCTTTGAGATATCTTTTTTTCTGTAGTGGTCGTTCCGCTGAACTCAGCCACTTTCCCCTCTGTCATCTATCTGCTTGTCCCGACATGCTTCCAGTCCTAAGACATTTGTGCCTCATAGCCAACACTTGCCGTGCTTTCCGAATAT
Organism: Fasciola hepatica; assembly: GCA_948099385.1. NCBI lineage: Eukaryota > Metazoa > Platyhelminthes > Trematoda > Plagiorchiida > Fasciolidae > Fasciola > Fasciola hepatica. Next base: position 6,915,919 of record CANUEZ040000182.1, on the reverse strand, counting down.
TCTCGCTAACTGGCCCGTGCGTCATAATCCGCCTCTCGCTTTTTGTTCCACATCTAGCGCCAGTTTCCACTGCAGTGTAGGAGCGCTCAATATCGTCTTCATTGATGTTTGTTCCGTTCTCACGTAAATCAGTTTATTCTTCATCTCCTTTCGTAGCCCCGGTCTTTTCAACTCACTATAAGTGTCTCCCACGTATGACTCCTAATCTTCAACTACCTTAGCTCTCACCATTCAGGTTCCACCATCTGACCTTGATATTCAAGTTTTTCGGGCCTCCCTTTGAACACATGAATGGGTCCGCTCAAATGCTCTCCATTATTTTTAATGTGCGTATATTTACCTCTCCTCAAACCGTCCGTCTCATGTTTGTCATAATTTTGTCTATACTATCACGAAATATCTGTCTATATGGCTTGTATCATTTGGTCACGTATCAGGCATGCTTCTGGTCCTCTGAAAAAAACCAGAGTTAGTATAATTGTCTTACTCTGTAGCCCTTTGCTTCTATTCTCTCACGAACCCCACGGGAAGGCGGCATGTTCGTATCCACGTAAAACGTGGCCCGGACACATCAAGGTATATTCTTCTCTTCATTCACTAATGTACCGTCCTTACCTACAGCTGCTACAACAGCCAGACTGTTGCCTTCCCATTTTCCCTTCAAGTCCTGTTGATTTGGCAGCACCTGTCCTTTGCCCGCCATATGACTCGTACTCGCGCCATAGTGCCCAAAACTAGTGGCAGTCACCAGCTGATAGTTCTTGTATCTCATTTGTAATACCTTAACGATTCATATAGAACACTGAAGGAGATAAGTGTTCTTACTGGGCCGATCCCCACCCCACCAACTCTGAGAGGCTAAGCCTCGCAGAAAGGCACTCACTACAACAATGAGTGGTCCAGTGTCCGTGGGGCCCTCACCTTCTTCAAGGCGTTTCATCATTGCAGAGGAGCGGACCCACATTTGAAATACTTATCCTAGATGGAACTAAAACACGCCCTCTAAATGCGGTGCCCGGTACTTATCCTTCTTCCTTATAAGGCCTAATACCGACGCAGGTAAGCAGCACGAGGCTCAATAAAGGATATATCTTTCACTGCAAGTGCATAACAAGAGGTAAAATTAGACGAAATATTTCTTCCCTGTCTTCATTGCAACAATTTTTTCCTTCCTGACACCATATTTTGCCAGATAATGAGTTCCCAAAAATATATGCTCGGGCGATCCTCCTTACTCTGTTGGATCACAGAAAGAATTGGTGGACTATACTAAACTACTAGACGAAACCGCGCTTAGAGGAGTGAAGTGGAGCTTCAATTAACCATATGCCAATCATGGCCGTAACGCTCGAGAAAGACTGATGCTATCATCCAGGAAAAACTCAAGACTCTGCTCTCACAATAGACTCTAGATAACCAGCAGCTGAATATCCTGTTACCTGGATTAGAATGTGTACTGAACAATGGGCCTCTGGTACCGATTGTCCCGGATTTGGAAAGTGAACCGGCTCCCACTCCCAGCGATCCGTCTTTATTGCGTTCAAACGTCGGAAAAGCTACCCCAAAAGCCTTTGGTGGAACTTATATCATAAGAAGGTGGGACGCCCGTCACTTGTACAGTGGATTCGGAAACTTTGGACGGGAGGGTGCTTGCAGACACAGCAGCCTCACCTTAGGTGGATCGCCAAAGAATGATTGTTCAGACGTGGTTACGTCGTCATCTTTGTGGAGAGTTAGTCACTCGAAGCTAAGTGGCCTATTGGGATGATCAGTGTTGTCGAGCTTAAGTTGATGGCTTCGTTCACACGGTGGTAATAAAAACAACCGAAGTGGAAGTACTGCGAGGTTTTCGTAAGATGCGTTCACTCTAAATGGATGGTGGAGAACGTGGCCTCGACGCGACAGACCAAGCTCGAAGCACGTTTGAGAGAACATCCCCGAACTTTGGTGATCACGGGCACTGGACTTATCTCACTTATGCCTAAGGTACTTCCCAAAAGACCTGGTCATTTCATTCAATCTTTAGAGAAAAATTACATCCTATTTGGTACGGCGTCCATATTTTACAACAGAGCTAACTTGGGAAAGTTCCAACACAGCCTGTGGTCCCAAATTCTTCGCGAGGTTGCCAGAACTTTGGAACACCCACCAGCTGACGTTTTTTAGGAAGGTTTATATTTCCAAAACTTACCCTACGTACTAAGGGCTAATCAGCTGTTCTGCTGATTTATATTTTACCACGCACATTTCTTGGAACTGATTACCCCGCCGGAAGTATACTCGCAGACTTTCGAGCACCTTGTAATTACTTCGATATTTTGTCTGAGTCGTCAGTTTTTGTTTGACTACGGGGGTTATTTGTGGTCGAGAATCCTTTAGTGTTCTACCTTCCATTACCTTTCCGCGCTTTCCGGCTATGCTGAAAAATGTACCTCCTTATATCGAAAAATCTTTCACGCCAGAGGAAACTTCAAACCCCGGATGTTTGCAGAGGATCCCCGTGAAACAATGGAGGTGCTCTTGTAGGTCACAGGAATCGCAGTTTGAGCAAAGCGCAGCCACTTCACGCGAATCACAAAACCAGAACAAGAGTGATCCGACTATCCCACGGTGCCAAATTGGAAGTCACAAAAGGAACTAATATATAAAAACCTCAAGCTTGCGGACAAATAGACTTACCAGCAAAACCCAAAGGTTCAGAGTCCCGCGGTCCAAGTACGACAGTCAGAAAAGGTAAAAGCCAAATTCAAATGTCCTGCACAAACAACAAGTGCAAAATTTTGTGTGTGGACCAACTTAAGAACGTGAAGTCAGATGTATTCTCATTTACAAAGCGTGCATAGCATTTGGAAGGATTTCCAATAAATGCTCTTAACAGAGCCTGCTACTAACCAGCAGAAAGAGTAATCTATTTGAGCGACATATGCACTGACTTCAAAGTTTATGTGGGTTTGAGTAGGCTGAAACCCATATCTACACCTGCGCACCGACCATTTCACAGTGAGACTTGACGGGCGGTGTAAACCACATCTGTCAAAATCCTCCCCAAACAAGGTCGCACACTTGCACTTTTAGGCTACTCGATTTGTTATCGTTGATCATTGCATGGATACAGCGCATATAAGCCACTACCTCTAAAAGACTGTTTATATCTCGCCTGTGTACCGTGAGAAAGTTTTACCTTGACCTCTGGACTTCGTGATGGTGGCTCTGGAAGGCACTTTCGAGCAGTGCTTTGCCGGTGCACAAGAATCCCAAAGCAGGAACAATATTGATTCGCAAGCCCTACAGTACTGTAGTATGAAGTGATTATCCTCATAAATATGTAAAAAGCCCGAAAAAGCGATCGTGAAGACTATAAACGAGAGCCACGTTTTAGGCTTTAAATAGCTATCTCGCGCGTCTCACCAGCCCAAGGAAGTCACGGCAAAGTCGAGTTTTGAATGGGAACAATCCAAGGTTATTGCACAACCATGAGGGTGGTGCGAAGCACACAAAGAATGCATTTACCGGAGTATTTTCACGAAACCGAGATGTCATGTTATTTTGATGTCACTTTCCGCATCTGGTAGTTACAAGTATCTGGCAGGGTTTCTTGCCCAATTTCTGTTTGTTGCTTTAACTTTTTTGGCCTTATATTTAAGGTTTGTGTATGGTTCGTACGGGTATGATTTGTTTACCTAGTACCATAAACGTTGCTTTTCAGTCCTGTTCTGAATAAGAGGTGCCTCATTTTGGCTGCTGGCTACTCGGTATGGGAATAAAGCCACACGCGTGAGAAACAGTCACCTTACCACTTGGTCGTGGCCATCTTCATGAACTGTAGCACATTATTCTATAATAAGTAGAGGTGGAGTAAAAAGTTTACTTTTTATGCCATTGAGTTCCATTTCTGGCTCGTTCAGCCTCAGATCACCGGTGATTTCTCAGAGCCTGGCTTTACCTTTGTGATAGTACAACGCACATCCGATGAAAAGACCCAAGGCACCGTCGTTTCACGTCCTTTTATCATGTCCTCAATTTACTTCCTCCCTCAGACGGTTGGTGCAAGCCAAACTGACGTATCTTTGCCCAGCATATAAGCCAAAAGCCCCGGTTGATAAACCAGCACATGGCTGATGGTGCCAATCACAACAAACGTGCTGTGTAACACCTGCAACTACTGACTTCACATACCTTAGGAGTCCACTTCGGCAAAGTTCTTATGGAGGCTCTCGTGACGCCATTACCCTGAACCAAAGAGCCCTAAAAGAAGCCAAAGGATATGAGGGAGAGAAAGAAGAAACTGGATTTTGGCTAAGTAGTTTCCTCCAGACAAAAATATCAGTGTGGGATAGGTTACTTTTTCGAAGGAGGCCAGTCGCCGCAGCAGGTCACAACACCCCGAGATTAACGCCCGTCTGTCTCCGTCTTGATACCCTAGGACGTTTTATTGAATTATAGCTTCCGAAAAATTGCTTTCGCTGGCAGTACCAGTTTGACGGAGATCCCGCTGAAAACACTCCATATTATGCGAGCCAATTTGGTAGTTATCCTTTCTGTACCTGTACAAAGCGGAAATCAGAATTTTAGGTCATTACCGGCAATAACGGCATCGATCCATCTTTCGAGCCTTGAACGTCGATGGGTTACGCTATCATGACAGGGATTGAACCGATGAACAATCCCACCTGATTAATTGAAATACAAAAGCGATGCTACCTTGACCGCTTTACGATAGCAAATCACATTAGGCGTGCACCAAATGTTAGCAGAATATTCCCCTTCAAAAATGGAGAGTCAACCTGACGACAGACAAAGGTTTAAGTGGATTGATTAGCAGTAGTATCAGCACAGACATCGCAGTGGTACAGAAGCACAAGCAGGGCCAGCAAAATAAGGATCTTTGATGGAAAAACGGTGTTTCAAGCGACGGCTAGAAGACGCACAGAAGCTGCACAAAGCGTGTCGTCCAGATTAGGAGTAGCCGTCCGGCTACAAGAGTATCACAGAAAAGCTTTCAGTTCTGTTCACTGGCGTCTTCTCTTGCTTCAGCAGAAATCTGCTAGCTGGTCCCAGTCACGCATTCGAGAGTAAGGGGAAAATAATGTGCGACTAGACGGCAGTCAACCTGGACCTTTGAGGCACACTACAGAATGAGTTTGACAAAAGAAGTCAATGTAAAATATCGCAGCTATACCATCCAAGTGAAAAATGCCGCAGACTTGACGCCTTGTGGCAGACAAGGAAACGATTTTGCAGCTTGTGGCCCCGGCGGAGAGCTACTCTCGCAATGATCAGGCTAGAAAGCGATCCTTTGGAACAGAGCTTCGGTTCGGTCAAGTCCAGAAGCCTCGCGCACCATAGATGGCGACAAACCATTTCAGAGGAGTTGCTTTCGTTGTGAACTACTGATGGGCTTGCGTCAATTAGGACCTACAGCTACCATAATGAATTAAGTTGTTATTATTATTGCAATTATTACCTTTTGTCGTTTTCCAGTACCCTACGATATAAGTTTGTACAGCAAAGAGCCACTTCCGTCACTGCCTAAGCAGTTGAGACTCGGCATGGTCCTATGAGCTTCGTAAATACGTACAGCTTTGCTTTGGCGAGGGCAAGCAGGACTGTCACCAAAGATCTTCATGTAACGAAGGGAGTTCAGAAATTAACTGTGGGGAAAAGGTGCTCGGGTGACTCGGTAAATGAGGTTGGTCAAAGCGACGTGTGCTTCGCTTGGTGTGAGACAATTTTAAGCAATACGTAGCCAAATTTGAAATGGATCCCAAAATCAGAAGGCGAATATCCGTGAAATTCTACGATACTAGATTATCAAATGAACAATGACACGAAACAGATACAAACTTTAGTTACGAGATCACAAGGACGCAGAAAACGAGAACCGAATTGCGGTGCTCAAGAAAGGAGCACGTGCGTCAGGCAGGTCCAAAATAGGATATGACAGAGCAGCGCGCCGGAAGCGAACAAACAAACGCCGGCTGCGTAAAAACATACAGTGCCTAAAACAAGTCAATAGAGTGAATGAGTGATGTTAAGGAAACGTGAAACTGCAGTGTTTTTAGGGGGGACTTTCCACTACCGGTCGTTGCACTTGTTACTGCTTTTGATGAAGAGAGATAACCAAGGAAAAATGTCTTTTATATCCCAGAGACAAGGGACAGGCTGTGATTAGTCCTAACTGCTTCGAATTTCCCTGATCAGGGCTCAAATAATTACCACTAAGTTATACTTCCACCATGTTGGGTGAGGTTTTAGCACCTGAGCTAGTGGGCTGTGCAATAAATCTGACCGGCCGGCATAAAAACGAAAGCAATAAATTAACTAGCATCACCGTTAAGCAAATTCATGTAAGAAAAAAGGTACATGGTGCGGTAAGAGGGGAAGATAAACACAGAAGAGGCCACACAACTTGAGAGCCTGGGGTTAGTGGTAGGTCGGCCAAGCAACGAAGCTAACGAAAGGTGGTGCCAGTTTACCTGCGGTAAAAATTTTACAATGAACGGAAAAGCGGAAGCACAAGGAAGAAAAACCAAAAGTCACCGCAGTAGTGAGAACGGCAACAAATAAAGTCACGGGCCCTCCAAGCGATATCCGAGACTTAACGAGAGGGATTGAAGCACTGGAAAACGAAGAGGGCATTTTCCCGAATCTCAACCGCCTTCGGGAACAATCTGATTCGGGTTTAGAAAGGCCCACAAACGACGTCGTAATAAGCATCCGAGAACCCGTCATAAAAGAGTGAAGACTGAGAGGACGGGCGATGAGACTTCATCAAATAAATCTCCTACGGACAGTTGGCATTCCAGAGAATGTGACCATTAAACGGGGCCTTAGCAAAGAAAAAGGACCCCACCAAGAAATGAGGGATCCAAGGGACCGAGACCGATCAAGGCGCAGCTCATGAAGCCCAGAAATATGGATCACCTCCTTGCGGAAGCGAATTGTATCGGTACCTTTAAAAGTTGTCATTTACGGCCGGGTCCGACGACTCAGGGCAAGGGCATAAGCGCGCAAGGGCCGACAGGCCGAACCCTCAGCACTCACCATTTGTCCACAAAACCAGGCCAGCCTCACCGAAAATGAAAGTACCCCGTTTGTCCTCGTCACATGGAGTCGTTGGGACAGTGAAGCCTGATTCATCTTAGACAGGGGTCCTGAGTTGAAACATAGTGGCGAAAGGGGCAATTTTTCTAAGGGAACTAGCGTTCCAGTAGAGAAATCCACAACAGACGTGGATTGGGGCCCACAAAACGGATTGAACATGCACGGCTTCTACCTGGGCGCCTATGGCGACGATTGCTGACTTTTTACCTGCATCAACATTGAGGAATACTATCAACAGTGCTTGCAATATGGCACACCACTGGTGTCACTGCGCTAGGCTACGTAAGCAAACACAAAGCAAAAGCTGTCCCCCACTTTTTCAGTTCTTATATGAATGTTACAACAGAATTTATCAGTAGGTAGCGGGTCGTGGCGAGTAATACTTCGTTTAAGACCATCACAATAACCGCTGACAGAACACCTTAGCAGCGGGAATTTGCTGGATAATAATAATAATAGTTTATTTCGGATAACCCCGAAGCATGCTGCAATGCAAGATCAAACGATACAGTTGAAAGCTGAATGAAAGTTACAGTGGGACTGTACAGTTATGCGAACGCGATCGAATATAAGAGAAGGCATTCAAGTCAATCGCTGCGATACCGCCCGATGAATTCAAACTCAAGGTCAGGTGGTCGATCCGGCTGGAGGTAGGCATAGTTATTCTGCCAAAATGTGGGGTGGGTGGAGAATGGAACAAAATCACGCAAATCCTACAGAAGAAAGACTGTCCTGTCGGAGAACTAAACTAGATTGGCGGATACGTGGATATCGTGAAGAAGAAACATCCCTGAAGGAGACGTATTCAAGCAATGGAGCTTTACAATGTATGAGAGGATTTGCGATGAAAAATTGTGCCATAATACATAAAGACCAAGAAAATCGGTCGAGGATAGCAATTTTGGGGTACAGTGACCGTATATCGATTGAGCCAGTTGTAAAACGAAACGGACAACACACTGGACTTTGGGTGTCAAATTGATGGTGAAAGAAGTGACCGCATAGAGCATATAGACTGAGTGGATTGTTTTGCTTTTAGAACAAAAGGAATGTAATGCTTCAGCAAGAAACTGGTAACTGACAGAGAGAAAAATCGACGTATGGTGCGTAGCTACGATAGTGGCAGAAACGAGACTTGCAAGAGGAATGACCGGTTGAATGACAGGTAAGTATTTACATACTGATAATTCTCAGCAAGGACTTCACGTGGTGAAAAAAAGTATCATGTATCGGAAGTGTCTGAGACGGTCAATCGGAATGGAGCATGAGAAAGGAAATAAACAGAACGACCGATGAATAGTTTTGCAAAGTTCGGCAGCTGGATATGGGCGGAGAGTGTGTGATGAACCAAATGGACTACACATCTGGACCGTGGTTGCCAGAGTGATGGTGAAGGGAGTGACCGGATAAAACATATGGACTTTGAGTGGATTGTTTTGTTTTCAGAAAAAAAGAAATTAAAGCATCAGCATGAACAAGGAATTATCGAGAAAATCGTTGCGTGGTGCTCAACTACAACAATAAGATGGACACAGCTGGAAAAAACGATGAAGTGACGGGCAGAAGACTATCAGTTTATGTTTGATACTAAAGGTGGACCACTTTGTGGCGACAGAACAGAACTCTGCGGCACAAGAGCTTATCAGATGTGCAAAAGTGGGACACGATACCTTGCAAGATGAGGACATTGCAATGCAACAGCCTTAAGTGGGCAAACAGCGGAGCTGGAAGAGAAAGCAAGCAAACACAGAGTCGTCGATTATTGGGAATCTCAAGAGATAAATGTCGCAGTGTCATATATTATCTGGAGATTATAGTACGGAAGTTAGTAGCAGCAACAAATGCGTTATTTCTGGAGTATATCGGTAAAAGTAGCGAAAGGGGTGGGCTTTATCTTAGAGAGCAGTTAAGTTTGCAAATAAGACTGGTGAGTAGTTTGGCATGAAACCGCGGGAAGTGGACTGGGAATAATGAGCCAGAAGTGTTGATGGGCTTTTAATGATACGATAATTGTGCACCAAAAACAGCAGCTTTTGTCGGACGAAAAAAGCGTTAGGTTACGAAGGCAAATTTGAAGTGAGCACGATGGAGAGTCAATGTTGGCTGGAGGAGACAGCAACATTTTGAGTATATGAACGATATTCCTTTTGTTCTATTTTCTTGTTGTTTTTTTCAGTCCGCAACCGGTGCTAGTGGGTGGGGCTGACTGTGCGCTGGACACCCAACCTGAAAACCATTTCTGGAGGCAGGAGGTGTGATCCACCTAGTTGCGCCCGCACATCGTTGCAGACGTCCTGCACGCCCGATGTGCACCGGCCAAAGCGGGGGATCTGTCCGCGCCCCGCACCGGCGGGATTTGCACAGGTGATTTTGTCCGAGATCATACAGACGTAGAGATGGCGTAGTCTAGGAGATTGTGGGGGATCCAGATTTAAAGCCTGAGGTTTTGGCCAGATATTTCGCTGGTGTTATCCCTGGATCATTCCAAGACATCAGATGGGAGATGCGCGCCGGTTGGTGTCTGGAAGCATAAGAGTAGAGAGACGCAGTCTGGGATGCTCCCAGCTGAGGATCAACGATCAATGGTGAAAAGAGAAATCTAGTAATGTAGACACAGACTACTTTGGGAAGAATGAGGACTGTGAGCCATTGGGAGTGAATGGAAATACAAAAATAATGACCAAAACTAGGAATAAGAATGATGATTTAGAAGGTAAGTGGTGGTCACTGGAACTGTATTAAGTGTTGGGACGCTAAGGCAAAATAAAGGAGGGGAATGGGGTCATTTCGGACCGAGTAAAGCGAATTAAGTATGATATAGATAATAGGTAGCAGACGTTGGAGCGCGTGAATTGGGGAGAATCTAACAAGAGCATTGTCAGTAATGTAAGTCATTCTAAGGGGTACTAATATGCTGGCGATGGAAAAGGCATATGGGGTAGGTGATGTCGACGTTGCAAAGGATGTTGACCGGGTCGTGCTTTCTTTCTCTATTAAAAATCTAGGTTACCCTCATAAGCTTGTTCCAACGTGGTGCACATATGGGTTAACTGTAGTACTTTGGCGACATCTAAGTATTTTGTAAGGACAATTTTGAAACTGTCTAGTGTCTGGCAGGCCCGAATGTCTTCGGGCAGTCTGCTCCAAATGCGAGAATAAACGGTGATGAAGAACCTTTCTCTTAGTTTTGTCCTGGTGTATGGGACTTTAGTAGTATGATTTCGGTTACGAAGAGGGTAGGGTGCGTCTTGAGCGAAACATAGATCAGTGATGGACGTATGCGCTCTAGAATGTAGGAGGTTGAATAGAAGATCGTAAAATAATGCCAAAAAGTCAGGTGCTATCTCGGGTCCGCAAATCTCATCTCCAAAACCGAAGCCGAGCATTGACGTCTCTTTTTCCCAACCAACTTCACCTCGCAACTGGCGGTTGGTATCGGTGGACTTAGATAAATTTATGTCATCATCACTGGCACAGTCATCTATCACGCGACTCCAAATAGGTCGAACTGCCGCTACCTCCTTTTCGGGCGGAAGCATAGCGACATCCCCTGCTCTCGAAAATTCCTTCCCTCAGAACTCACTCATCAGGCCAGCCAGCTGCTTAGTGGTCACTTCCGCTAATCCTAATGATTCGCATCTAATCACTAGAGTACCGTCAACAAAACGCATGCCGTCGTCTCCCCAGAATAATAACGGCAACAAAATAGCCACTGAGAACAACAACCGCAATAAAACTTTATTCGTCACGGGTCCCCAGTGTGCCCGAATGAGCAGACTTTTTCGCTGAAAAATGAAAAGTGCTATCCGGGGATGAACACTTTAGGCGCTTTTGGCAGTAATCAACATTCAGCCTGCCATTATCAATTTATTCAACCTCTTCTACCTGTGCCTTTTTATGTCTTGCAGAAGCAAAACTCCTCAGACACGTTTCTTCAAAAGTCTAGGGGACCGTTAGTTACTCCATGACCTCAGCCTCCCCTTTTTACCATTCGCACGCATTCATTTCGGAACTTCCCTCTATCTCCTTATCCAGTAGCTCCTCAGGATTGCTTCCTTTATGGGGACCAATTACCTCGCAGGCTATAGAAATAATCCTACTTTCCCCGTTCATTATCCTACCCGTTGGTGCTTTCAGGTTCATCTCGCTTTCGTCATTACTAACCCAGTTTACGCTAATCTTGTACGGACCAACTATATACACGAGCTTTTGTTTGCTCTGAAATGCTATTGCGTCAAGTTTTACGGGGGAAAATTAATTTTTTATAACGCAGTCGCCCCTGCCTCCCGAAGTACTTCCTTTGCACCCACCTAGAGCTTTGAATTGTCCAAATAAAAATGTCCCAGGCATTTTGGTGGATACTGTTCAGTGTGACAGTCTATCACATTCACCTTTATCCCGTACAAGTCCATCTACACTGAAGAATCGACCATTGTCACCCGCATTGCAATCACGCAATGATCATCACTTAATGGGTCCTCTGTTACTGTGCACAATAAAGAACACCAAACTGGGCTTTTATCTTTGATGATAATCGTTGCTCGGTCTATACAAAACAAATTGTGTATTGCTCATCCCCCCACCTGAGGCAGGCTCTGGTGCGGCTTACCAGGAGCACTGAATGTAGACCGTTGGAGTCAGCTTCCCGACGAAAAGTTGGCCCCATCCCGTTCCCACCTCTCACGGTTATCCGGACCTGTCCTCACATCGGTGTTGTCTTGCTTTGCAATATGATAACGGCAACAAAGATATAACGGTAAACGTGCGATCACCACCATACAAGATATCCTTGCTCATAACCAAGTATTATCTCAGCCCGCCAGCACCGTCGAGTAGAAGTATGGACGAACTTATGTCCACGTTTCTCGGCACGTGACCAGTTTCCTCTAATGCGTCACCACCGACACAGTAATAGTTTATTCTACTTTAAGGCCCCTAAGAAGCTATTCAGTGTGGGATAATCACTATACCAGAAGAGACCGTAACAAGTGTAGTGCTATGCTAGCAGGGTACCAGTCCCATTCACTCACGTACTGTCCTTTCAAACCTACCTTACCGCCTCGGTGCTGAACTGCGGTCTGAGTAAGCGAACTGCATTGAGGGTTACCGTTTCAAATTCCTCATAACCGTAAAGCCTTAGGTTGTTCTTAGTATCCCAACACTGCCACAAAAACGTGCGAACCATTATTCCTTTAGAATGCATACACAATTAGCCAACCGGTGTACGCAACTTTGTTAGCCCGTAGCATTATAGCTCAGTCGCTTGAGAGCCTACTTTACCCAGAACGTGGAGCAGGTGCCAATGGACGCCTAAATGAAGCTTTATCCTTACTCCATTCACATAAATCTAACCAGTTCATTATTATTGTCGTCATGTGTCACCACAGCCCACAGGTGGAACCACGTCCAGACTGCAATCTCCATTTATTCCAGGTCCGTCGCCTCTCACTATCTCAGTCGCCAAACTGGACAGCCAAGGATGCCACTTTGACTTTTACCAACAGGAACCCAAGTGAAACCTTTCATAGCATCTGGGACTGCAATCAAGCGGAAAATACCCCCAACTACTTATCAGATCGATCAGTGTTTTCTAACGCGAAGCCTCTCCTACCGATATCACCATTGCAGCCAACACAGGAAACAGTTCGCGCGCAACCTGCTAAAATACCAGTCATCAGTTGAATCCATCATATCTCGCCACACCCGGCTGATTGACCGACACATATCCTCTACCTCGCCAGACGGACCACACCCATGGATATTGTACATTACCAGTAATGGCGCTGAATAACACTGAGGCCAAATGCGCCAATATATATATATATATATATATATGTGTGTATATATATATACCGGGTACGCATACTTGATGAGCGGCAACAACCGCGAAACCGGTCGTGTGCTTCCTGGAAACGTTTGTCCACACGTTACCATACTACTTGCTATCAATATATATATATATATACTTGCCCGCGAAGCAGCATAATGACGCTCGAGTCCATGCGGAGATTTTCCACTTTGGCATCCTTTGCAACAGTCCATTTTTCCCACGAACCGTGGCCGGCTGAAAATTGACTCTCCACTTTTCCAGGAACCTCCAGTTGAGTCTTCTCATTTCTGAACGGTACAGGTTACTGATCCTGAAATTAAACTCACCTTTTTAGGGGCTGCTCTTCCTTCCACATCCATCAGTGTTCCTAAGTGCATTTTCATGAAACCGATTTCATGTCTCCCTTTCTCAAAACTTATCCCGTTTACTGAACCCCGGTAAATCAGTCATTCACGGTTTGTATCATCTTCATCGGCAGCTGACCTCTTCGGAAGCATTGATTTTCCTGGGTACACCACACAATTTCGTTTTCTTTTTCTTCTTGTTCGAAACTGACTCTGTTTGCAGAACCCCAGTAATCCTCTTTTTTTCCTTGGCTTGCGTCAGTCGCGTCTATATTACACCTTTAGCACTGAGTATTATCGATTTTCTCAGTATCCCCACGGTGCGCCACCGCCCAGCTCGAACTCGAAACTGGTTGGAAGTTGCCGAGCAAACCATCATTGTGGTGACCCATTCAAACTACTGCTGGCTATTTTTTCTGTCGCTGGCACCTCTGACTTTTATTCTTAAAACTTGTGAACATTTCATCTCATTGAGTAACGTGTTACATCATGGTCATGCGCTTGCGCGTGCATCTCGACATTGACCGAGAAATGCACCATTATTATTATTATCACTAAATGCCCTCAGTGCCTTCCATGGCGCGCACAGTGGATTATGATTTTACTTCATTAGCTGAAACACTGTTGTCCAACACTACTCCCACTGAATAAGCTGCTGTGGTAGGATACACGGCCTTCAGTAAAAATAGGTCAGGACGGCGCAGGGAGGCTCTCTGACCTATATAGGGGAAGGTCTCGTCGCCTCTTTGTTTGAGCATCCAATTCTGGACAGCCCGGAATATCCAGTGTGGCTCAAAATCAAAATTCAGCGTAATGAGATTTTGACCGGTTTTGTCTACCGTTCGTCTGGCTCAAGTGATAGTGACTTCTTAGCCATCACTAATGCACCGAGTTTCGTTGCGGACCCCCCTAGTTGACCCAAGCTAGTAGCCGGTGACTTTAATGCACCAGATGTTCGGTGGCCGAAAATCTTTTTCCCATAAAGCTCACCTGAATAAGTAACTGCTATCCGCCTTGGAGGCTGGGTTCAACATATCTTCCCCAGCAACGCTAAACAATACTCTGAGTTTTGTCTTTGCCATGGGTGTTACCCAGGTGTCCACTCTGGTCCAAGAGAAATTTCCGGGAGGTGATCATTCCATAGTCTCCTGTATGTTCTCTATTCTCAAAATAATCCACCAGAATCCATTCGTTATTAGCCCGTTCCATCATGCTAAATGGGACCAATTACCTTTGTCCATAAGCACCCAGAATTGGGATGAATTTTTCCCATCTCAAGAAGCCCAAGCCTTAGCATACAAGCTTTATTCTATCTGAACTGGCTGTCTCGATATGACCAAGCCTAAAAATGATTCCAATAAACTTGCAAAACCAAACAAAATATCACAAATGAAACAGGGGCCTTCAAAACTACAAAGTACTTTTCTCATACCAAAACATTTCTCGTTTTACATACAATCCGTTCACATATCTCGAGATATTATCTCTTATTTGGAGTGGATAAAGAAAAAGCGAGAACAAAACGCCTTCCGTAACCATAGAAGAGTAGAGATTTTAGCGGAATCAATGAAACGTAGGAACACTCAATCCACTTCCGTTATTTCTTCTCTTTTCTACAAAAATACTTAGGCAAACGAGGCACAAGACACATCGGAGGCTTTCGGTGTGTTTTTTGCATCCACCTTTACAAACGATTCCCTAGCAGTTGTTTCCATCCCGACAACTGGTTCCTCGGAAAGTCTATCTACGGTTTATTTTCACCCGAAAGAAATTTCGTTTCCGTTGTCAAGCATCAGACTGTCTTACCGCCCTGGGCCTGATGCGTTGCCTGCCGTCATTTTTAAGTTAGTCGGACCCAATATTCCAGTTTTATTCTCATACATATTTAGCTTACCCACGCAATGTGGCTTGAATTCCAGCCCGTGGAAAACCTCAGTTAATATTCCAGTTTATAAAACAGATCACAGCAAGATCCAGCCAGCCACAGACCTGTGAACCACACCCTAGTTGTCTCAAGGATCATGAAAAAGCGGATTGAAGTTGGGCTCACGAAATAACTTCTCAGAAGTAATCTTGGGAATACGGCCCAGTATGGTTTTCTTGAAAACCCCTCACGTTCTACTTGTATTGTAACGGGGGAAGCTAAGGCTAGGGAACAACATGAACATCAGGGCGGACAAACGAACCAAACGAGGGTCATCGTAAGAAATCCTACGGATTCCTTTTGGGCTGTGTAAAGCACCAGCTACTTTCAGGCTTTTGCTGCTTCATATACTGGAAAGCCTGGATGGTGTTGTGGTGTATGGGGATGATATTTTGGTGTTTTTGAGGACGATTGACGGGCACGCGGCTAGATTAAGCATAGTCCTGGAGAGAATCAAAGCGACGAGTTTGAAATTGAGTGCAAAATAGTGCCAGATAGCGCATGACAAAATCATTTGTTTCGGACATATTTTGAGGTGATCCAAATGTGAAAAGTCTTTGGCCTCGGAGGGATCCATTCACATTTGGATCACCTCAAAACATTATCAAAATCTGCCAACCATCAATACATTCGGAGATATTGTTGGAGGATGAAAACTGCAACCCTTACCCGAGAAAGCGGAGACTATTAGGAGCTTTCCTTCGCCAAAATAAAAGCGCCAACCGAGATCCTTCCTTGGCTTGGTCGGCTATGACGCCAAAATTGTGCTCAATTTTGCCCAGAAAGCTAAAGTCCTGGTTCAACTACTGAGAAAGGATAAGAAGTTCGAGTGGACATCAGATACGGGGGCGGCGTTCAGGAAACTAAAGGAAAGTGCAACAAACCATCGAATCTGTTTGACAATACCAAAGCCGCATGAGAACTTCACCATAGCTGTGGACCCCAGTGACGTCGGAATTGGCGCAGTATTGTCACAACCGTCTGGAGTGATCGAGTACGCCAGCCGGCTGCTCACAATTGCCAAGAGGAAATACTCCACCACGGAAAAGGAATGTTTAGCAAGCGTATAGGCATCGGAAAAGTGGAAAACATATCTGATCGCTACTAACTTCCGCATCATAAAGGCTCACAAGCCACTGACGTGGTTTATGACAACAAGAGATCCAAGACAGTGGTTGGCACGGTGGACATTCCGCCTGCAGGAATTCACCTCTACAATCGAGCATGTTAACGGACGAGAAAACGAAATACCTGACTCATTATCCCACCCGATCCCAGACGACCAACTGCCGGCTGAGGCGATCCCAGTGAATCGGATAATGTCAAGTGATGGTGTTTTCAGCCACCAAAGAAATGACAGTCTGGTGCTGACAGTTTGTTCACATATTTAAGCCAAAACAAGACCAGATGGGAGCTCACCTGCACCGCGCGACCTACTGAAAATTTGGGAGCGATTGCATGCGAAAGACGGCAAGCTGTTCGTTGACGTTGATGTGGGACAGGGTCTGCGACCCAGACGACTGCCTTTTGTTCCCGAGGCCGTACGTGAGCAGGCAATACAGCTAGCGCACGACAGTTCTCACATAGGACAACAACGGGTCTTCGAATTATTGCGACGCAGAGTCTTCCGGCCCACGATGCGGCACGACGTTGGCGACTACATAAGGACTTGCCCTGATTGTCAACGAGACCGAGAGCACGCAACAGCAACACCGCCAATGCAGCCCATAGAAGCACAGCGAGTCTTTCAAAGCTGGAGTTTGGGCATTTTTGGTCCTTCACCTGCGAGTGTTACTGGAAACCGGTACATCATGACAATGGTTGACCACGTGTCTCGCTGGGTGGAAGCAATCCCGGCACCGGATCGAACAGGCGATGCGGTCTCTTGAGTGTTTGTTTATAGTGTGGTGGTGCGATTTGGAATATCAGAAACGGTCATCATCGACCACGGTCCCTGCTTCGAATCGAAGAAATTTCGAGACATGTTGGAACAATGGAGGATCCAGCGAATACGGACGTCGTCTTACCACCCCCAGGAAAGCGGAATGACGGACAAATTCAACAGAACGCTGAAGGAGTGGCTAAGTAACCACGGGAGTGATTGGCAAGAAGGACTATCAGAGATATTGCTCAGTCATCGCGCAACGAACCCGAAGTGGCCAGCCCAGGGGGCCAGCAAGTTCCGCAAACGATGGAGTGGACTCTACACCGTACTAGAGTGGAAGAATTCAAGTTTCAAAATGGATCAAGGACCACAAGGCAAATGGGTCAAGGGATGCGATTTGGCACCCCTGCACGTCTGGGCTGAATGTTTTAAAGGAAAGTTGAGTGTAGCAGGGAGTTCTGGGGCGAAGAAACGGCGTGAATATCAAGGCAAACGAACGAACCAAACGAGGACCACAGACAAAATAACAGGTAGCGAATATGTCAGAGGCGTCCCGAAGCAGGCGAAAAAAGGCATACAGATGACCAGAGAAGAAGCAGCGGGATCTCCGGCAACCAGCAAGATAGCTCAGGTGAGGGGCTGCCGATCGAGCCGTCAACTGAGACAGTCATACCAACCGAAGGGAAATGACGGTCAAGAGAAGCAAGCCATCGGCCACAGGCAACTGGACAGACTGCAGCCGAAGCGCTCAAGCAGCGGCAATAGCAATCTTGGTGCCGCGCAGCCTGGATAAAGGCCCATATAAACGACTGTATGTGTTCCATGACCTGACTTGTTTGGCCGGTGAAATACAAATATCCTTTCGTGGGTTGTCTTCCTAACAGCTACCTACCTAACAGCTACAGAGTTCATTAGCAACAAGTCGACAATTGCTGCCCTTTCGCAGTATAATGACATCAAGATATTCTCTGATAAAACCCCCCTCCAACGGGAAATACTTCGTTCGCTGAGAAGTAACTCCGCCTTGCCCATGCAGGCTGACCCCACTGTAACCGACATGAAGGTTACCCAATGCCCCTCTGTCAAGAAGTCAAGGGCGAGCCCAGCGCCTCACCGTGCCTGCCTGCAAACTGTCGACTTAGATATGTCTAACTCCCCACCTCCGGTTCCGCTTCCACTCAAACGCCCTTTTTTACCATCTCCCCCAGTAGCCTCTACTAGCAGTAGCTCTCGCTCCCCGACCACAGGCCCCAGGCAGCACTCCACTTCAGTATTAAAGCCGCGCTCCCCTGCCATAGTCTCTGAGCCAAAACAAGACCCTGGTACAACCATCAGCCCCGCCGTACTACTTCCAATCCGTCCTCCGGGCCGTTGACAAGTGTTGTCACCCGCCGCTCTCGCTCTAACGACTCTACAAACTACCCACCAGCTGCTAGCTCAGCTGCGACACTTCGTTTCTATCCTCATGAGTGCCGCTCTAATCCCCCCATAAGCCTACCTAGTACTCCTACCAGGTCCGCACTTGCCCAACTAATCACTCTACCCATTACCCCCACTCTCTATCGGCTTCTGCCTATAGCGTACTCTCGGATCCTCCAGGTGATAACCAACTGGGCCACCATCCGGATCCGTCTAACGCCATCGTCCCTTTGAGTAGGAGTGACCTTCAGGGTCTTGCCAGTGCCACTCACCCTTCCATTGTCTCGCACCCCCTTCCACTGTCTTGCCCTCTCTCCGATCGAAGGGGTCACACCAATCCTCCATCTCCGTTGCTACCCTATATCCCTCCCTGCCCCCCAGACACCAACCCTCCATACTATAGCCCCAGCATGCCTCCGCTGTTCCCCCCTGCTCACCTCCACCAACCCTCATCTAACCCTGAAGTACCACGTACATACCCCAGCAGATACTCCAGGTTCGTACCTGTATCCCACCTCCTCGCCCCACCTCCCCACTTACCGACTCCCCTGCCCCTCATGAGCCTCTAAACCTTTCCAAATTTCGCCACTCCCTTCCCGCCCTCCACTTCACACTACGTCCCAGTTACTCTCCCACATGCCTTCACCCCCATACCGACCTACCGGCCTTATACTGACCCTGCTCAACAGGTAGGTTACCTGCAGTCAAGATCTCGTTTTTTTCCTGACCGGTGCCCTCCGCACCCGTGGCCATATTGCTAGTCGCCCTATGGACCATACCCATAAACTTTCACAGCCTCATATCACTGATCGCTCCCCACTCGATGCCATGCCACTTAGCACCTTACACCACGCACTCCCCCCTGTCCACCCCGCTTCGACAGATATTCTTAACCTCACTTTGCCATATAGTGCCCCCTCCCTCTGCACCGTGTGACACCCCTCCGGCCCACATCAGCGGTGTGCTGCACACCCACCGTATTGATCACCCACAGCGATTGGCTGCGCCTAATGCTAACGCTTCTCCTACTTTCCGTCCCCCACCCAACACTGCCTTCCCTCCCCCTTCTACTGACGCTCTATCCCCACTGAGACCCAACTCCTATCGCCACAGCGATCCCAATAGTCTTGCACCTGGCATCCATGCTTTGCGCACACCGACACTGAACACATTCCTACTAGTTCTTATTAACGCTCGCTCAATAATTAGAAAAATATCGCACCTGCGATCTTTGGCATTTGCGTCAAACGCTGACATTATACTAATAACTGAATCCTGGCTGTCAGATGATGCTTCGCTTGACCTTGTTCGCATAGCTGGGTATCAATGCTTCTCGAACACCCGCCAGTCCAGGTGTGGATGAGGCTGTTAAGCCTTTGTCAAATGCACTATCCACGCTAGTGTTATCGACCACCCCCCTCTTCTCCTTATTGAGGATTCGTTATGGCTATCCATTCACGCCTCCGGCCAGAACCTTCTCCTTGGCTGCGTCTACGTCCCCCCGGGTCTGGAGCCTGCAAAAATTGACTCTGCCGTGGATGTCTTTAATGCTGCGCTTGACTGCCCTGCCAGTTCAAAAATTATTGCGGGTGACTTTAACCTTCCTTCAATTTGCTGGTCCTCCCATACTAGCCCTCCCGCCCTCTCCTTTTTCTTTTCTTGTGTCCGTCTTGGTGGATGGACCCAACATGTCTCCTGCCCTACTAGGGGGAACAACATCTTGGACCTGGTATTCTCCATTGATGTTTCTGATATGATCACCCAGACTACTGATCACGTCCCGTGTAGTGACCACCGTATTGTCAGGCGCAAGTTCAACTGTTCTCATCCGATGCAATCCTCTCTCCCTGTTCTGACTTCCTACCGTTCCCGTAACTGGCCCCTAGTGCCAATGATAATCCGCTCCCTTAACTGGGACACATTTTTTCTTTCATCCGATCCCCTCACTGTTATGAACTCTCTCTACTCCAACCTCCTGCACTGCCTAAATACCGCCAACCCATGTGCCGATCCACGCCCCAAATCCAGCACCTGACGCCTGTCACTTTTGGAGCGTAAGCTACCTTCGCTAGATCACACGACTTTACAATTCTCCTGCGCATAAACCAGCTACAACTGAGGCTGCGTTGCATGGTCGATTCGCATCTGAGAAGGCAAGAGACCATCGCCCTAGCACACCCAAACAAAACTGGCCACCTGTCCAACCTGCTTGGTAAAAGGTCCAATCAATCCAACCATACCTCGCTCAAGTTCCTCATCTGCGGCTCATCTACCGCTAATACTCCAGCATCTATTTCTGAGGCCTTCAATGAGCATTTTTCTTCCTCCCTTAAAAGCTGTCCTGGTATTTCCTCTCCTACAATCCACCCCTGCAACTCTGCCTCTCTTTCATCGATTCCCTTCACCCATCTAGAAATTTAAAAATCAGTTTTCTCTATTAAACCTTCCTCGAAACCGGGACCAGATGATCTCACACCGGCCCTCCTCCGTTTCGGTGGTCCTGACCTCCCTTTATTGTTACTTAATATGCATACCACCTCCATGCTTCACAGCTTCGTCCCACCTCAATGCAAATCCTCTGTTATAGTTCCGCGCTTCAAAAAGGGCGTATTACACGACCCAGATAACTATCGGCCCATGATTCACACCCCAGTAGTCTGCAAAATTATGGAGAAAATTATCAAAAAACACGTTGTCCAGTACCTCTTATCTAACAACCTGCTGAACCCTGGTCAGCATGGTTTCTTGAACTCCCGTTACTGCTCTTCCTGCCAGCTTGACTTTCTAAATGTCCAATCGTCTGCTGCCGACGCCAGCAACTCTGTAATTGTCCTGTACCTCGACATGTCTAAGGCTTTTGACCGTGTTCTCCATAATCATCTGTTGGCCAAAATCCGATCTCTCAGTATTACTGACCCTCTCCTCTCCTGGCTATCCTCCTATCTCTCTCACAGATCACAAGCCGTGCTCGTCGACGGCCACCTATCTTCCGCCAAACCAACTACTAGCGGCGTCATCAAAGGCAGTGTCCTAGGCCCATTACTATTCCTTATTTATATCAATGACACTTTCTCTTCTATTCGACACAGCACTCCTTTCCTCTTTGCCGACGATATAAAAATAGTGTACTCTTTCCTCCCTAGTGACCTTTCCGTGACTCTATGCAATATATCGCATGACTTACTCGTTCTCCGAACTTGGTGCGTCTCGTGGCTTATGAAATTCTCTGCGGAGAAAAGCTTCCCCCTACCATACAAGTGCACGGTACCACCCGGCCAAATTTGTCCGGACGGCCTGCCCATCCCCAAACGCCCCATGGTTACCGATCTTGGCGTACGCTACTCTTGTCCCTTCAAATTCTCAGAACAGGCATCGTTCCAAATCGCTAAGGCTAAGCGAACCCTAGGCCTGATCAATCGGTGTTTCTGAATACCGGCCAGTCGCCTCTCCATGTATCTCTCACACGTGAGACCGCTTCTAGAATATTGTCCCATTACCTCCAGCCTCTGGCCACGTTCCTCTATTGTATCTTTTGAGAACGTTCAGCGTACCTTCACCAAAAGGCTGTTGGGCGTATCCCTAGCCCTAACATACCGCCAGCGGTGTGAGCTCCTGCAAACTGAGCCTCTATGGATTCGTCGCATGAGGCTCAACCTGATTTTCCTCTTTAAGCTAATCCATAACCTGGCCTACAACTCTTATCCCATCTCATTCGCTGCGCCCTGCTCCTACCCCATCCGGAGCCGTGCCTTCTCTCTCACTGTCCCTCATTCTAATCTCTGTCTGAAGTCCCGATTCTTTTTATCAGCCTATTCCAAAATCTGGAATAAGCTTCCCCTTAGCTTACGCAGTGCCTCCTCAATGTTCGCTTTTAGGCGCGCACTTTTTCATACTTAACACTCCCCAATGCTATATTGCCCACCAATGAGCTCGTCTCCGCCGACCTGGCCTTTGAAAGAGGCCTCACACTGTAACTCTACTACCTCTGCGTCACAGGCCACTAGATACACCTCGCGAACTAAGGCCATTGCCTTCACTGATCCATAGCGAACCTACCTACCTCCTGCCATCACAAGGTAACTCTATTGCTCACCTACGTTCATCTCTTATCCGTCATATTCACTTTTTTTTCCTCAGTATCCGTTGATTCTCAGCTGGGGCACACCCAGACTGCGCTTCTCTATCCCTTTTTCCTTTCCAGTGATCCTCACTGACGGCCAACCACTTCGGGCACTGTACTTACCATCTCCGTGGCAGGTGCACCTGGATAATATTGTTACATGGTCGTCTACCACTCGCTGTTTCCGTTGGCTCTCCCGTCCATGGTCTCACGTCTCGGTCAATTGTCCCTGGTTCACGCATC
Source organism: Fasciola hepatica (assembly GCA_948099385.1). Taxonomy (NCBI): domain Eukaryota; kingdom Metazoa; phylum Platyhelminthes; class Trematoda; order Plagiorchiida; family Fasciolidae; genus Fasciola; species Fasciola hepatica. Next base: position 6,893,050 of record CANUEZ040000182.1, on the reverse strand, counting down.
CCCATCGCGGTCGTTCTGTCCCCTGTGCAATTACCCATGAACACTCGTGCCACTCCCAACGGTCAGATCCATCGCTATGGCCGGCGCACATCGGGCGGGCAGGCCGTCTGCAACGATGTGCGAGCGCAACTAGACCGGTGGGTCACACCTCCTGCGTTCACTTCACGAAGTGTTTTTCAGGTTGGGTGCCCAGCGCACGGCCAGTCCCACCCACTAGCATCGGTTGCGGATGGCACGCTCTAACTTTTCTTGAACTACCGAATCCAATGCTGTCGATTAAAATTGAATGCTCCTCATCCTTCTTCCACCACAGCTTGTTCACCTATAGTTCTTATCATCTGTTTTCACTTCCCATTTTTGTCGCCCTACCACGGTATGCACACCTACCCGTTTTCTCCTTCCTCCTATCGCCTCTCTCTACATCAACGTTCACTGCTTTGAGTCACTATCGTCCTAACCACTCTTTTCTGTCGACGCTCGCCAATAACTCCCTTCCCACCTGCCGTCATTGCTGACATCTAACATCTATGCGCTTGGTGTTACCCTCTGCTCAGAACGCCCGTTGATAGCTTCCTTAAACCTCTCGTTCTGTTAAATCCCTTCTCGTGCCCCATGCCATGATGTACCAATCGCACCCTCACTCATGCCCAATCCGCTTATTAGAACTTGCCGCTCCAAACTTCGCATCTTTTACAGTCGTATTTATTATCTAATCACAACCACCATATCTTCCTCACTTGGCTCCGCGATTCCTCTGTGGTTCTTTCCAGTGTCCTGATTAGTATCCACCTGTGCAAATGTCTGCCGGCACACAGCTTTCCAGCTCCATTGCCCCAATTCCTTTGCGCATTCATTTTTTGTGGCCTTTTTGTTCCATTACTGGTTCACTTATCTCGAAGCTTCCCGCTTCCTTGTCCGCCTCCTTCGTGTTTCATCTGCAGTAGAATGATCTGATTGGTGATTTCTTACCTGTGTCTCCTTGGTCATTGCTTTCATCCCTTGATCCGTTTATTGCTCGCTACAGGCATCTTTCTGTACCTTCCATTGTGGTCCGCTTTTCCATGTTCCACCATTGTAATGACAACGTTACGTCACGGTGTTCTTTTACAGTTCCAAATTGTTTGACCTGTCACTACCCGATTCCTCTGGTCCGTCACTACATCTCGCACCTGCATTGATCAAATAATTAGACCCATTCTTACCTGTTTTCCTTGATCCTGTCTTCCATCTTCACTCTACCATGAACTGCTCCTAACAGTCTTCATCACTTCTGTGCTTCCGCATTCTATTTTTCTCTCCTTTGGGCTGCCACGTGCAATTGTCATGAAGTTAATCCACCACGACATTCCAAAGTTAATTCTACAACCAACTGATCTAACATTGCCTACTCCTCCTAATGACTGATAATTTCATTCTAGGACCCCATTGTTATTGCTCCTGCTTCTCTTATACCTATACATATATATATATATATATATATATAATAAATCTACATATATATACATATATATATAAACTTACGCATATATATCTATGTGCACGCGCTCTGCATCTTGCAGTTCCTCACCGGCCATTTCTCTTGCTATCATCCCAACGACCGTCATCATAGGCATCCATCGACTCTACATCTGTGCCTCACATCTACCGTATCCAATCCTTCTAAATCGTTTTTGTCATCTGATCATCTCTCTACGTCTTTCATTGCTCGCTGCCTGTTTAACGGTGAGTTTTGTGTCTTGTCCGCCGACAGTTCACTGCAAAGTACCAATGCTTCATTGACATCTAATCCACTGCAGTGCATCTCCCCATTTTCTCCATCGTTCCTGGCTATTGCAGTTCCTTGTACCGATTTTCAGCCTTCCTCATGTTTACCAGTCTGCCTCCATATGTAATTGCCCGGGACCAGCCATTCAGTCCACCCGAGAGAGTGGGGTAAGTTCCGACCTGGCTTAATGTAATGCAGACATCATACAGCTGACAGAAAAGCTTCTGAATTAAAATGGAACAAAAATGTCTTGAAAGTGTGCGTAATGGGAGTGGCTTTTATAAACATATATTCTTTATTTTTGGTGAATCTTGTTTTTCTCAGTCAAATCTCGGTAATTAGCTCTCCAGTCATTGGCTTAGCCGTTGCTGATTGTTGATTGGGTTAGTGGTCATATATAACCTGTTGCACGAAGTTCAGTCCCCACTTGCCGTTCCCTGCGACGCGGTTACCGGCTATTCGGTGTGCAATGGGAGATCCGGCCCAGTTCCCTAATTTGCTTTCGATTTTCTGGAATTCCAACCAACCAGTTTTTACGTATACGACTGGTGAGCAAGGGGAATGGCTTCACCGGCTCGGGAGGAATGCGTACACTGTCTGGCTCTATGACGAACGTGGAGGACTACGTGACTGTTAACATGGTCCCCATGGGGCCACCACATTTTGATTACCGTGTTGCTTCTCTGAAGCCGTTTTGTTGTTGCCTTTTCATTTCTCTTGCATGTGAGTCTCGTTTCACGTGCGCAAGCCTGGGAATACTATCTTCATATAGGGGGCGATCATTTGCGAGTTTCGGCGTGGTATATAGAAAACTCCGTGCTTTGTTAAACATTTCGTGAAGATCGACCGACGTCTAACAGCTTCAGAAGATGGAAAGAAATTAGCATTTGATTCAATCCGTTACCCATATCACGTAAGTTACAGTACTGAAAGCATTGGTATCAGGAGCGCAGTTATCTACTATGTTCAGACAAGAGGATCAGTTAGTTAGTTCAGTGAAACTTTGCTGCTAGATACATGGAAGAGAGCTCGTACAGTGGGACATAACTATATAACTATATATATATATATATATATATATATATATATGGAGACAAAGATAACAAATGTCATGTTGCACTTATCTTTGGTCAGCTAGTACCGTTTCGGAGTAGGTGGTATATATATATATATATATATATATATATACAACTACGGTCGTATATATATATATATGTATGCGTATAATTATGCATATATATATAAATATATGTATATATATATAATATCCTTCGGTTACGGTGGACGCGAAACACCTATTACTTACGTAACTCATTACGCCAATGGTGTGCACGCAGGTGGAAAAACACATTTTAGGTATTCTGGCAGCTATTCTTTTAGCCAAACTTCACTGGGTCAAATCACATTGCCCAGTGGTCCTTCAGAAAGCGACATCCCACTTCAATTTTAGAGTCCGCTATACAACAATGATGACCATTCCGTTGATCGAGATGTTTCTACCAAAGAAACATCGCCCATTTTTTTCTCTTTATAAATATACCAAGTAAGTCACTTAAAACCCAGCAAGTAACTCGTATTTCAAAATAAGCTTGGCAGATCAATTTCTTGTGTTTCAAAATTGGCGCTTCAGAATTCCAGGATTACGCGCCAATTCAAAAATATCCAGGTCGGAACTTACCCCCTACCGTCCACCCGACCCTGACTTTCAAACTCACCGGGCGTCCATTCAAATCCGCTCTTGAGCTCATTTAAACTCCACGCAATCTCTATGGTGTGCATACGTTTATCCTATTTTCATCCTACCTTATTCCCCTTCTGAGCCTTTTTATCCAATATTTTCATGAGAGTCTCTTTATTTCCATGAATTACATCTGCCCATTCCATCACCTGTATCAACATGATCACGCACATGGCATGCTTCGGGTGCTTCCGAAATAAACCATCATTATTATTATTGTCGCAGTATGACTGGTTTTTCAAATCTTACAAGGACGGCTGCCAATAAGGGCAAGAGGATAACTATAATTTTTCTCGATATGACGGAAGCTTTTGACCGAGTTTCTCACTCTCGACTTTTAGCCAAATCGAAATTGCACGGCATTCTAGCCCCCCTATATTCCTGAATGTCATTTTACTCGTCTTCACGCTGTCAGGTGTTAAGCATGAATGGCAGTGTCATTATCAAAAGCTGTAACTAGCGGAGTCGTCCAAGGTGGCGTTCTAGAACCAGAAATCGTTCTAATGTTTGTGAACGATATATTAGGCGTGGTCCGTCACGGAATTCCTTTTCTGTTTTTCGACGACGTAAAACGTTTGTGTTCCTTTGAATCTCATCCCTTGAAAACTACCAATAGTAGAATATTACAGGATCACACCGTACTGAGCATCTGGGCGAATACTCGGTCAAAGAAGTTTTCCGCCGAAAAAGTTGTATTCCTACATATAAACGTGCTGTTCCACCAGGGCCGCTTGGCATAGATGGTAAAATCACTGCAAACAATCCACCAACACGAGACTCGGGCCCTCAGTGCTCTCGCTCGTTTAACTCCTAGGAACACACAGCTACTCAAGTTTCAAGGGCCCCAAGGCTGATCGGGTTACTTCATGGAAAGTATTTATTACAAGGAAGCAAACCCAATGTCCACAGGATCCATATCCGATCGCTTTTGTAGTACAGGTCAACAGTCTACTCTAGTGTCCGACGGTGTGACAGAATATTCAATAAAAATATATGAAGAACACTCGCAAAGCAATTACTAGGTTACTCTCCAACATCAAACTACAAGCAACGCTGCAATCTTCTATATATAGAGCCTTTTCAGCTACGGAGACTAAAAATAAACACTTCTTTCTTGCATAAACTCACCAAACGTCAGTTTTTGGCTCATCAGCACGACTCAGATTACCCACCGACCTTCAGCACTAATTACAGCTAAGCGGCTTCTCCGTGGCTGTCTCAATCTCTAAGACAAGTATGCAGTTCAATTTCTTCATAGAAGAGTTATCTTCACTTCGGAATAAAATGCCACTAGAAAATCGTTCTCTCGACCACCCACCAGCGTATAAGAAGGAGGTAGATGGATTCTTTGCAGTGCTTGGAGTAACCTATATTATCAATCCCTTATGAAATTGGCCTAGGTTTTTGATGAACTTCACACCGTCGACCAATTAACCACAGCTGGAACCAATCCAAACTGCAGCTTTTCTTTTGATTTTCCTCTAGATTATTTTTGTGGTTTGAATTTTCATAAACGTCGACCGCCAGAGGAGTATACGAATTATCAGGCTACTCAGCAGGCTTCAACGATATTTCTCTCCCCCTCGATGGTACTTGCCAAGCTACGGGCATCTGGAATCACGTAACCGCAAAAATTGGTGAACTGCAGACGGACTTCACAGGTGGATTGCTTGCATTATCCCCCTAATAAATACCCGAAAACTCCCCAGGGTGTACCACTGATACCCTCCTGATCGCCTCTCAAATTCCGCTTTACTTTTGCCCACTGGAGCTCAGCCTTCTATGCAATTCGATAGCGAAAATCCGTGCAAAACCAGGCAACTTAACTTTGCCTTTCATTGCCGTTCTGCTGGCAAGTCACGACTAGCATATTTCAAAATGCTTAAAGAGCTGTTGTTTATTAACACCTTTCGGCGTGTCCATCATATACTCGCAGTAAAGCGTTTGGTCCTCAGTTCAGCTTCATAGCATTTGAAGGGATTTTTCTTAAATCCTCCCACAAAGCCCCGCGTGGCTTATCACAGTGGTCATTTCAGTGCACTTTCCGCAGAAGGAGAATCGGTTATCCCGCGAGTCGAAAGCATAAAACCCATTTTTTTGTACATCATCTCTCCCGCAAGTTTTGGATTTCAAAGGCTTTTTACAGCGGGTAACCTGAAATCATTTTACGGTCACGACTTTTTGGCTCCGGCCTATTATCCGGTCATTTCTGACATTTTTCGCTCCGGTTTATCGCGTTATTCGGCGTTCCAGTCCGCTAACCTCCACCCAGTGTATTGTCCTGCAGTGACCTTGACTCTCTGTTCAGTTCATTTTCCACAGGACGAAAACGACAGAGACCAATCGAGCTTCCGAATCGTTGTGCTGTCCGCGAGCTTCCTTGGCTCCCAACACTGGGCCTTGAATGTTTCGTCTGAAAGGCAGAGTTTGTGAGGTAGTACCACCTTCACAGGCATAAGTTCATCGACTGTCTTGCAGGGCAAATCTTCCGAACTTTAACTCAACCAATGGCAAATCCAATTTGACCTTTCATTTTACCCTGCCCTGCACAACATCGACACTATTTTGTCCAATACTGTATATGAGCGTGACCTGTAAACTCTGGTCAGGCTCACTGCATGCATTTCGCCCGTTTGCGAGAAATCGACTATTACCATTACACGTTGCTCGGACCCTAATTCCGGATAAGTTAGGACTCCCGGTAATACCAGCAGCCACGTCTCCGTTATCGTGATTATGTCCAATTCACAAGACCGGGCCATTAACTCTGACCTTATACTTCCTACACTATATGCGTTCGCGTACATATTTTCGAGCTACCAAGAGCTCTGATCTACCCGGAATTCGGGTCCCAGTAACCTGTCAATATTTGGCACCCAGATCAAAGCCGTGCATGTTCAATCCGTTTTGTGGGCCCCAACCCACGTCTTTTGTGGTTGCACAGTGGATTTCTCTACTAGAACGCTAGTTCTCTTAGAAAAATTGCCCTTCTTGCTACCATGTTTCAACTCAGGACCCCTGTCTGAGATGTATCAGGCTTCACTGTCCCGACGACTCCATGCGACGAGGACAAACGGGGTACTTTCATTTTCGGTGAGGCTGGCCTGGTTTTGTGGACAAATGGTGGGTCCCGCCAGTTCATTCTTTCTTTTTACGCTCGGTAGCATCCCTCATTTCGTCCAAGACATTTTTGTTGGCTTTATTGGTTGAATCCAGACTGTGTCACATGGCTCCGGTGGAAGCAACGGTTCACTGCCCCGACCGTAAAATCTTTTTGCAACGCCATTTATTTTTCAATCTCAGTTTGACTAATATTGATGCTACAATATCGGGGTCCGGTAAACCAGCACATACTGGTAGGGCCGTGCTTATCTATCTTCCAAATAGGCGTTTTGTCGGGCCTATTTCCATCATCGCAGAGGCACGCTTCGAAGCTCATGCATGGCGATAAACAGATGGCCGACCTCAGACTTGCTCTTCTTAAATAATTTTTTCACGTGCTTCACAGTGCTCTCTGTTTTACCGTTGAACTGACTGTGGTAAGGACTGGTGATGTGGCGGCTGAAATGCCACATCTCCGAAAAATGCTGGAATTCCGTGCTGTGAGACTGAAGACCACTATCGAAAATCACTCGAATCGGGATTCCATGTCGTGCAAAATTGGTCCACAGTTTGTTGATGATTTCTGCCCTCAGAATGTCGACTTCGAAGAAATCACTGTAGTAATCAATAGTCACCATGTAACTGTCCTTCCCATGGTAAAAGATATCGAACGCCACTATTTGCCAAGGCCGGTCAGGTATTGGGCGCATCCCCATCGGTTCTATCATTTGTCGTTGAGCAAATTGTCTGCATGGTTCGCAATTTGCTACCATCTGCTCAATCTGTTCCGCCATATCTGACCAGTAGTGTTTATCTGGCTCGGGTGATACATCCATTGATATCTGCACGTGAATGGCGCGACTGACGCAGAATGTCTTTTCGAAAAGTTTGCGTTACCACCAAACATTCACCTCGAAAAATCAGTTCATCCTCTGTTATTAGCTCGTCACGAAATCTGAAATAAGGTAACACCTATGCTTATAGGGTTCTTTTATCTTCCGGCCAACCTTGAGTGGTAACTTCCTTCAGGAATTGTACACAAGGATCTGCCATTGTGGCGATCTGGATTTGGGATAATTCAGACTTCGTAAACGCCAATGCAATGTCCACCGTTTCATTTCTACTTTCGTCTTCCGTATTCGGTAGTCTAGCTTGTGAGAGTGTGTCAGCCACAAACATCTGTTTTCCTTGCTGATCATGTAGTTCGTAGTTATGCTTTTGGAGATGTATTAACATCGACTGAATTCTTATTGGCGCTCGATGTAGTGGCTTATCCACGATCGTGATCAATGACTTATGATCTGAATATAGGGGCGTAAGTCGCCAAAAGTGTAGTCATTGAACTTCTCCAAAGTGAACACGATTTCAGTAGTTCCTTTTCGATTTGCGCATATTTCCGTTCACAAACTGTTAACGTCCTACTACGATAATAAAGCGAACGCCTATTCTGTGACAGGATGGCTCCTAAACCACGTTGACTGCTATCACACTGCGTGCACAGAGGTAAGGTGTGATCATAATATGCTAGGGCTGGGGCCTTCACGATAAGCTGCTCTATGCTACCCAACTTTATTCGCTGTTCATCTGGCCAAAACCACTTTTCTTTCTTATGTGCCAATAGGTTGATCGGTCCCACCAATTCCGCAAACTCTGGTAAGAATCTGCTCATATAGTTCATCATTCCATTAAAACCTGAGATGCCCTTGGTGTCTGTTGTCGCCCGCGTGTCTATAATGGCGCTTACCTTTTCCGGATCTGGTTTGATCCGTGCTCTTCTGATAATGTGGCCGTGGAACTTGACTGCTGATAAATAAAATGCCAGCTTGTCTCGTTTTGGTTTGATTCCTCCATGGACATCCAGTTGCAGAAAGCAATCGAAGCTTCTGTGGTGTTCCTCGATACATTTTTCCAAAAGTTAGAACTTCGTTTGCTACGCGGAGTACTTCAAGTAAGTCGTCCACTACTTGAAGGATCTTCTTCTGAAATATTTTGCTAGATACCTTCAGGCTGAATGGCAGTCGCTTCCAGCGGAACCCGTCATACAATGTGTCGAACGCAGTCAAGTAACTCGAGGCTTCTTCCAGCCCTACATGCCAAAACGCTGAAGCCAGGTCAACCTTCGTAAAGAAACTCGGGTTTGATAACTTAGGAAAAATATGGTCGAAAACGGGTAGCCAAAACTGCTGTCGCCTGCGTGCTTTGCCTAGGGGTTCGGGGCCAATGCAAGTGCAAACGCGAAGTTCCTCAGATGCTTCTCTCAAGATCACGATTTGACTAACCCAGTATTTTGGTCCCACAAATCCAACCGAGACATCTTTCGGAAGGAGAATGCCCTATCGTTCGCTTACTGCATTTGAAATACGTCTAACTGATAGTGCCTCAGGTCCTGCGGATCCATATAGGTTTAAAGACGCCACTCCCAAAAGCTCCCCAGATTTCTCATCGAAAACAAAGGCATATTTTTCCAAGTAATGTTCGGTATTACCAGGTACATGGAGAATAAATGAATCATAGCGGAGTGACACCGAACCCAGCTTTTCGACAGACTCACATCCGAGGATGGGAAAATAACCCTGGTGGACTACAATAAAGTTTAATGAACGGTAACCTTTCACCTCTGTGTCTGACGACTTTCAGCCTTGCCCCGCCCCCCGGCTGAGCCATTTTGCCGTTCCACATTCTGAGTCTCTTCTGTATCAGCGTCGGTGCGATATCAGACAGCAGGCTCATAGACAGTGTTCACCGATGCTCCCGTGCCCAAGTGGAAATGCACCTCTTCTCCGTTCACCACCATTTTGGCAAACACGCCGTTCTGCTTTGCTGGCACTTGCGGACAATTCACTCGATCTATGTTGTGATGGTTTTGTTTTCTGTCCACTGTTGTCTTGAGGAAACTTTTTAATACGAAATTGCCGCGCTTCTTGCAGACATCACAAGTTGTCACCCAGGCTGGACAGTTGTCTCTTCCTTCGAAGTGAAGTCTGCTAAAACTGACATCCCGTCTCTGGCACCCGGCATGTTGCTGATGCGTTTTTCGGCCGTTTCCGCACCCCGCCAGATGTTGACGCTCTGTTAGAGTGATCATTTTCGAATCTTCAACAAACTTTTATTCACCGTGGGGTCATGTAATCCCGTCACTATCCGATCCCGCACGAGGCTCCCTTCTTGGAGGGTGTAAAAATGGAATGATCGTGCCAGTGATTTTACTTACAAAAAAGGGTCAAATGGTTCATCAGGCTTCAGCTTCCTACGGTTAAAAACAAAACGCTCGTGTTATTCTTTGCACTCACTAAGACAATGTCGCTCGAGTTTAAACACCACCTCCATCCAATCACCACAGTCCTTATCGAAATCATATGAGAAACCAGTGATGATGCGAAGCTCAACCGGTCCAATGGCGTGACGAAATAACGCAAGATGTATAGCTTTTGATTCGTACTCCATCGCTGAAAAAGTTCGGAAATCTTCATACAGCGTTCGCCGCAATTTGCAGTTGTCAGCCAATCGGCCCGTATCTTCCATCACAAAGTGCACCAGCGGGTGGGTCTGCAGGCGATTGAGTGTTCGTGTCTCCAACATCCACATTTGCACATACGTTTTCGCTGCCAACACGTCAAAAGTCAGTCCTTCGGGAAATGCAATCAGCATACTTTTGTGTCGTGCAACAAGGAAATCTCGATTACTGTTCATTATCCGTTGGTTTATAAAACCTCTTGAGCCAACCACGTTGCTCGACTTGCAGTGTGCCAAATAAAAGTCACATTCCGACCAACCGTGAAAGTCCACTAAAGTAGTAAAAAACATATCCAACGCTCACATATCTGGGGTTCACAGGCCGTACCGTGATCGGTCTCGGTCCCTTGGATCCCTCATTTCTTGGTGGGGTCCTTTTTCTTTGCTAAGGCCCCGTTTAATGGTCACATTCTCTGGAATGCCAACTGTCCGTAGGAGATTTATTTGATGAAGTCTCATCGCCCGTCCTCTCAGTCTTCACTCGTTTATGACGGGCTCTCGGATGCTTATTACGACGTCGTTTGTGGGCCTTTCTAAACCCGAATCAGATTGCTCCCGAAGACGGTTGAGATTCGGGAAAATGCCCTTTTCACTTTCCAGTGCTTCAATCCCTCTCGTTAAGTCTCGGATATCGCTTGGAGGGCCCGTGGATTCACTTGTTGCTGTTCTAACCGCGATTGTGACTTTCATTACTCTTCCAGGGTTTTTCAATTCCCATCCGTCTTCCTACTTGTTCGTACTAGTTGTGCTTGAGGTATTTTTGTGTTCATCTTCTGCTATGTGGACAATTTTGCCTGGTCCCTCAGCACCAGGTGTAAGGACCGGTGGTGGAAAATCTCCCTAAAACCTTCGCTATTCAGTGTTTTTCTTAACATCACTCACTTGCTTACACTATTGACGTGTCTTTACGAACTGTTTGCTTTTATGGACCAATTGTTGTTTGTTCGTGCCCAGAGAGCTATTTTGTCATATCCTTGTTCTGGAACTGCTTGACGCACGTGCTCTTTGCTCGCACGCTACAATTCGGTTTCTCGTTTGTTGAATCCTTGTGATCTCGTTATTGAGGTTTGTTTCTTTTTAGTGTCATTGTTCATTCAATAACCTAGTATCGTAGAACATCACGGATAATTGCCTTTTGCTTTCGGGATCCTTTGTGAATTTGGCTACGCATTGCTCAAGCGTGTGTTACTCCAGGGCCTCACTGTCAATTATTCTTTGATAACCCTTAAACTTAATCTCCCCGTTGGCTGCTCTGCGTCGATTGTTCATTGCGGATGTTCATAACGGTGGCGCCCGCTTTTATAGCCCTGTTGCTGTCATGTTCGTCATCCACATGAATCAAGCTTTCTGCGGGTCCCGTTGCCTGAACCGGGCCTGAACAGGTGGGAAGCTGTTCTGTTTTTGCCTCAGCTAGTGCCGTTCAAAGGAGCTCAGTAGAGATAGGAGAAGTCAAAGCCAATCTCCCATATGTGTGGTTCGATCGATAATTTGCCCGTGTTAGTGTGACAAACATATTCAATTTGTCACTAAGGTACAGTGTTTTCCTTTCTCAATGGAAAACTTTCACCACCATACCTATGCACAAAAAGGGGATCTCGTCTAGACTCAGTTAACCATCGGCCGGTGAACCACACCCTGGTCGTGTCCAGAACCATGGACAGAGTGATCAAGGGAAGGCTGACACGTCGCCTTCTTAACCACAATCTAATCTAAGCTGGTCAGCGTGGGTTTCTAAATAACGGATCATGAGCGACATGCATGACAGACTTCCTCAACCTGGTCACAGAGGCTGGCAGTTTTGGTAAAACGGCGATCGTGATCTTTTTGGACGTGACCAAAGCGTTTGACCGAGTATCCCACGTCCGGTTACTACAGAAGACCAAAACATATGGCATCGTGGACTCAAAGCTGGCCTGGCTTTCATCCTATTTATCAGGCCGAGATCAGATCATAAGTAAGGCGAAAATTTGCAAAAACCCCGCCCCGGAACTAGTGGAGTGACACAAGTTAATGTACTCGGCCCACCAATGTCCTTGATGTACGTATACGATATATTTAACATTTTCCAACAGGGAGTTCCCTTCCTGTTCGCAGACGGTAGCAAAACCGTGTACACTTTCGGGCCTGCTTTGTTGGCCTCCATCGTGAATGACATAACAAGGGAACTGCTCGCTCTTTGCTCCTGAAGTGAGGATTGGAAAATGAGTTTGTCGGCCGAAAAAAGTAATATTATTACGTACAAATGTCACTTCCCCACCGAAGCATTTAGAATAAACGGCAAATTTACACCCAATAACCCTCAGGTACTTGACTTGGGTCTACTCTATCCATGTACGTCTGACTTTTTGGAACACGCAGCCATCCAGGTGGCTGAAGCACGCCATAAGATAGGGCTTCCACATCGAACATTTATTTGGCCGGAAGGTAAACTAAACATTTTAAGTCCCATGTCAAATCTCACCTGGAATACGGCTCAATAATTTGTTCCAGCATGCGACATAGAGACCGAATAGCGTTCGAGAATGTACAACAGGCATTCACGAAACAGCTCCTGAGTTGTTCTTTGCCCTCAAAGTACATGGAAAGCTGTGATTTGCTGAAAATCGATCCCTTGTGGCCGCGCTGCCTAAGAAATAACCTTATATTCTTTCACAATATCTTAAAGAGCAGATCATGTATTTCGGCACCGCAGGTGAGAACCCTTTCTAATTAGTCCTTACGTAACAATGGGTTCTTGGTTCCTGTCCCTTTGCCCACGAGTGCACTTAGGCCAGGCTTTTCCATCAACAAGTATGTTTCGTTGTGAAGCAAGCCACCACAGCGAATTCGGGCATTATCATGGACATCGGTGGCTTTCAAACAAGAAATAAGCGTAGCCCTAACGGTGAACACGCTGACTAGGATGTACAATCCTTATATTTCAAGGTCTCAGGCCTTTAAAATAGGAACAGGGGACTAATAAATCAAATGACCGCCCTAACTAACCTAGTCTCAAATAGACCCACATAGAGATAGCCTCCTACCGACAGCAGTTAGGGAACTGAGCGGTTCATTCCCCTGACCTGGGACGGCAAAACAATCTCCATTTTTTAAAATAGAATATCTTTTTGGGGGCAAGCCAACATAACGGCCTATGGCATAGTCAGGTATAAGGGCATCATGTTGTTAGGGCCGCAAGTAGTGCCCCAACCTTGTGCAAACTGGTGTTTCGGTGAGCATGAACCCCATCAAATTATCACAGGCTGTGGTTGGCTCTACCTCCCCCTGCATTTTCTGTCCCATGCAAACATATCCTTGGGGATCTGACTTCACGGATATGACGAGTGTTACCACGAGACATCTGTGAACATTCCGGGCTGGGATTATCTCCATTCATAGAGTGAACCGCCAATCAGATGACAGGAACCTCAAAAAGTAAGAGGTTGGCATAATAAAGAGAGGGAAGCACCCCACTGCTTTGTCTTCCAGGCGTACCAGACGTGTTACTTTTGACCAAATTCTCAGGGCTGCAGTGTTGCTACGGATTGACTGGTATGGTCGACCCATTCCCAACGCGGTATTGCATGCAGTCCATGTTTCCGTCTGGGCGTGTGAGCCGTCGTCACCCACCAAAAGCAGTTCTGCCTTCTCTGACAGCCAGATATCTGACTGTGATAAAGCTTAAAAAATAAAGACTTCTTAAAAAGTGTGGATCACTCGTGGATCGCCACGAGCTGGAAGCCAATGGATGTGTATCGTGCTGCCTCCCTTACTGAAGCAGGCCCTGGTGCCGCCTGCCATGGGCACCGAATGTAGACCGTTGGAGTCAGCTTCCCGACGAAAAGTTGGCCCCATCCCGTTCCCACCTCTCACGGTTATCCGGACCTGTCCTCACATCGGTGTTGTCTTGCTTTGCAATATGATAACGGCAACAAAGATATAACGGTAAACGTGCGATCACCACCATACAAGATATCCTTGCTCATAACCAAGTATTATCTCAGCCCGCCAGCACCGTCGAGTAGAAGTATGGACGAACTTATGTCCACGTTTCTCGGCACGTGACCAGTTTCCTCTAATGCGTCACCACCGACACAGTAATAGTTTATTCTACTTTAAGGCCCCTAAGAAGCTATTCAGTGTGGGATAATCACTATACCAGAAGAGACCGTAACAAGTGTAGTGCTATGCTAGCAGGGTACCAGTCCCATTCACTCACGTACTGTCCTTTCAAACCTACCTTACCGCCTCGGTGCTGAACTGCGGTCTGAGTAAGCGAACTGCATTGAGGGTTACCGTTTCAAATTCCTCATAACCGTAAAGCCTTAGGTTGTTCTTAGTATCCCAACACTGCCACAAAAACGTGCGAACCATTATTCCTTTAGAATGCATACACAATTAGCCAACCGGTGTACGCAACTTTGTTAGCCCGTAGCATTATAGCTCAGTCGCTTGAGAGCCTACTTTACCCAGAACGTGGAGCAGGTGCCAATGAACGCCTAAATGAAGCTTTATCCTTACTCCATTCACATAAATCTAACCAGTTTATTATTATTGTCGTCATGTGTCACCACAGCCCACAGGTGGAACCACGTCCAGACTGCAATCTCCATTTATTCCAGGTCCGTCGCCTCTCACTATCTCAGTCGCCAAACTGGACAGCCAAGGATGCCACTTTGACTTTTACCAACAGGAACCCAAGTGAAACCTTTCATAGCATCTGGGACTGCAATCAAGCGGAAAATACCCCCAACTACTTATCAGATCGATCAGTGTTTTCTAACGCGAAGCCTCTCCTACCGATATCACCATTGCAGCCAACACAGGAAACAGTTCGCGCGCAACCTGCTAAAATACCAGTCATCAGTTGAATCCATCATATCTCGCCACACCCGGCTGATTGACCGACACATATCCTCTACCTCGCCAGACGGACCACACCCATGGATATTGTACATTACCAGTAATGGCGCTGAATAACACTGAGGCCAAATGCGCCAATATATATATATATATATGTGTGTATATATATATACCGGGTACGCATACTTGATGAGCGGCAACAACCGCGAAACCGGTCGTGTGCTTCCTGGAAACGTTTGTCCACACGTTACCATACTACTTGCTATCAATATATATATATATATATACTTGCCCGCGAAGCAGCATAATGACGCTCGAGTCCATGCGGAGATTTTCCACTTTGGCATCCTTTGCAACAGTCCATTTTTCCCACGAACCGTGGCCGGCTGAAAATTGACTCTCCACTTTTCCAGGAACCTCCAGTTGAGTCTTCTCATTTCTGAACGGTACAGGTTACTGATCCTGAAATTAAACTCACCTTTTTAGGGGCTGCTCTTCCTTCCACATCCATCAGTGTTCCTAAGTGCATTTTCATGAAACCGATTTCATGTCTCCCTTTCTCAAAACTTATCCCGTTTACTGAACCCCGGTAAATCAGTCATTCACGGTTTGTATCATCTTCATCGGCAGCTGACCTCTTCGGAAGCATTGATTTTCCTGGGTACACCACACAATTTCGTTTTCTTTTTCTTCTTGTTCGAAACTGACTCTGTTTGCAGAACCCCAGTAATCCTCTTTTTTTCCTTGGCTTGCGTCAGTCGCGTCTATATTACACCTTTAGCACTGAGTATTATCGATTTTCTCAGTATCCCCACGGTGCGCCACCGCCCAGCTCGAACTCGAAACTGGTTGGAAGTTGCCGAGCAAACCATCATTGTGGTGACCCATTCAAACTACTGCTGGCTATTTTTTCTGTCGCTGGCACCTCTGACTTTTATTCTTAAAACTTGTGAACATTTCATCTCATTGAGTAACGTGTTACATCATGGTCATGCGCTTGCGCGTGCATCTCGACATTGACCGAGAAATGCACCATTGTTATTATTATCACTAAATGCCCTCAGTGCCTTCCATGGCGCGCACAGTGGATTATGATTTTACTTCATTAGGTGAAACACTTCTTGGCTTACTGTTCTCTTCGGATGCATCGATTTTCTCGTGTGTACCTGCATACAATTTTTTCTTCCCAGTAAGAAATTACGCTGCCCCCAGAACCTCAGTAAGCCGCCGTTTTCCATGGCTTGCACCACTATCGTCTGTAATGCGCCTTCAGCATCATGTACTTACGACCTTTTCCGTAGCCCATCGAGGCGCCATCTCCCATCCCAAAATCGAAACCAGTTCAATGTTGCATCGAAAAACCATTGTTAGAGTGATTCATATAAACCATTGCTGACTATGTTTTTCCATTGCTGACACTTTCGACTTTTATACCTGAGGTTTGTGAATATTTCAACCTACTGAGTAACGCTGTACACCGTGATCATGCGCTTGAACGTGCGTCTCGACCATAGCTGAGAAATATGCCATTATAATCATTGTTATCATAACTGGCTGAACTTACAGAACGTACTGAAATAGCTCCAATCAAGAACTCCGCGGACGAAAGTAGCAAGAAGACCAAAGATGCGGAATAGCACATTAGTCGTATTGCAGAATGGATCCCTTATGAACATGTTAAATTAGAGAATAAATTAGGCAGACTCGGAGGTGGCCAGTCACAGGCAGCTTTTGTCGGACTTGACCCAGACGACCCTGATTGGTTGAGGCTGATCCGTGTACATGGTTACGAAAATGTATCTGGCCGTATCACGTGGGACAACTGCAGAATCACCATAGTTATTTCCCCACGTCGAAAGAGGCACACAGCATGACATGCGGCACGTTGAGTACCTTCCCCTACCGAAGGGCTTTGGGATCTCTGACCCACTTGTGTAACGCTTATTCCGATCGTGAGCGGCGCGTAGCCCAGTCAACGAATCCCAGGCCCAGTTGAAGGTTGATTCGCTGATTCCACTGTACTGGACTAACAAATCTTGCGCGTATAAATAGGTACTAACCTCGGCAGTACGGCCACAACGTTTAGCAGTGAGGACCAGAGTTTAACAACGATCAATTTCAGGTAACACTGTCATGGCTGTTCCAGTTTGAATCAAAATATGCCACCGCACGCGAGCAAAATATAAACAAATGTTCAAGTGTGGTGGTTGATGCGTGCTGTACTTGTTCGAGGGTCAATAAGATGAGGAGCATAGTCTCAACAATACGAGTACGTGACAACGGCTAGGGAGGATTTCCACAAGTGTACATCACATCATATTTGCCCTTTTCCGCTGCAGGATATGGCGATCTCTCAATAACCGCTCCTTTTGACCACGTCGCTAGGGAGTGGTTTGTGGATACAGATTAGATCTTGCCATGCGACTATTGACCGTAAACTTGTTATAGAGAGGGAGAAGACCCCTGGGTAAACCAATTGGAAGGGTTAGGCAGCAGGCAAGCTTGAATGCGGTAATTAGAACAATACTAGTGATACTATAGCTTGATGCAACTCTGGACCCCAATCAACGCAGGCCCACCAGTCGTTCACAGCGGAAACAACTCATCGAGGTGGGTTGTCGTCACTGCAAAGCACGAGGCCTTCGGACATAGCCGAACCGAGGCCCTGTCCCAAAGGATCGCTTTCAAATTGTATGTTCAGTTCAGAATTCTCAACGGTGTCTAATACAGGATCGATAATTTCCTGTAGCAGGGTAGTTGCTTGTTTCTCCGTACTATTTATAGGCTGAGCGCGGATCTTCTTTTCTGCGTCAACACTGAAATCATGGCTCTTCTGTCATTTGTGCCTGCCACGCAGAGACGCCTCACTGTGTAGCGCTATTCAGGATGGCACTGTTAAGATTGTTGTCGGGGTAATTGACGGTCCTAACTGATGAGTGGGGCTGAAAAGCAACCCAAAAGGCCGTGCGCACGGTCTAAATTTACTGACGTATAGAGTCATTTGATCGAAGACGGGCGGGCCCTTTCACTTTCGAAGCTCCGGGAGTTCCAAAAATTTCACAATGCAAGAATAGGAACAACGTTTTGGGC